>JAMLFY010000004.1:35712426-35926271 GCA_030441495.1 Dalbergia oliveri | reverse complement strand
AGAAGTGGAAATAGGGGTAGAGGCAATAAAGCACTGGGCCGGTGTTATGATCCTCACTCAAATGCTTCTCACCTTTCAAGATTTTCAATTGGCACCAACCCTTGAAGAATTTGAACGATTGGGGTTACCGCTAGAAGGAGAAAAACCTTACAATTACCAAGGACATTATGCTTCTTGCACACTATAGCAAATGTCCTAAAGGTAAATGTAAGATTGCATGAAGCCCAGGAAATGTAAAAATGGGACAAAGGGATTCACAAGAGATTATTTGGAGAAGCACTTGCAAGGGTTAGCTCAAGCCGAAGATTGGGACACTTTAAATGTGTTGACCCTCACCATTTATGGCAGGTCTTGTTTCCAATATAACGGTTTCATAGATCTTTCAGCAATTGATGTGTTCCTTGCTAGAAAGTTTCATGGTCACAATCCTGTTCTTGGCATCCTGGGATGTCTCCTGTTCCTTGGATTTTTGTCATGAGAAGAATGGTAAGAGGATTTTGTTTGTTTACCAATCCTATATGTGTAGACCCATATCTTTCAAAGAAATTACAAGGCATCTTGTCCCTTGATGATCTAAAAATGCATCAATAAGAAAGAAATGGGCGGAGTGGGGTGAAGAGCCTGGTTAAATTGAATGAAAAGGTGATTCGATGGTACCCTTGGTGGGAAGATGGGCGAGACTTTCGATTTCCAGTACGGAGACTTCCAAATGTACCCCTTATGGGTACTCGAGGATGTATAAATTACAATCCAAGCATGGTGTTGCGCCAGCTTGGTTACCCCATGATGGGACCGCCTTTTGAAGCCCAATTACTCCATTTGTCCTTTATTACCTAGATTCCCATGACATTGGCCTACTGCGAAGGTCAAATTTACTGGAACAATGTCATCAAAAAGGAAAAGAATTGGGAGCTAGGAAGCTGCGGTAAAAGAAATTACCGCCAATGGGTGAAAAGTAGGGCTCAAGAGGTCAAGTTGCCATTTAGAATATTGACAACAATTATTCTTGACAAGACATCGGCCTTGCATTAAATGAAAATGAAGAAATGAGAAAGAAATGAAAGAAAGGTTGGACAAGGCTAAACAAGAAAAGGTACAAGTGGAGTTCGAGTTGAAAACGCTAACCATGATTATGCAGACTTTAAAGCGAGAAATCCTGAAGATTAGATTCTAGAAGGAACCGTGAAAAGGCTAAAAATGGGCAGGAGCACATGGTAAAGACCAAAGAATGTTTTGAAGCTGCCAATAAAGAACTAAGGCTTGGAAGGCAAGAACGTGATATGGCAATCACTGAAAATCAGCAACTAAAGGAGCTACTCGAAAGGCCAAAATCCTAAAAGCCACGCTAGCGGAAAAGGAACAAATGAAGCAACAAATAGAAGAAATGAACAAGGAATATAAAAAGGAAGCTGAGGGATTAAATCAACACATGAAAAAAGATCCTAGAAATATGGTGCCTTAGGAGAAGAAAAGGAAAAAGTTGCAAATTTGGATCTTGAGGTGCAACACCAAGATCATGTCATTCATGAGTTGAAGATTCGCTTTTTCAAACTTAGAGGGTTGGCTAATGGGCAATAGAAGACGTCCAAGACACTTAAAAGCATGGGCAGGAAAATCATCCCTTTGAAATCCCAACTTGAAATTAGCAACTTTGTTGGCTATTGTAAGGACTTGATTGGGAGAATGAAGCAAATAATCGCGGAAGACGTTGAAGACACATAAGGGCATTTCTATTGGGCAGCAATGTTGTGATGATTTATGATGTATTTCCTTTTGAATGGTTGTATGAAAAATGATGATTGTGACAAATGATAAATAAAAGAATGGTTGCTTCTTTGCATTGTGTTGGTCTCATGGCAATAGCTATAACTTAGTACCTTTGAATGACGTTCTGGGAAACAGTTATCATAAAGATACTCACGTGAAAGCCAAGATATATTTGCCGCTCTCTAACAAATTGCAATATTTTTATCTTTTTACTAATTCTTTTTTTCTCTTTTCTTCTTTTCTTAAGGTAAAACTATCATAATTGGGCGCCCAAGGAAGGAAGATAGGATCTAACTCGTATTCACAATACCAGAGCTTGGACTAAGATGGCTGGTGGTAATCATGAACAGGGAAATGCTTCTGACAAGTGAAAAAGTTTGAGCATGAAGTTGATGTAAGTGAGAGGGAAATTGAATGAAATGTCAAATAACCAAGCAAAGATGGAAGTGATGAGAGCCATGAAAGGAGTCACTGGATTTATTAGGAGTAATCGCCTGAGACATAGTGACTTCGTCAGTGGGGTACAACCAAGCCTGCAATGGTAACCATACAAGAAACATCAAATGTGGCTGTAAATGTCACTAAGGAGGGGTGACGAGATGAAATTCTGAATAACCTTCATGGACAGCCACCACCCACAATGCCATTGGTGATCCCAATTGGGGAAGGCTATCGTCCATTAGAGAACATTCATCCTGGAAGGCACGGGCATGCCCCCTCTTGGGAGCCACCTCATGTTGATTCCAAAAACAACCATTTTCCTTAGAGAATAGCCGTCAAGAGGTGAATAAAGACAAATTAAGAAGAATGGATAAAGAAGATTTAAGATCAAATTAAGGCCATTCAGGGACCTAGCACCTATGGCTATGTGGAAATTGAGCAACTATGTCCTCCTATTAGTCCTGATAGTTCCCAAAGACTTCAAGGTTCCTAACTTCTCAAAATATGATGGATAGTCCTTTGTTCCATTTGAAGAGTTATTGTACTAAAATGGCAATATAGTCCAAAGATGAGAGTTTCTCATTCAGCTTTTCCATGAAAGCTTAATTGGTCCTCTTTCAGAATGGTATATTAGGATTAGACCATTCTAAAATTTTCTATTTGGAGAGAATTGGTTGATCAATTCATGAGTTAGTACAGTTCAATATGGAAATAGCACCTACACGTGAGCAATTAAGCACAATGCAAAGGAAGAAGGAGGAGTCATTTAAACAATATGCTCAAAGATGGAGAACTTTACTGCTCATGCAACCGCCACTTATCCTCTTGAAATGTGTTCACGCTTTTGGGACCTTAGGATCTCCTTATATTGGGACAATGGCAGGAGCATACAAGATTTTTGAGCTAGTGACCAAAGTGAAAGAATTGAGAGTTGGCCAAAGCTGGAAAACTTCCTATGAGCAATGAGGACACGAGAAGAGGATTAGGCCTAGAAAAAGGCGGAAGTAAGTTATGTGCAAGGTCGGCAATCTTTCATTCCAAGATATACCTCGACACGGCCAAGACCCCAAATACCAATCCCTCCTTACCCACTATACCAAGCCACTCCAAATGCAAATACCAATTCCATACCCCAACCTCAAGTTAATAACATCCATATACGCACATCCAACAGTTCATCCAACATACACCTATAACCTAACCATACATCCTAAGAATCACCCACATACTACACCACCACGGCCTAATACCCAAAACCAAAGTCGTTCTGATTCCCAAACTTACCACCTTTCCTGAAACTATCCATCTCAAATGCTATCTTTTTCAACGACTAGTGATGCTCATCTTATCTTGGGCATATCCATATCAATCCATTAAAACCACCATACAACTTGGTATAACCCAAACTTAACTTGCAAATATCATATGGACATAGCAGGACATTCCATCGAGGATTGTGAAGGTTTCAGACGGCAGTGAAGAAGCTAATTGCTTGTGGGAGGCTGGATTTTCAAGAGGAGTCAAAACCAGATATTGTCCATAATCTAATTCCAAATCATGAAGGAGAGAGTAAAGTAAATGCTTTGGAAGTAGGGAAACCACTGATCAAGAAGGTTTTGAGTCTTCAAACCCTTATGCAGAAAATTTTTATCGGCTTGAAGGGCAAGCATTAAATCTGCGGCAAGCACTCTGGGCAATGAAGCATGAGAAACATGATGCGGAATAAGTTGTGCATACCATTGTGGAAGTTCTGGGGCATGATATTGAGATTTGTTGGGATTTCAAGGTTCATGTCCAGGGATTGCTTAACTTGGGTGTTATACAAGCAAAAGAAGCGAAGCAATGTCCTTGAGGAGGTGAATGATCGAGCATTTTGTACTTCAAGTGCCTCGCTTAATTGAGCAGAAGCAGGGAAGGTCATAATCACTCAGGACATACATGTCGTACCTTGAAATTATGAGACCGAGGTTGAAATGAAAAGTGATATAGGGGAAACCTCAAAAGCTCAAGAAGGTGAGGAAATGACAAGTATCATGGAGGTAAAAGGAATAACAAGAAGTGGAAGGGTGTATGGACCCAAGGAGTTGGAAAAAGGGAAATTTGTTGATGAAGGGAATGTTGAAAAAGGTTAGAGTAAGGAAGAAAGAAAAAAGAAAGGAGAAAGAAGTTCCTTAAAATCATGAAACAGAGCGAAGTATGATATCCTGGAACAATTAAAGAAGACTCCTGCTAGAATATCTCTCTGTCACTAATCTTGTCCTCTGAATCTCATTCAAAAGGCAATATTGAAAGTCCTAAAGGAAGCCTATGTCAAACCGACATTTCATTGGAGAACATGATAAATATAGTGGACCCAATGGAGCAATGTTCAATATGATCACATTCTTAGATGAAGAAGTGGTATAACGGGCTAACCCACAAGCGCTACATATAACCCTGGAATGCAAAGGCCATATAGTGCCTAGAGTCCTTATTGATGGAGGATCAAGGTTAAATGTATTACCAATGTCCACTTGAAACAACTATCAATGAGTGTGGATGATATATCACCTCAAGTGATGGCATTTGTAAAAGCTTTTGATAAAGCTACGAAAAACATTCTAGGTGAGGTGGTGTTGCCACTAGAGATTAGGCCAAGAAAGTAGGAAGTGTTATTAGGTGATGGAGATTGGCTTAGGATTATAACATGCCTGCTAGGAAGACCATGGATTAATGATATCGGTGTTGTCCCTTCAACCTTGCATCAAAAGGTTAAATATATTGAGAATGGATCGAGTGTCACAATCCATGGAGAAAGGGGACATCATTGTATCCAAACTCATCTTACTACCATATGTGGAGAATGTGAGATCGATAACAATAACTTGTGGCATAGCCTGGAGTTAGTGAAGCCCAATATGAATGCAAGTGGATCCATAATGCAAAATGTTAATCAAATAGTGGCTCATATCATGGCTAGAGATGGATACCTACATGGTAAGGGTTAGACCACAGTTGCAAGGTATTAAATACCTGAGTGATTCTCCAAGAAACCCAATCGATTCATTTTCAAATTAATGCACCATTAGAAGAGGAAATGGATGATATGGCCCTGGGCAGGAGAAACATGAGAAGAAAATAAAATAGATCCCTCACTTGAAGGAAACATTTCCTAGTCCAAGCTGAAGTGATTCAGGTGGAAAAGTTCATTCCTTGCTCCCGCCTCACATAACACCTGGCATGGAGACAACTAAAGAGAGCAACAGATTTATGCCTACCAACAATGATGAAATAGATTCAAAGATTACAACCTAGTGATTGATGTTATTCAAAGGAATAATTTTGTGTTGTATTCAGTAAATGTAACACCCTAATAATTAACCCAATACGCCTAGGTCGTATCTGATTAATTACTAGACTTTACTCTTTGCTTCAGTTCCTTAATCATGCTTTGAAAATACTTAGTGAAATTACGAGCCATTTTTTTTAAAACATAATTGAAAACGTGAGCCGCGCATAACGTGATAATCGGATAAAGGAAAACAAGACATATCATGAAGAACACATCATATTGGCTCCATCATATGACATCCATAATTACATTTCACATAGATATTTTGCCTACCAACAGAGTTAAGCTAGATGTAGGCAATCGAACAAAACATAAATAATATATGGATGGAAAAACATCTATTAACGGCACCTATTTATAACACTTCAGAGATAGGAATAGATATTTGAGTCACGCTCAAGGTCTAGCAATACGTTCCTCAAGGATAATAAGCTGGTTCACAAGATCACGTGCATCTACCAGGTGAGAGCATCAAAATCACGAACATCACCATCACTTTCTGAAGACGAGATGGAAAGAAAGAAAGAGGGAATGAGAAACTTATAAAAGAATCTCAGTAGGGTACTCACCTCATATGCATCGTGTCATCATCATCGTCCCCAGGAACCTCGGGTTTCATTATGAAAATGTGAGCATGCTAAGATTCATTTATTTAGTTCGGAAATATACTTTACCGAGGTCCGTTCATTTTAATCATGCGTCTTATAATGCATCATAAACTTAGCATGTCATGTTTATAATGAACTTTTCCTTTCATATATAATAACATAATTATGCATAAGACCACATCATATTCCTCATCATCATATCATAAATACTATGCATAGAAGAATATCATATTTCTCATCATTATCTCATAAATACTATGCATAGAAGAACATCATAATCACATAATGTTACTTAGTTCCTTAGGTGACTTAAAGTTACTTTCATCATCATTTTCCTGGGCCACTCCACCCTTTTGGGAGTAATCTAGGTTATGAGCTCATACCTTACTAGTCGTCACTAGCATATACTTATCCCTTTTGATAAGTTAGAATCCCAACTCTTGAGAGAACGGTTTAGGGGCAAGAATCACCTTTTCACCACCTATAGTCTGATGGGTCCAAAGGATCATTTCCTCATAAGTTTAAGTCACCATTAAGTCTTTGCATGTTATATCATAATACAATTCTCAATTCATAATCATTCATAACATTTTCTCGTTTATAGTCTTATTCTTGAATAATATATATACCAATGTAATCATGCATCTAAAAAGAGAGATGGGTCACAAATGGACACGCTTAAATACCAAGTCTTTCCTAGCAGAACCTTTCCAAATTACACTTTTATAATATACTTTCTTAGCAACAAGGGTAAATTTTTAAATAACAAAGAATATTTCATTATTTTATGCATAAGCATTCTCATTGTTTGCAACAGCAACTATAACATGCAAGCCAGAAATCATTCAATGATATCAAATACTTAATAAGCATCAAATCACTACATAGACTTATCATTTCAAACTTCAAAGAACCATCATCATAAATTCTTAAAAACTTAAACAACCGAAACTTTAGAATGGGTAACCTCAATTATCAAACTAATTAATTATGCATCTAAAGGATTCATTATCATCATTACCATTAATTATAAGCCTTAAGAACATTATTAAACTATATGGGACAGCATAGGCAGCAAGTTATATTTAAGGTTTATGTGCTAGAAGTTGCATTTTTAACCCTTTCTCGTTACCGGCTTTCCTTATGATGCTAAAATTAATTACTAAACCAATTATGAATCATTCTCCCTTATCTAAACATAATAAAATCTGGTTCTTAAGGCCACTAAAGGTTCTGGAAGAATGCATAAATTTCATTCTCTAAAGTTCTAGAAATCTTGCTTTTACGGTTTTCTAGGAAGCTAGTTTTATCTCTAACATGCATAGAATCATTCCTTTAGCAATAAACCATAATTATCACAACTTCAAACATATTAAACCATCATCATACAGTAGTACTAAACTCAGATTAGTGGCTGAATCATGAACCTCACATAATTGCTTAAAATCACATTTTAAGTACATGTAAGATACTAGTTTCCCATAAAATCTTTGCAAAGCCTTAAAACTCTTTTAGAAACTAATTCTTTTTGTTAATCTTGAAAGAAATTATAGAACTAAATCAGTAGCTATTTAAAATCACTTTAGGCCTACCTTAATCATGAGGCCGATTTATAATTGAAAGAATGTTCATGATTAAAATTTCACTTAAGATAAAAGGAGCAAGTCTTGAGCTTTAGAGATTTAGGTGATAACTAGAATCATAAACATGCTATGCAACCTCATTTTAATCTTGTCTTTATAAGGTGATAACTTGGAATTATAAACATGATATGCAAATCTGAATATGGACAAGTGGAGGGAGAAGAGAATCTTAAGAAGGAGCGGCGGTAGTCCGCATGGACCGGTGAAGGGAGAAGAGAATTCTTATTACATCTTATTAAGCTCCAAACTCAAGACTTCTTAAAGAATGAATTCTTTGACTCCAATAATCTTAAGGAAGCTTTAGAGTTTTTATTACCATGGTTCCAACTTTGCTTGTGATACTTGGGCAAGTCTTTGAGCTCTAGGATCTTTAGGTGATGACATAAAATAAACATGTCATGCATTGATTCTTTTAGCCATTATAAAATAAAGTGAGAGCATAAAATAAATATGAGATGCAACTTCTTTATTATCTTTAGAGATTAAGTGACAACTTGAAACATAAACATGAAATGCAAGCTTGGAAATTTAAACATGAATATGCAAGTTCATTTATTCATTCTTGAGAATTTAGTGATGACATAGAAAGTAAACATGGTTATGCAAGGCATAAACTTAAACATGGATGCAAGTTCATTTTATTTCTTTACTAGAGCTCCTCCAAGACTTTAGAGAAATATAAATTCAACCCAATATATCTTAGCAAGACAAAGTGAAAAATACATCTTTCAAGTTCTAAACTCAAGATCTTTATTTTTACATCATAAAAACATCATTCTTTAAAGTTTTGCATCAAGTGGAATTTTCAAGCTTTAGAGGCCTAACTTGTGATGGATTTACAACCAACACTCAAGGTCCTCATCATCAAGCTATCATCATATTCCCACCTAGGCCATATGGCCGAAATGTTCAAAGGAAAAGAAAGAAGAAAACCAAATGGAAAAACTAGAGAAAATCCATGAAATCATCATTTTGAACCAAGAACAACACTTAGCAAAGCATAGAAATAAACTTAAAGACAACTCCCTACCTAATTTGATTTGAAGGAAAGGAAGAGAACTTGGTTTCCTTGAGTGAAATGAAAGAAAATATCTTTGAAAATTGAAGAAGAATTTCAGCCAAGAGGAGGAAGAAAGAAAGCTTTTGGTGCTTCTAAAAACTAGAATTGTGTAAGTTATGAACAAGGCATCTAAACTCCTTCAAGCATGCCTATTTATAGAGATTTTGAAGCTCATAAATGGACAAAGGGAGGAGGAAATCTGACCAAATTTGAGGAGGAAACAAGGAAGAAAAATCATCTTGTTTGGTGGCTTAAAACATGGAATCATGTTTTCATGGTTCCTTGTTTTCATTTTGTTTTTGTGCATTTTTTGACAAATTTTCTGATGCATTATGGACCAATAATTTCGTGCATTACAGCCCAAGGAAGAGAAATTTGTGTGTTCCATGTATTATTTAGGTGTAGGCAAGGTATTCAAATTAGAGAATTTACAATTAAGGGCTTAGGTGAATTAGTAAGCAATTTGAGTGTTTTAAGCAATTTTAGGTTCTAATCAATCTAAATAAATAATTTTGACTCTAGATTAATAATTAGAATTTAATAAGCTTTAATTTGAGCCTAATATTGCTTAGGTTTCGCTATACGAATCAAAAATCTCAAAATTTGCAAAACTGCACAAAGACAGGGACAAAATGGTCATTTTACTTAAAAATTGCCCGAGACCACCCGAGCTTAACCAATGGTTAATCATAGCTTAAAAACACCTTTTAAAACATTTTAGTGAGGTTCGGGCTTCGGCACGCAAATTGGAGTTAAAACAGGGGCGTTTTGGTCATTTCGCGTCGAAGCTCAAAATTAGGATTCTTCTCCTCTATTAACACACATAACACAAACAATCCCTTATTAACATCAAAACATCCCCTTGAGGATGGGTGGGGCCCACGATCCTCATTCTGAGTAAAATAACCTCAGGGCATTTTGGTCATTTTACACGTACAGAAAATTGGGTTTGCAACTCTTGCACGAATTGCTCCTAACTTTCTTCTAATGTTATATTCCTTTATTGAGGATTGTTTGGTCTCAAATTTTATATAATAATTACCTAGGGTAATTCGGTAATTCTAAATGACAGTAAAAATTGGGCGTTACATTACTCCCCTCCTTAAAAGAATTTCGCCCTCGAAATTCGTTCCTAGAATAGCTCGGGATATTGTGCTTGCATGAATTCCAGCTCCCATGTAATTCTTCGGTTTCACCTCGTCCCCATGCTACTTTGACAGGGGTCAGCCTTGTTTCTTAATTGCTTAACTCCTCGGTCAACGATTCTCGTGGGTGGTAAGTTAAACGTTAGGTCATCTCTTAATTGTACATGTTCTGGCTCTAGTACATGACTTGGGTTAGAATGATATTTCTTAACTGGGAGACATGGAAAACATCATGAAGGTTGGACAGACTGGGGGAAGGGCTATACGGTAAGCTACAGATCCTACTTTGCTAAGGATTTCAAATGGGCCAAGAAATCTGGGCTCAATTTCTTTACTTTCATTGCTCGGCCTATGCCTGTGGTGGGGGTGATCCTTAGGAACACATGGTCCCCTTCTTGAAAATCTAGCGTTTTCGCCGCTTGTCCGCATAGTTTTTCTGCGACTTTGAGCAGGTAAGAATTTTATCCCTAATCTTCTTGATTTGTTCCGTTGTTTCCCTCACAATATCAGGTCCAAGTAAACTTTGCTCTCCGGGTTCATACCAACATAAGGGAGATTGACATTTCCGTCCATAGAGGGCCTCGTATGGTGCCATACCGATACTTGCATGATAACTGTTGTTATATGCAAATTCAATAATAGGTACTTATCCCAACTCCCCTTTGATCCAAAACACATGCCCTTAACATATCCTCCAAAGTTTGGATAGTTCTTTCAGATTGACCGTCCGTTTGGGGTGATAAGCCGTGCTTAGACACAGCTTTGAACCAAATGCCTTCTGAAAGGCTCCCCAAAATCGTGACGTGAATCGCGGATCTCGATCCGAGATTATCGTCGACGGTACTCCATGTAACCTTACTATCTCCTGAATATATAACTGTGCTAACCTATCCAAGGAATAAGTCACCTTAATAGGTAAAAAGTGGGCTGACTTAGTCAACCGATCCACTATTACCCAAATGGCGTCATGATTCGCTTGGTCCTCGTAGTCCAGTTACAAAATCCATGGAGATACTATTCCACTTCCACTCGGGGATTGGTAGGGGTTGCAACATTCCAGAGGGTCTTTGGTGCTCAATCTTCACCTTTTGACACACCAAGCACTTATTCACCCATGTGCACACATCCTTCTTCAATCCTGGCCACAGAACATCTTCTTCAAATCTTGATACATCTTGGTGGCACCAGGATGAAGGGTGAAATGACTCTTATGGGCTTCCTCCAAAATATCCTTCGGAGGTCACCACTAGCAGGTACACATATACGACCTTCAAACCTCCACAAACTATCATTCCCTTGGGTAAAACCTTTCAACTTAAGCTCTTCCTGCCTCTAAGGTTTCTTGAAATTCTGTATCTTCCTTTGGGCTTGAGCAATTCTTTCCTTGAATTCACTCGTCACACTAAGATGGCAAGCTCTTATGCCCTTAGTGGTCAAGGTCATCCCTAGGTTTAGGTCTCTAAACTGCTCAATTAACTCAATCTCCTTCACCATCAAATGGGATACTTGTAAGATTTTCTACTTAGCATCAGCTACAACATTAGCTTTGCCTGGATGGTAGTTTAACCCAAAATCATAATCTTTTAAGAACTCCATCCACCTTCTTTGCCTCATGTTTAGCTCCTTTTGATCAAAGAGATATTTCAAACTCTTGTGATCGGAAAACACCTCAAACCTCACTCCGTATAAATGGTGTCTCCAAATCTTTAGAGCAAACATGACGGCGGCTAACTCAAGGTCATGGGTAGGGTAATTTGCCTCATGTGGCTTGAGTTGCCTTGATGCATAGGCCACCACTTGCCTATCTTGCATCAATACACAACCCAAACCTTTTCTCGAAGCATCACAGTACACTTCGAAAGGCACATTGGGGTCGGGTAACACTAAAATAGGGTTGAGGTTAGCTTGTGTTTCAGCTCTTGAAAGCTCTTTTCACACTCCGAGGTCCATGAAAAAGGGTGTTTTTCCTAGTTAGCTTGGTCAGAGGTAGGGAAATCTGGGAAAATCCCTTGATAAACCGACGGTAATAACCAGCTAAACCTAAAAAGCTCCTTACTTCAGTTACCGTGGTTGGTCTTTCCCAGTCACAACCGTTTCCACCTTACTAGGATCTACAGCAATTCCTCTCTTAGATACTACATGCCCTAAAAATTTCACCTCATCCAACCAGAATTCACACTTAGAAAGCTTGGCATATAGTTTCTTTTCCTTCAAGATTTCTAGTACTATGGTTAGGTGGCATTCATGCTCTTCGTGGGTCTTAGAGTAGATGAGAATGTCATCTATAAAGACAACAAACTGATCTAAATAGGGTCTAAAGATCCTATTCATGTAATCCATAAAAATTGCTGGAGCATTGGTTAATCCAAAGGACATTACCAAACTCAAAATGGCCGTATCGGGCGAAAGGCCGTTTTCGGTATATCTTCATCTCTCACCCTAATCTGGTGGTAACCTGACCTCAAATCAATCTTAGAAAACACTATTGCACCTTTAAGCTGGTCCATCAAGTCATCTATCCTAGGCAAAGGGTATTTGTCTTCACGTCACTTTATTCAATTGCCTATAGTCAACACACATCCTCATACTTCCATCCTTTTTCTTCACAAACAACCGGGCTCCCCAAGGTGATGCACTAGGCCTAACAAACTTTTTCTCCAATAAATCTTCCAATTGAGCTTTTAACTCGGTCAACTCTAATGGGGACATCCTATGGGGCTATGGATATGGGTCCTGCACGGAAGCAATTCTATGGAAAACTCTATCTCTCTTGGGGGAAACTCTGGATCTCATCTGGAAATACTTTGGGATAATTCCTTACTATTGGTATCTCATCGATACTTTGCTCAAAGTCTACATCACTAGCGGCTAGGAAAATATAACCTTTACTTTCACCCTTACCATAGTCCATTTCCAGGTTATGTAAGACTTATAGGTTTCTTAGGTTCAATGGGAAAGAAGAAAAGTGATGGTTTTCTCATAGTTTAACAGTACACGGTTGGCCTCAAGCCAATCCATGCCAAGAATCACATCTAAACCTCGCATGGGTAAGCAAATAAGATCTAAAACAAAGGATCTATTCTCAATAACAAAATTGCAATCTAAACAACATTTACAAGTCCTAACGGGTTTTCCAGGAGGGTAGAAACAACAAGATCAAAAGGAAGCTCAGTCACATGCAAGTTAAGGCTTTTAACACATGAGTGGGAGATAAAAGAATGGGAAGCGCAGAATCATATAGTACAATTAAGTTTTTACCATGCATGTTACACTTACCTTCCACGAGATTCCGTGACTTCGTCGTTTCTTTGCATTAATGGTAAAGACCCTTCCTTGGTCCTGCGGCTTGGGATTGGGGGTTGACGGGTTCCTCTTTGTGCATTCTCGAGAGTAGTGGCCTGGCTTTCCATACCGGTAGCAAACATTTGTTCCGGCTCGACATGGCATGCTTCCATGATTCTTGCCGCACTTGGGACATTCCGTGGATGGTGGGGGTCGTGGAGGTGCCTGGACCTCTTTGTGGTGCTTTCCCCTTGTTGTTGTTATTGTTGTTGCGATTGTTGTTGGGGTTATTATAGCGGTTGTTGTTGTTCGGCCTTCCTTGTTGAAAGTTCCTTTGTGGACCTTGGGGTCTCGATTGAGGTGGGAATGGGGGTCGTTGCCTCTTGAACTATTGACCTTGAGGTGTCAGCTTCTTGGTGACATTATTAGACTTTGAGGTGCTCAGCTTCTCTCTACCCTTCTTCAATGATGCGACATTTGTTAACTAGAGTAGAGAAATCCTTAATCTCCAAATGCGCAACTCCACATTAAGCTCCGCCTTTAACCCTGACTCGTATTTAATGCATTTCCAATACTCGTCGGGTTACCCTGATACATCCTTGAGAACTTAATAAGTTCTTCAAATTTGGCAGTGTCCTGGGCCACATTCATATTTCCTTGGACAAGTTGCATAAACTCAATGTCCTTGGCATTTTTTACCGACTCTGGAAAATACTTCTCATAAAAATGGACCTTAAATAGCTCCCAATCAATGTCCATGTCGGTCGCCTCCAAGAGTCTTCGGCACTGTCCACCAAAAGGCATCTCCTTCAAGCATATGGGTAACGAAGGTGACTTTCTGCTCTCTGAGCATGGGACTACAGCAAAGACCTTCTCAATATTCCGAATCCATTCATCTGCTACATTTGGATTGAGGGTCCCCTTGAAACTGGTGAGTTTCCGACAAAACTCCCCAAAACGAGCGTGTTCGGGATCTTATGGCCTTGATTCACATTAGCTTGGCGATCCTGATCCATTCGTTCCATCATCATCCTCATTGTCCTTGCCACATCACGGAGTGCTTCGGCGGTCTCGTTGTCTTGGTTATTTTGTGCCGCGTTCCTAGTCTGTTGTCGACGTGCCATTGGTCCCTATACACACAAAACAGCAACACTGAGGTGATCAGGCTCAATATTCCATGCAAAGTGAGCAAGTTACCATGGCACGTGCAACAATAGTGGTCATGCATCTCTAATCCTCAAGCTCATCCTAATGATAAACATTTACACATGACATTTCTAACGTATTATGCTTAAGAAGCATAGCCAGTCCAATCTTCAGGTTCCATGAGAACGAACCTTGATACCAAAATGTAACACCCTAATAATTAACCCAATACGCCTAGGTCGTATCTGATTAATTACTAGACTTTACTCTTTGCTTCAGTTCCTTAATCATGCTTTGAAAATACTTAGTGAAATTACGAGCCATTTTTTTTTTAAACATAATTGAAAACGTGAGCCGCGCATAACGTGAACAATAATCGGATAAAGCAGAAAATGAACAGACATATCATGAAGAACACATCATATTGGCTCCATCATATGACATCCATAATTACATTTCACATAGATATTTTGCCTACCAACAGAGTTAAGCTAGATGTAGGCAATCTAACAAAACATAAATAATATATGGATGGAAAAACATTTATTAACGGCACCTATTTATAACACTTCAGATAAGAATAGATATCAAGTTCACTCAAGGTCTAGCAATACGTTCCTCAAGGATAATAAGCTAGTTTACAAGATCACGTACATCTACCAGATGAGAGCATCAACGGGAATCACGAACATCACCATCACTTTCTGAAGACGAGATGGAAAGAAAGAAAGAGGGAATGAGAAACTTATAAAAGAATCTCAGTAGGTACTCACCTCATATGCATCGTGTCATCATCATCGTCCCCAGGAACCTCTGGTTTATTATGAAAATGTGAGCATGCTAAGATTCATTTATTTAGTTCGGAAATATACTTTACCGAGGTCGTCATTTTAATCATGCGTCTTATAATGCATCATAAACTTAGCATGTCATGTTTATAATGAACTTTTCCTTTTATATATAATAACATAATTATGCATAAAACCACATCATATTCCTCATCATCATATCATAAATACTATGCATAGAAGAATATCATATTTCTCATCATTATCTCATAAATACTATGCATAGAAAAACATCATAATCACATAATATGTTACTTAGTTCCTTAGGTGACTTAAAGTTACTTTCATCATCATTTTCCTGGGCCACCCTATACTCCACCCTTTTTGGAGTAATCTAGGTTATGAGCTCATACCTTGCTAGTCGTCACCAGCATATACTTATCCCTTTTGATAAGTAAAATCCCAACTCTACCCTTTTGAGAGGTTTAGAGGGCAAGAATCACCTTTTCACCACCTATAGTCTGATGGGTCCAAAGGATCATTTCCTCATAAGTTTAAGTCACCATTAAGTCTTTGCATGTTATATCATAATACAATTCTCATTCATAATCATTCATAACATTTTCTTGTTTATAGTCTTATTCTGGAATAATATATATACCAATTGTAATCATGCATCTGGAGATTCCTAGGAAAGAGAGGTGGGTCACAATTGGACACGCTTAAATACCAAGTCTTTCCTAGCCAGAACTTTTCCAAATTACACTTTTACAGTAATATACTTTCTTCCAGCAACAAGGTAAATTTTTAAATGACAAAGAATATTTCATTATTTTATTCATAAGCATTCTCATTGTTTGCAACAGCAACTATAACATGCAAGCCCGGAAATCATTCAATGATATCAAATACTTAATAAGCATCAAATCACTACATAGACTTATCATTTCAAACTTCAAAGAACCATCATCATAAATTCTTACCAAAAACTTAAACAAGAAACTTTAGAATCGGGTAACCTCAATTATCAAACTAATTAATCATGCATCTAAATGATTCATTATCATCATTACCATTAATTATAAGTCTTAAGAACATTATTAAACTATATGGGACAGCATAGGCAGCAAGTTATATTTAAGGCTTCACGGTGTGCTAAAAGTTGCATTTTTAACCCTTTCTCGTTACCGGCTTTCCTTATGGTGCTAAAATTAATTACTAAACCAATTATGAATCATTATCCCTTATCTAAACATAATAGAACCTGCTTCTTCAGGCCACTAAAGGCTCTGGAACAGAATTCATAAATTTCATTCTCTAAAATTCTAGAAATCTTGCTTTTACGATTTTCTAGGAAGCTAGTTTTATCTCTAACATGCATAGAATCATTCCCTTAGCAATAAACCATAATTATCACAACTTCAAACATATTAAACCATCATCATACAGTAGTACTAAACTCATATTAGTGGCTGAATTATGAACCTCACATAATTGCTTAAAATTACATTTTAAGTACATGTAAGATACTAGTTTCCCATAAAATCTTTGCAAAGTCTTAAAACTCTTTTAGAAACTAATTCTTTTTGTTAATCTTGAAAGAAATTATAGAACTAAATCAGTAGCTATTTAAAATCACTTTAGGTCTACCCTAATTATGAGGCCGATTTATATATTGAAAGAATCTTCACGATTAAAATTCTCACTTAAGATAAAAGGAGCAAGTCTTGAGCTTTAAAGATTTTTGTGATAACTAGAATCATAAACATGCTATGTAACCTCATTTTAATCGTGTCTTTATAAGGTGATAACTTGGAATTATAAACATGATATGCAAGAAACTGGCGGTAGTCCGCATTGGACAGTGGAGGGAGAAGAGAATCTTAAGAAGGAGCGTAGTCCGCATGACCGGTGAAGGGAAAAGAGAGTTCTTATTACATCTTATTAAGCTCCAAACTCAAGAATTTTTAAAGAATGAATTCTTTGACTCCCATAATCTTAAGGAAGCTTTAGAGTTTTTATTACCATGGTTCCAACTTTGCTTGTGATACTTGGGCAAGTCTTTGAACTCTAGGATCTTTAAGTGATGACATAAAATAAACATGTCATGCGTTGATTCTTTTAGCCATTATAAAATAAAGTGAGAGTATCAAATAAATATGAGATGCATCCTATAACACTCTAGTAATTAACCAAATACACCTAGGTTGAATTGGATTAATGACTAGACTTTACTCTTTGCTTTGGTTCTTTCATCATATTTTGAAAATACTTAGTGAAATTACGAGCCATTTTTTTTTTTTAACATAATTGAAATCGTGAGCCGCGCATAACATAAACGATTAAGCGGTAGTAAAATAAGACATTTAAGAATCTAAATATATCATATTGGCTCCATCACATAACATCCATAATGCACATCACAATATATATACAATAACCTCACTCAAAAGGTGAGTTAAGTTCATACATCATATCTTACACCTTCACACCATAGGAAACTATTTATAAGGAAATTCATGCCCCTAAACTAGATAACCTTAAAAGCTGAGGAAGGCTACTCTAAACTGGGATGTATAACACTTAAGACTACTTAAGAACTCTCTAGGGCCACTGTCTTGGAAATGGGGAAGAAACCCGATCCTGACGAGCTTCCTCGGAAGGGGGCACACGAGATGCACCAGGCTGGGGTCACATGGACGATCTTCTTCCTAACCTCGGCTGAACAATTGTTTCCTCACCCTCTCTTACACGTGGGAGAGTAGGAGCAGAGCTCTCAGAATAAGCATGAGTAGGAAGGTCCTCTGAAGGATCAGTTTCAGAATATTTGTTCGTGGATTATACTCTGGAAAACCATGGACAGGATGAGGCGGGATAAGAACGTAACATTCTTTCATCAAGTGGACGTGCATGTTTGAAAACCATTTCATCGCCATAGGGAGAAGTAGGAGAAAAATGATAACTAGGGACAAGATGTGCAAATGGACGACCTACGTAAATAAAACACGAACCGAGCACCTTCCTTCAAAGTGATACGAATGATGCACGGATCATAGTGGAATTCCCAGTAGGGGTGTCAACGACAGGACGAATGTCGCCATCTAAATCTGAAGACAATGACGGAAATAAAGGAAAGGGAGTGAGAATCTTACTAAAGAATTCTCAGTAGGGTATCTCCTTCTACGTGTCATCATCAAAGTCTCCAGGAATCTCGGGGTTATTATAAAATAGTGAACATACGAAGATTAAATTTTAAGTTCAGAAAATACTTTTACCGAGATTCGGCCAATTTTAATTATGCGTCTTATAATGCATCATAATCTTAACATGTCATATTCATAATGAACTTTTCTTTTATCATTACATCATATTCCTCATCATCATCATTAATATAACATGCATAGAAGAACATCATATTTCTCATCATCAACTCATGTATGTTATGCATAGAAGAATATCATAATAGCTACACATGGACATGGTGCACATAATTTATTTCTTTAGTACCTTAGGTGACTTTAAAATCTTATCATCCTCATTATTTTCCTTGGGCCACCCTATACTCCACCCTTTTGGGAGTAATCTAGGTTATGAGCTCATACCTTACTAGTCGTCACTAGCATATACTTATCCTTTTTGATAAGTTAAAGTCCTGACTCTACCCTTTTGAGAACAGGGTTAGGGGGCTAGAATCACCTTTTCACCACCTATAGTTTGATGGGTCCAAGGATCATTTTCTTATAAATTTTAAGTCACCAATAAGTCTTTGCATGTTACAACTCGCAATTCATAATAATTCTAACATTTTCTTATTTACGATCTTATTCTGGAATAATATATATCAACTATAATCATGCATCTGGAGATTTCCAGAAAGAGAGGTGGGTCACAATGGACACGCTTAAATACCAAATCTTTCCTTAGCCAGAATCTTTCCAAATTGCACTCTTAAGTAATACACTTTCTTCCAGGTAACAAAATATGTCCTTATTTCATGCATAAGTTTTCATTGTTTGCAACAGCAACTATAACATACAAACCAGGGAATCAATCAATGACACCAAATTCTTGATAAGCATCAAATCACATTTTAAGTACACATAAAATTACTAGCTTCCCATAAAATTCTTACAAAGTTTTAAAACTCTTTTAGAACTAATTCTTTTTGTTAAACTTGAAAGAAGTCATAGGACTTTAGGCCTAACTTAACCATGGGACCGATTTATAACTTGAAAGAATGTTCATAGTTAAATCTTTCACTTAAGATAAAAGGAGCAAGTCTTGAGCTTTAGAGATTTAGGTGACATCTTAGAATTATTACCATGCTATGCAACCTTATTTTAATCTTATCTTTATAAGGTGATAGCTTGGAATTATAAACATGATATGCAATTCCATTTCTTTATCTTTAAGATTTAAGGTGATGACTTGAAAATTAAACATGATGCAAGAACTTGTAATATAAACATGATGCAAGAAACTAGGCGTAATCGCATAGGGAAGGAGAAGGAGAAGAGAATCTTAAGCAAGGAGCGCGTAGTCCGCACAGGACCGGTGAGGGAGAAGAGAATTACATTTTTTTTTAAGCTCCAATTCTCAAGACTTCTTAAAGAATAAATTCTTTAACTCCAATTATCTCATTTCTTCGCTTATGATTCATAGGCAAGTCTTTGAGCTCTAGGATTTTTAGGTGATGACATAAAATAAACATGTCATGCATTGATTCTTTTAGCCATTATAAAATAAAGTGAGAGCATAAAATAAACATGAGATGCAACTTCTTTATTATCTTTAGAGATTAAGTGACAACTTGAAATTTAAACATGAAATGCAAGCTTGAAATTTAAACATGAGATATGCAAGTTCATTTATTTATTCTTGAGAATTTAGTTATGACATAAAATAAATATGGCTGTGCAAGACATAAACTTAAACATGGATGCAAGTTCACTTGATCTCTTTACTAGAGCTCCTTCAAGACTTTAAGAAAATTATGATTTCAACCCAATATATGTATCTTAGCAAGACAAAGTAAAAAAATACATATTTCATATTCAAACCTCAAGATAAAAACATTATTCTTTAAAGTTTTGCATTAAATGGAATGTTCAAGCTTTAGAGGCCTAACTTGTGATGGATTTACAACCCATATTCAAGGTCCTCATCATCAAGCCATCATTTCATTCCTTCCTAGGCCATTTGGCCGAAACCATGAAAGGAAAATAAGGAAAGAAAAACTGAAATTTTAGAAGCTTTGGAAACTAGTGAAACCTTCAAGTTTTAGAGATCTAACTTGTGAAAGCTTTGCAACCAACACTTAAGAATCTCATCATCAAACCATGGTCTCATCATAAGCTAGGCCATATGGCCGAAATACTTTAAAAAGAAAGGAAGAAGAAACTAAAATGAAAACATAAAAGAAAGCTCATGAAAACATCATTTTTGAGCTAGAAACATAACTTGTCTTAGCATAAAATGAACTTAGAAACACCTCCCTACCTAATTTGATTTGAAAGAAAGGAAGAGAACTTGGTTTCCTTGAGTGAAATGAAGCAAAATATCCTTGAAAAGCTGAAGGGAGAATTCGGCCAAGAGAAAGAAAGAAAGAAAGCTTTTGGTGCTCCTAAGACTAGAATTTGTGTAAGTTATGACTAAGCATCTAAACTATCTTCAAGCATGCCTATTTATAGAGATTTTGCAGCTCATAAATGGACAAAGGAAGGAAGGAAATCTGACCAAAAATTAGAGAAAAAAATAAGGAAGAAAAATCATTTTGTTTGGTGGCTTAAAACATGGAATCATGTTTCCATGTTTTCATGATTCTTTGTTTTCATTCTTTGGATTTTTGTGTAATAATTTTCTGACTTATTACTCAATAATTTCGGCATTACAGCCTTGTGGAAGAGGATTTTGTGTGTTCCATGTATTATTTAGGTGTAGGCAAGGTATTCATGCAATTTAGAGAATTTACGGTTAAGGGCTTAAGTGAATTACTAAGCAATTTGGGTGTTTTAAGCAATTTTAGGTTCTAATCAATCTAAATAAATAATTTTGACTCTAGATTAGTAATTAGAATTTAATAAGCTTTAATTTGAGCCTAATATTGTTTAGGTTTCGTTAGACAAATCGAAAATCTCAAAATTTGCAAAACTTGCACAACGAGAGGGCAAAAACGGTAATTTAACCCAAAATTGCCCGGACCATCGACTTAACCAATGGTCATTCATAACTTAAAAACACCTTTTAAAATATTTTAGTGAGGTTCGAACTAATCGGCACGCAAATCGGAGTTAAAATAGGGGGCGTTTTGGTCATTTCGCGTTAAACTCAAAATTGAGATTCTTCTCTCTATTAACACACATAGCACAAACAATCCTTTATTATCCTCAAAACATCCCTTGAGGACGGGTGGGGCCCACGATCCTCATTTTCTGAGTAAAATAACCTCAGGGCATTTTGGTCATTTTACACATACAAAATTTGGGTTTGCAATGCTTGTACGAATTGCTCCTAACTTCTCTTCTAACGTTATATTCCTTTATTGAGAATTGTTTGGTCTCAAATTTTATATAATATTTACCTACGGTAATTTGGTAATTTCTAATGACAGGAAGATTATAGTAAAAATTGGCGTTACACATCCTCTTTATTATCTTTGAAGATTAAGTGACAACTTGAAACATAAACATGAAATACAAGCTTGGAAATTTAAACATGAATATGCAAGTTCATTTATTCATTCTTGAGAATTTAGTGATGACATAGAAAGTAAACATGGTTATGCAAGGCATAAACTTAAACATGGATGCAAGTTCATTTTATTTCTTTACTAGAAGCTCCTCCAAGACTTTAGAGAAATATAAATTCAACCCAATATATCTTAGCAAGACAAAGTAAAAAATACATCTTTCAAGTTCTAAACTCAAGATCTTTATTTTTACATCATAAAACATCATTCTTTAAAGTTTTGCATCAAGTGGAATTTTCAAGCTTTAGAGGCCTAACTTGTGATGGATTTACAACCAGCACTCAAGGTCCTCATCATCAAGCTATCATCATATTCCCATATAGGCCTTATGGCAGAAATGTTCAAAGGAAAAGAAAGAAGAAAACCGAATGGAAAAGCTAGAGAAAGTCCATGAAATCATCATTTTGAACCAAGAACAACACTTAGCAAAGCATAGAAATAGGCTTAAAGACAACTCCCTACCTAATTTTATTTGAAGGAAAGGAAAAGAACTTGGTTTCCTTGAGTGAAATAAAAAAAATCTCTTTGAGAAATGGGAGAAGAAGTTTCAGCCAAGAGGAGGAAAAAAGAAAGCTTTTGGTGTTTCTAAAAACTTGAATTGTGTAAGTTATGAACTAAGGCCTCTAACACTCCTTCAAGCATGCCTATTTATAGAGATTTTGAGGCTCATAAATGGACAAAGGGAGGAGGAAAGTCTGATCAAATTTGAGGAGGAAACCAGGAAGAAAAATCATCTTGTTTGGTGGCTTAAAACATGGAATCATTTTTCATGGTTCCTTGTTTTCATACCTTGGTTTTTGTGCATTTTTTGACAAATTTTCTAATGCATTATGGATCGAAATTTCATGCATTACAGCCCAAGGAGGGTAAAATTTGTGTGTTCCATGTATTATGTAGGTGTAGGTAGGTATTTTTGCAAATTAGAGAATTTACAATTAAGGGCTTAGGTGAATTAGTAAGCAATTTGAGTGTTTTTAAGCAATTTTAAGTTCTAATCAATCTAAATAAATAATTTTGACTCTAGATTAATAATTAGAATCTAATAACCTTTAATTTGAGCATAATATTGCTTATGTTTTGCTATACAAATCAAAAATCTCAAAATTTAAAAACTGACAAGAGAGGGACAAAATGGTAATTTTACTTAAAAACTGCCGAGACCACCCAAGCTTAACTAATGGTTAATCATAGCTTAAAAACATGTTTTAAAACATTTTAGTGAGGTTCGGGCTAGTGGCACGCAAATTAAGTTAAAACCAAAGGGCGTTTTGGTCATTTGCGCGCGAGAGCTCAAAATTAGGATTCTTCTCCTCTATTAACACACATAACACAAACAATCCCTTATTAATATCAAAACATCCACTTGACGATGGGTGGGGCCCACATTCTCATTTTGAGTAAAATAACCTCAGGGACATTTTGGTCATTTTACACGTACAAATTTGGTTTGCAACTCTCGCACGAATTGCTCATATCCTTTCTTCTAATGTTATATTTCTTTATTGAGGATTGTTCGGTCTAGAATTATATGAAAAATTACCTAGGGTAATTCGATAATTTCTAAACGAAAGTAAAAATTAGGGTGTTACATTTAGAGCTCTTTGAAAACATAGGATTAATTTTCTTAACAAAACTTTTGTGATCTACTTAATATTTTTAGGAAACTTTGTTCCAACAAAGGAAAAAGGAAACGAAAAAACTTTCAAGGAAAAAGGAAGAGAAACCGAAAATATAAACAAGAACAAGGAAGGAAAACACAAGCATGTATGGTCCAAGACCAAGTTGTTTTCAAGCTTTAGAGGTTTCTCACATGACAACGACAAAGCAATTATCTTGAAACCTTATCATCAAGCCAAAGTTCTCCTCTTGGAAAGGCTCCTAGGCTGAAAAGAAAAGGAAGAAGAAAAGAGTTTTGAACCAAGAGAAAACTAGAACTTTTCTTGAAGAAAACAAGTAAAAACTTTGAAAACAAACCCCTACCTAAAGAAGTCTTTGAAAAGGATAAAAGAAAGCTTGATCCTTGATGGAATGAGAAGACAAAATCTTCTCTTGAAGGTGTGTATGGATTCGGCCAAAGGGGAAAGCCAAGGAAGATGATTTTTCCTTGAGTTTGTAAGCTTGGAAATGGAAAGTTTGGGTGTTTAAGAGATGGTTTGAGGGAATGAGTGGTGGTTTATGGTTGTTTGTGGTGGTTTGTGGTGGTGGAAAGACTTTTTGAGAGGAAGAAGAAGATGAGCAAGATGAAGAGAACTTGAGAGAAAATGCAAGAAAAAGAGAACTAAATTGGGCAAAGCTTCTAAAGTGTAACGAAGTTCTTCCAAGCTTGGTATTTATAGAAAAATGAAACTTTGTGGCTGATTTGAAGAGGAAGAGGCCGACGGTTTCTCTTGGCCAAAGGGAGGAAAAATATCTTCAAAAACTTGTCATTCAAAGGCATGGTTGAAAGCATGGCTAGATATGGTTCAAAGCATGGCTTGAGGTATGGTCTTTGAGTGAAGCAAAATCAACATGTGACACAAATGCAAGGGTATGCATTCGGCCATCTTTTCAGCCTAGGGAGGAGGATGATTTGTTCATGTAATTGTGGTTTAATTATGTGCTTAGGTGTTTCTTTGATTAAGGTTTTGGTTAGGAGTTTGTAAGAAATTGTTTAGGTGAGGTAATTGGCTAATTAAGGTTGTCAAGACTTGATTAGGAGGGTAATCTTGCTAGATTAACAATTTAAAATTATTCTTTTAGTCAAATAAGGTATGGGCACAATTCCTTAATTTAAGGAATTTGAGAGAAAATACTATTCAAGATTCCATGACTAGGAATCTTGAATTAAAGAATGTAATTAGAGTTTAACTAAGCAATCTTAGGTTCTAATTAACCTTAATAAATCATTTGACTCTAGATTAATTATCGAAATAAATTAATCTTCGATTAGAACCTAATATTGCTTAGGTTTGCTTAATTACGTCATTAGGCTCACTGTACACTATTCTAAGGGCAAAATGGAAATTTTGCACTAAACTACTCGGACCTTCTGTCCAACTAAACATCAAATACCACTCAAAAACATCATTCCAAACTTTTGGAAAATTTCCGGGCTCAAACGGCACCTTTACCGCGTAAAACGCAGGTATTTTGGTCATTTTGAGCCGAAAGTTCAAGAAACGAGATTTCCACCTCGGATATCAAATGTAATAGATATAATCCCCTTTAAACATTGAGTTGACCCATTCGAGGGCTGCCAGCGCTTCCCTCGAATTCCAAGTAAAAATGACCTCAGGGCATTTTGGTCATTTGTACTCAATAGAAAAATCGGGGCATTACAGCACACTCCAAGAACCTCTCCTCCATTGTTCTTCCTCCCAAACTCCATTAACAAACTTGGAGCTTCATAAACCCTAGCCTAAACTTGATAAAACCTCAAGATCTCTTTACAAACATGTTCTATACCTCAAGACCTACAAATCTAACCGATTGGAATTTGATTTCCTCACCAATCCTTACCTTTCTATCTTCATCCTCACCGAATTAAGAAGGAGAATGGATTGATTTGGGGAGCTTTGAGGAGTAAGAAGGCAATCTTAGAGCACCTTGGGGCCAAGGAGTCATTAGCTCACCAAAAGTAAGGTTTTTGCTGCCTTTTCTTGTCAAATTTTTCTGATATGTTTTGGCATGACCTAGGTCTGAAATTTCTGGTTGTATTGATGGATAATATGTTGATATTGATGTGTGAATTTTGGTGGTATGTTTGGATGGGGTTAGAAAAGGGTTTTTCTCAAAGGAAATTGGGACTAGGCTGGATTCCTAGTTGTCCTACAAGCAGTAATTATGCATGAATTTTCTGGTATAGTTGTGGGTAATTTTATAAGCTATAAAAATTATATGTTGTATTTAACATCTTAAACTAACTGCATGAATTTTCTTGGGTGTTGATTTTAAAGTTTACTACCTCAAAAAAATCAAGAACCAAAATGTGACTGATGCTGTCTTGGTTGTTGAAACTGAAGCAATAAACTTGTTCGAATTTATTATCATAGCAATTGATTGAATTGGCCCATGAAATTTTAACAAGAAGTTATTAACATATTGAAGTATCATTGTAAATCTGCCAAAGTGCTGGAATGTGAGAGTGGCTGAAAATTTGTGGTAAAATAATATCTAGTCCAAGTGTATGGCATATGAATGCATGCTAATTATTTCAATTACTTATCCATGAGGCACGAATACCTACATGTGGATCATGCGTGCATTTGAGAAAAGAGAATATATATGAACTTAAATTGTGCATGTTCTGACATATGGACAAAATAGAAACAAGACTTAGATTGAATGAGGGAAGGAAAGAAAAGAGAAACCTCCCTAAATATTTTGAGTCGATAGACGTGTCAACTAGGAATAGATCTATGTGTGATTCGGAAATGGAAAAAAATGAAGTTTGATGATCACGTGTAGGACTGAGCTCGTCCTAATAAGCAGACTATTTCCCTTGTGTGGTGTGAACCACTACAGATACCATTTGGTATAAATTATTTATTGTGGGATTGTCCACAACAAATACCCGTTGGGTATAACTAAGTATTTCCTATGTCAATGAAAAGAGAAAGATGCACTGATTTAATTTCTATGGCCACAAGTGGAACCATGTCACGTTGATATAAGTTCACTGCATGTATTATATGCATACTCATCTTACTCTGAATTGATTGCCTGGATGACTCACTAGTTGTGGAAACTTTATGATATATGTGCCCTAAGTGGTTGATTGTTAAAAGCTAACCACTTGGAGGGATGATTTTAGAACTTTAAAATGAATCTTTAGTTTATATTGTATGATCACATTTTCTTGATAAACCGAAGTGGTTGGGGCGATAACGATAACATAGATTTTTCATATATGTTTGGGGATGCCTTACGAGAATTATGTAATTCTCACCCCTGTGTGTTTGTGTTTCCGTGTCGCCTCCAGGTTAAGCCAAGGGACTATGATGCTCTACGTAAAAGGACTTGGAATGGAAATAGTGTCATAGTTAATGTTTTTATTATGCTATATTTAGTGGAATGGATATATGTAACTACATTAGAAAAGTGAGATGTACTAAAGCTCATAGAGGAGCTTCCTCTTGTACTTAGTTGTGTATTCAATAAAGGTTGTATTTTCTTTGTTACATATATTTCAATAGAATTTCGCTTAGTTATTACACACGTAAATCGAGCTTTTATGGATATTTAAGAAATGTCTGCTAATTAATAAGTAACAACTCTCGAGTACAATATCATGACTTAAGGGTGAGGTTGTACTTGGAGGATGTTACAATATGAAAGGATATATGGAATAGACTATGTCTAATGTTTGAAGATCTTAAACCGTCTTAAAAATCCTTGGCCCTAAAGTTGTCATATTAGATGCAATGCAATGCTAAAACAATGAAAATTGCTGAAATCTCAAATGAAGAGTAAAGATCTGATATGGAAATTGAGATTGAAAATGGAGATGAGATCTCTATGTTGTGGAAAATGTCAAAAGTCTGTAAAGGCTAAAATAAAAGAGGAAGGGACATCAACCTTAGAAAGACAAAAAGGTCAAAGATTATCTTGAAAGAGCAACTGCTAACCGCATTAAAAAGGAACATCATGGGTCAAGAACTCTAAGCTCAAAGCATCAAGAAATATCCCAATATCAAGAAGAAGAGTGCATTAGCTACCTAGAGTATCTCTAAAATGAAAAGGATCAGTAGAAAGTCATGATGAGCTAGAAAATGCTACTATTCCGTGTTTCATGACTAAGTGCACTTCAATGGAGATATGCAAGGTAAATGTATCTGCATCTAAATTTTTCATATCTTTTATTAATTGCATTATATGTGAGTTGCCAGAAGTTTCTCAAGCTTATTCCTCTAGATATCTCAAAATAGTCAAGGCATTCATAAGATTGCTTTGAAACTTGAAGAAGATCAAGCAAGAAGCTAGAAAACTTAAGCTTAAGTGAGATTCATTACAAGGAGTTTTTCTCTTTTCAAGTCCTATAAAACTGAAGCCTCAACAAGATATGTCAAAAATGTCATAAGGTGATTTATGAATCCTTGAGAGGACTTCATGGCTTCTTAGATCTGACTTGGAAGGTTTGATATATTTCAAAAACTTTATTTTTTATCACAATGGTCAGAATCTATAGTTTCCAAAACTGGTCTAGGATATATACAAAGGAAATAGGAAATGAAAAGGCTATGCAACCTCATCTATTATATCTATATATTGTTTCTTGCATTCCTTGCTATATGAAGAAATTCCCACCTAACAAATGATTCTTGAAAAAGAATTCCATTAGAAAGGTTGGAAAATCTCTTTCTTTGAAACTAACCAAGGAAGAACCCAAGAAAGTCTAGGTACCAAAATCAAATCTAATCTTCTTGAAAGTATATCTGAAATGGTTCTTGGCTAAAGTATCAAGGAGCTAACAGATGATGATCATCCAGATACCATGTTCTAAACGTAAGAGTTATCATAGAACTTAAAGGATAAACCACTTAGAATTTCTCAAGTATGATGATGAAAAAGCTTGAAGAAGATCTTGCTAATAATCTCGATGGTCTTGTGGAAAGTCCTGAGAAAATGAATCTCAAGGAAGTTCCAAAAAAAATAGCGGATGAAAGCCAAAGCATCAGAAAGTGAGCTCTAGAACATAAACTCTTCAGAAAGTATGCTAAGAACCCTCAAGCAACCATAAAGTAACTTTTTCTGGACATGAAGATAAGTAAACTGAAGATGATAGAGAAGTTGAAGAATCTTATGGTAGAGAAACTGCAAAGAGAGTTTCTAATTGAAAGACATCTCTCAAAACAAAGTTCATGGAGACACTTCCAAGGGTATGAGAACCAAGACATCCGTAGGAGTACATCAAATTGTGCTTTCATCTCCACCTCAGAACCTGAATACGTTAAAGAAGCTTTGAGTGACCAAAGTTGGGTGGAAGCTATGCAAAGTGAGATGACCAAGATCGAGAAAGGAAAAATCTGAATGACATGTTGAAAAATCATCATCAGCACAAAGTAAATGTTTAAAACAAAATTAGAACATGTAACTTATGCAATATGTTGCACCCAGATGCCATGGATAAAGAACAAGCTGGAAGACTATCTCTTAAAGTATTTCATATTTCCTATCTTTCAGACAATACTTGTGTTATTTATCTTACCTAGAATCCTTTTAGCACTCTAAATCCAAGTTCTTGCTATAAATCTGTTTTATTCATGATAACATTAAAAAAAGGGAGATGTTGAGCTAATAGATGTGAATACTAAAGACCTTGTGTAGATGTATTCACAATATCTATTGCTAAAGATCTTTTGTGAGTTTTTTCTTTTAATAAAGCTTTCTCGTTCAAAAGTTTTACATTTACATAAGAATTCATGCATAAAACATCTCTAGGCATCCTCTCTTCATATCTCCCAATGAAGTCCTAGCAAAACCAATAGAAGACATCAGTTTGCTTAACTAAGGATCTTATTGAAGATTCAAGTATGCAAGAACAGGTAGAAGTTTAGCTTACAGGATCAGCTATTTCATCAGAACATTAGAAGTGCAGTTTGCAAGCTCAAAAGAAGACTAGTTAATTAGAAAGAAAAAATGAGGGTAAGAAAATAAGGACTACATGGGAGCATAGAATCCAATAAAGGTAGATGAGCCTATGATGAGTTTGTGAAGTTTCTCAGGTCCTTTCAAGAAGCGTTAACAAGTTTTGAATAACAACAAAGCCAATTTAAAGAAAATGCTTTGAAGAACGACTAATAGTTGTCTTGAGTTTCTTGTAAGATTGTAATAGGATTCTATCGTTTAGCAAGAGTAATGCTTACTCAAATGAGGATAAATTTCAAGCTGTATGTGCAAACATGTTTATCTCATGTTAAGAGATACGAAC
The DNA here is from genome assembly GCA_030441495.1 of Dalbergia oliveri. Classification (NCBI taxonomy): domain Eukaryota; kingdom Viridiplantae; phylum Streptophyta; class Magnoliopsida; order Fabales; family Fabaceae; genus Dalbergia; species Dalbergia oliveri. Next base: position 35,896,403 of record JAMLFY010000004.1, on the reverse strand, counting down.
TGAAAAGGAAGTGAAATTATATCCTTATTTAAGCATAAAATAGCTAACTATTTGAATAAGATATCAACGATACAAGAAACCAAGTTTCAAGACTTCAGAAAGTAGTGCTGGCCATCAAAAAGTACATTTACAATGAAGTTATCAAGCAAACTCTGAAGACCAGGTGTTACACTATCTTCAATCAACACAATTGCAAATCTTTCATTATCATAAAGCTTGGATTGTAGATTAGAATATCAAAGATTCATTAAGGATCTGATACCGCACGTAGAAAGCTCACTTCATTGTGGAGCATCAACGTTACTAGAAAAGGAGGGAAATTTGAATGTGAATTTGAAAAAGTCAAATCCCAGTGTAGAACTGGCGTGACATCTCTTTTGCTAGCAAGATCAATTCATCCCAGCTTCTAGAAGAAGGAGTTCAGAAACCATGTTCAAGAAAGTAAGAGTAGTTTCTAAAGGGATATCAGAAACCTCAACGCCATAATAGCTTTGCAGAGGTTACAAGCGTCAACCTACTTTTCTAGACCATTTTTCAAGACACAAATAGATGATCAACACGTGTCACTTGGAGATCTTATCTAAGGCAATGTCACAAAGAAGACCATCTTTATATAGAGATATTGTGCTCAAATAAAATAGGGAGAGACTTTACAAGTAAAAACTCTGCAAAAATCTCTCCCAATCTCCAATAAGGTTCATATCATCAATGTAATTAGATTCCTTACTTGTAAAAAATTTTCTTTCTATATTCTTGAATAGATTTATATTCTTCTTAGAAAGAAATGATAGAAAGAAATCATTCAAGCTTTCCAGGATCTTGTTAAGGAAACTTGAGTATAGGTTAGTTTGAGTGGCAACCTAAACACAAAACCTTTGTATACTCGATCCAATGGTGATCACTGTGAGATAGCTTGGAAAGGCTAATGTAAAACTACTTACGCAAGAGGAAGGTGTTCTTACTTGGTCATGGTTTAGCTTGGAGAGGCTGGTTAAAGACTACTTTCAATAGGACATGTAACAGGTGGTTTACTTGTCACAAGTTCAACTTGAAGAAACTGGTGAATAACCTTTGTTCAGCTTGGAGAGGCTGGTGATTAACAACTCAGGTTTATGATAGTAAAGGTTGTCTACTTGTCATAGGTGTTAGCTTGGAGAAGGTAGTACAAGGTTACTCGTTCAGCTTGAGAGGTTGTGAAATAATCTCGACTCAACTTGGAGAGGTTGGTGAATCACTACTCAATTTGTGGTAGCAACGGTTGTCTGCTAGTTACAAATGAGAGCTTGGGAAAACTAATGTAAAGACTATCCAGTTTTTCTTTCTTGGGTTAAGTAAGACGTTTAGTTCAACCTCAATATGTGTTGGTACTGGATTAAGGCTTTAGCCAAACAGGATAAAATATTTGTATCACATCTTCTCCTTAATCTCCTTTATATTTCTCTATTATGCATTATTCTTTAACATATGCTAATACAATGCTTTTGTCTTTCTATTATTTATCTAATACTGAAAAAATCTACTTTCTGAAACAACTAATTGAGTTTCCCATGCAGTACAAGTTTGACACTTGATAGCATTTGTTTTAAATGTTTCAGATAAGTAAAATAAAGTAAAGCACAATTCAACCCCCCTTATCATGCACATTTTTACCTGCATTATGTTGAACAAAGGGGAAAGTAAAAAGAGGAACTTACTTAGAGATATTATGAGAGGAGACGTATCGGCTAGGAATATAACTGTTAGATTTAGAAAAGGAAAAATGAAGAATGATGACCATGTATAGGAATTAGCTTAGTCTTGATATGCAATCTATTATCCATGTGTGGTGTTATCCACAGATACCATTTGGTATGAACTAAGTTTTCCCTTTGTCGATGAAAAGAGAAAAAATCATGGAATTGAGTTCTATGACCACAAGTAAAACTAGGGCACTTTAAGATAATTTCATTGCATTTATCATATGTATACTCATGTTATTCTTAATTGTCTACCTAGGATGGTTTACTATGTGTTTTAACATTACGATATATGTGCATTAAGTTATTGAATGCTAAAAGAAAACACACTTTGGAGGTATGATTTTGAACTTTAAAAATGAATCTTTGGTATGTAATTCATGATCACATTTTTCTAATAAATTGAAGTGGCTAGGACAATGATGATATATTTATAACTGTGTATTTAGAGATACCCTCTGAAAATTTTATAATTCTCACCCCTATGTTTATGTGTTTCCATGTCGTCTCTAAATTACTCAATATTACGATAAAGCTTGCATTCATATAAGTTTATGTTTTGTAATAGCTTAATGGATGAAGAATACTATTGGTTTTCATTTGAATATGCTTATGTTTGTAATATTTAAGAAGACATATGTATAGTAAAGCTTTTAGAAGAGTTTCCTCTTGTATTTGACTTTGTATTAAATAAATAATTTGTCTCTTTTATATATTTTTAATAGAATTATAAACTAATTACTGATCAACTCACTCTAATATGCTATAGATACGTAAGTAAGGTCCGCTAATTTATAAGTAACAACTGTCAAGTCCGATGTCATGACTTAAGGAATATGTTTTACTTGGGAAGGTGTTATATTATGGTATTAGAGTAGTTCATCCTTGTAGGACCTTGATGATTATCGACTATTCTTGATGTGTAGTTAAGTCATGCCTTGAATCTTGTCTATATTATAGGTTATATGGTTTAGATATGCATGGCAGTTTAGTGGTGCTGTAGTTGGTTGCTATCACACTTAGCATAGTATTGATCCTGATTAACTCAATATCTTTTGTTTGGTGAGTTTAGGAACTAATGGTAAACTAGGCATAATAGGAATGGGAACACTGAGCCAAAAGACATGATGATGAGTACTCTCCGTAGATGGCTGCCGCTCTGAAAGAACAAGCTATAGTGGCCAATGAATGATAGAAAAACTAGGTCACAAGGATAAGCAAAACCCTGCTAGGAACCTTGGGGAATAAAGGTGGATGTAGAGTATCAGAAATTTGTTGAGTTTAGGAAAGCAAACCCTCCACCATTCTGAGGATCTTTTGATCCAAACAAAGCAAAAGAATGGATTAAGCCTATAGAGAAGATTTTCTTAGTTCTTCCTTATATAAAGTCTCAAAAAGTGGCTTTTACTACTTACATGCTAGAAGCGAATACAGAATTTTGGTGGCTTGGCACCAATGGGTTGTTCAAAGCTTCTTAGAATGAAGTCGCCTAGGATATTTTTAAAGAAGCTTTTTATCTCAAGTACTTTCCGCTTCTATGAGAAATGCAAAAGAATTGGAGTTTATGGCACTTAAAGCAAGGATCCATGAGCATAGCAAAGTACACATCCAAGTTTGAAGAGCTTGAAAATTTTCTACTATCTACCAACACAATCCTGATAAAGCCTGGAAGTGAGGATATTGAAGCAGTTGTGAGTCTCTTGGAGATTAGATAGTATGCAACTTTGGTAAGCAAGCGTCGACGTGTAGAGGAATCCAATAAGAAGCTACCAATTGCCTAATCTGCTAAGGACACTTCTAATAAAAGACTTGGTACTTGAAGACCAGGGCTATAAGGATGCCTGCCCTAGAAGAAATAGTTTCAAGCTAGCTCGTACAAGGACAAACAACTACAAAAGTCAGCCATGAGGCAAGATTTTCCAAGATGTGGGAAAAACCATTGGAGCAAACCTAGTATGGTTGGGTAATACATATGCTATTGCTATGAAAAATCAAGGCATAAGATTTGGGAGTGTCTGGAGAGATATCCAAAACTTGTTGGAAGTCACCACACTAGAGCATTAGAGCTGATGGACATCACCATTTGATGATCCAATCCAAGGTAGGGACATTTTAGGATTTGATTGAATTCTTTGAATCATGTGTGGATTGCTTGTTTGATTTATGAAAATTGTTTTTTGAAATCGGTTTCAAATGAATTTTGAGGGCAAAATTTCTTTTTAAGGTGGGTGGTAATGTAACACCCAAAAATTATTTAAAAATTAATTTGAACTTTATTAGTGAGAATTTCAAAAATCTAATAGATTTAGCAATGATGAGGACAACGTAATGGACGTGTTAAAAAAAATTGGGCTAGGCATAAATAGTGATTTTTGGGCCACAGGTGAATAGTAACACTAGAACCTGACCAAGGATGACTTGGGGCCAAAGGAAACTAAATTTTAGGACCGAGATAGAGTATTAGGATTGGGACCCACATAGAGTATTAGGCCTAAGGCCCACTTAAAGATATTTTAAGTTTCTCAATATAGTGCTTTACCCATTCGGCAAAGTTTTGATGTGCGGTTTTTAACACTTAAAAGTTACTTGGTGGCCAAGTAACCTCTACCAATCACATATTGCCTAGTGGATGGCAATGATTGAAACTTGGAAAGCAAGTTTTGATCATGGCATTTCATTGATTATATTTTACCAGGGGCCAATATCTCATCCGTTCGGTGGAATTTCGATGTTCGATTTTAACATTTAAAAAACTACTTGCTCACCAGTTTAAGTGAGCCACTCATTTTAAGCCAAGTGGATGGCCATGATTCATTCTTTGACCAAGACATCAATCCTACCCATTAATATTCTTTCTTTTTCAAAAAGAAAGAAAGAAATCTAAACATTACCTACATAATTACTAAACCTAGACTAAGATAAGTATAAGCCACAAACCTTATCACCCCGCCATCATCATTTTCGGAACAAGCTCCTAAGATAGCCCTCCATTTTTCTTTCTTCTAAGCTTCAATCATGCTTCAAAATCCTAGCTCAAAGTCACAAATGTAGGTAGAAAAGTGCATGAGAGGGGGTTGAATCATGCTCTGCTTCTCTTTCCTCATTTTGTTATTGAAAAGTTAAAAAGAATACTATCAAGCATTGAGCTTGTAGTGAGGAGAAATGTAGTTAGGTTTGTGGAAGTAACTTTCTGAACTACAGCATTAACAACAGAATAGTAACAGAAGAGCAAGAAACAAACTTTAAGCAAATATTATAAATTAACTCAGAAGAGTGAAAGTAAAGGAGTTGGGAAGAGAATCCTACATAGATGTTTTATACTAGTTTGGTCAACCTTGCATCAAGTTCTCAACCACTATTGAGTTTTACTAAACCTTTAATAACCTCAGAAAGAAAAACAGGATAGTCTTTGTAATAGCCTTCCCAAGCTCTTACCCGTGACTAGCAGAACCTTACTGTTACAAATCAAATAGTTATTCATCAACTTCTCCAAGCTAACATGAGTAGTCTTGTACTAGCCTTTCCAAGCTAAACCGTACCAGCAAGAACACTTATTGCCGTGTTGCAAGTAGTTTTACCTTAGCCCCTCCAAGCTATCTCACAATGATCACTACTAGATTAAGGTTACAAGAAGTTTATGTTTGGGTTTGCCACTCAAATTAACTTACACTCAAGTTTCCTGAAAATATACAATATAAAGATCTGAGAAAACTCAAATGACTTCTTTCTAATAATTCTTCCTAAGAAGAATATTTTTACACATAAGGAAACTGATTACAAGAAGTAATGAACTTCATAGAAAAGAGGAGAAAAACTTGCAGTGTTTCAGCATGTATAACATTCAGCTATATTTTTTAAAGCTCACATTATTATTTATAGGTGATCTGCCTTTGTGACTGTTGCCCTTGATTAGCCTCTCCAAGTGACATGTGTTAATCATCTGTTTGTGTCTTTAAAAGCAATCTAGAAGTGTAGCTTATCTTTTGTTAGATCTATTGTAGAAGCCACTGGAAGATAGAGATTTCTGAGGCTACCTTTAGAAACTACTTTTTATTTTCTGAACGTGGTTCTGAACACTTCCTTTTAAAGGCTGGAGTAGTTGAATGAGTTGGCAGAAGAGATGACATACCAGTTTGTAGCTAGATTTGATTTCAAATTTGAATTTCAAATTTTCCCTCATTTTTCATTTAAAGAGCGTCTTACTGTGAAGTACACTTTTTGAGCTTTGTATTAGTTCCTTGATATATCTTTGATCTTCTGGTCTTCAATCTCAGCTTGTTGATGATAAAATGATTGCGATCATGATGATTGAAGATAGTAGAACATGTTGGCTTCAAGGATGGATAGATATCTTCAAATCAATCTACTTTCTAAGTCCAGATGCTTCTATCTAAAGACATGTGCCTTGGTTTCTTGTACTTGTTGATTTTCTTTAACTCGTTTGGCATTTGCACACTCATTTCACGATATAATTATCACTTTCATTTTACTTTCCATATCTTCAAATGAGATGAATCATGTTTGCACATTTTCCTTAAATTGGTTCGTTGTCATTCAAAACATACTGCATTAATACTTTCTGAAGGTTCTAGACCTTACAATCTCCCCTTTTTATGATGACAAACCAATTTGAAGAAAATCTTTTGAAGAGATGTTGAAAGAAAGTATAACAAAATATATCAAGATAATTTCTATTCTTTGAAAAACATCATCAGGTGCTTTTTCAGGAAGTCTTTTTCTTAAGACATGATATTGATATAATCATAAACGTTTTAGCCTTAAGTGACTTAAATCAAAGCTGTTTTGATTTTTCAAGAAGTTTCCGAAGTTACTCAGATTACATTATGAGAAGTATCAGAGTACTATAAAAGGAATGTGATCGTTTAAGCTTTTTGATACAAAGACAGCTCAATCTTTTGACAAAAGAGATTTTTTGAAAATACACAAGCATGAATGAAAAACAAGTAATATTTGTGATATATTCTCTGATGAGATTTCTTATACAACACAATTTATGCAAGCATATTTTTGAAACACAATGCGGTTTTGTGCATGAAAACGTATGCAACATGTAGGCTTTGCACACATTAGAGATTTCTGAGGCTCACGGACTTATCTCATTGTATCAGCATGTAAGGACAAGTTTTTGAAGATCAACAGAAACTAATCACAACTATATTTTGATCAAGTCATGCATGGCTCATGAAATCATTTGCATATGTATGTCAGAGTATATATGTTTCAAAATGTTTTAAGCATGAAAAACAAGACATAAATATCAAAGCATAACAGAGAATCGCATCAAAACGAAGAGGATGCTTGTGCTTAATCTATACTTATTGGAGCTAATCAAAGATATACAGATGAGCTAAGTTTCATAGCGTGCTTAATGAATAAGCAGGTAGAGAGAATGCTAAGAGATAAGAAGCATACATCTCAAACAAGATTCAAGATTAGCTAAGCATGATAAACAGGCATTGATATGCACCAAGGCTCAAAAACAATATATATCAGAAGCTAAAGAAAGCCAAAACATATGATATCTTAAATAAAAAGAAAGATTGATATATATAATATTTGCATAAGGAAATTGTTCAAGAGCTAAAAGAAATATCTATCAGAGCATAAAAAACTGATAGTTTTAAAACAAAACAAAAAAAATGTATGCTAAAAGAAAAAATCACCGAGCTCCCCCTCAACAAAAGCTTCTCCTGAGTTCCACAGCACTAGATTTTCTTCATCTTTTTTCTTTTCTTTTTTTCTCTTCCTTTTGACATCAGCAAAAAGGAGGTGTGCTAGAAATCAAGAATACCATCATCAGCCTTGGAGCCTCAATTCTCTAAGAATTTTTATCAGGAGAGCTTCATGTATCTAAGATAGTGCTTCCATTTGATCTAGCTAGTTGTTGATGAAGCATTGTCCACATAGTAGTAATTGAACCTCTATGTAGCTTGGGTGTGCTACTGGTGCAAGTTGGCTTGATGAGGGAACATCACCCTGAGCCCAAGATGGATCAGGTATAGATGAAGCGAGAAGAGGGGTAAGTTCTTTAATAGGAGCATGAATTACTTCTCTTCTAGAGATAAATCAGTTTTAGGGATTGTACTTGTCTTTCATGTCCTGAGGACTTAACTTGGAATTTGAAGACTCAGACGAAGATGAAGATTCTTGTATATGAGAGCGTGAAGGTTTAGAGGTAAAAGATTATCTTTGTTCTTTCTTATCTAACCCTTGTCTTGGCTTGCAATATCTTCCTCCTCCATAGGACACTAGCAAGCCATGCCAAGGCTTTTCCTCAAATTCTTTGGATCCTTCTAAGCTCCTTCAGCTTTAATTACTTTCCTTTTCCTTTTCCCTTTTCTTTTTGTTTCCTCTGATCAACAGCTGAAAAATTAAGAAGTGAATCTTTGATCCTTTGGCTCTGCCTTTTGATACTCATTGTGGCTTTAGGGTCCTGAAGAGTTGAGGAGTCTAGTGCCTTCTATATACTCGTGCTACTCATTGGCTAATGAGTAGTTTAAGCATTCAAAACACTTGGTTAGCAGAATCCTATAAGGAATAGCAGCATTTCTTCTTTTTGGGGAGATAGCACTTAGCATGTAATCAAAGATTAGTCTAGGAAAATTTACTTTTCTTTTTCCCAGGAGGAATAATAATATGAGTCCATTCTTATCAGTAGGTGCATGCCTCCTAGCCTTGGGAGTAAAGAGACCTGGATAAGGGTGAAAACTTGGCGTGCACTAGTACTCAACATCATAGTTGTTATCTCATTGGGTTAGTGTCTAGGAGAGTTCGTGAGACACTTGGAAACCACTAATCCCCAAGAGTCATAAACCAGTCTTCTTTAAATGAGCATCTGAGTCCTTCATTAGGCACATGGATGATGTTGAAGAGGTCAGTTGTGCTTAACTCAAAGCCTGTACATCTAATGTAGGATGTCAGCATTGACTTAGACACCTCCACCAATAGGGAGTAGAAGACAGTAATTGTCCCCATGAATAGCCGATCATTGAGGTTAAGAAACCCTTCTTATACCTGGAAGAAGATGATCTCTAGAGTACTAAATAGGATTCTTAGCAAGATTAATAACACTAGTATTATCAGAGAAGATAAGGATTTTGGAATACCTCAGGTGATAATCTTCTAGCTGGTTTCTTATCTATAGCATCTAGGTAGCGTTTACAACAACTACGTATTCAGCTTCAGAGAGAGTGCAATGGTATTTTTCTTTTTGCACAACCAAGTGATCAAGCTTTTTCCAAAAGGAAGCACCAACCTGATGCTCTTTCTTTCTACTCTATCTCCAACAAAGTCAGAATCACAGTACCCTACAATCTCACAATATGTACCTTTCACTTACTAAAAGCTAAGATTAGTAGTACGTGATAAATATCTGAAAATTCTCTTAACGCATTTAAGTGTGATTGCTTTGGGTTAGATTGAAATCTAGCATAAATTCTTACACTTAATTGAATTTCCGTCTATAGCTCTAAAGTATAGAAGTGAACTAATCATTTCTCTATAATTACTTTCTGATACCTTTTCGTCATTCTCATAAGCATCAATGATTTGAGAAAGATGCATAGGGGTACTCATGGATTTGGCTTGATCCATATTAAACTTCTTCAAAAGCTCTTTTGTATATGTTTCTTGATGGATCAATGTTCCTTCTTTTCCGTTTTATTTGCAAAGCGAGGAAAAACTTAAGTTCACCTATCATGCTTATCTCAAACTTACTCTACATTAATTTTGAAAACTTCTCACAAAGAGAATAATCAAAAGTGCCAAATATAATGTCATCTACATATATTTGAGCTATAGAAAGTGATTATCTTGATTAAGAGTAAAAAGAGTAGTGTCAACATTACCTCTCTTGAACTCATTCTTCAGCAAAGTACTCAGTCTTTCATACTAAGCTCGAGGAGCTTGTTTCAGACCATAGAGAGCCTTTGTTAGCTTGAAGACATGGTTAGGAAGGGCTTCACTTTCAAAACCAGGAGGCTGCTTCAATATACTTCCTCAGAGGAATCCATTTAAGAACACAAACTTAACATCTATCTGGTAAAGAATGAATCCCTTGAAGACAACAAAAGCAAGTAGCATTCTTATGGCTTCCAGCTTAGCTACTAGTGCAAAGCTTTCATCATAATCAATTCCCTCTTATTGATTATAACCTTGTGCAACAAATCTTACTTTGTTTCGGATAACTCTACTAACTTCATCAAGCTTATTTATGAACATTCATTTTGTCCCGATGATGGTTTTCCCTTTTGGCCTTTCAACAAGCATCAAAACTTTGCTTTTCTTGAACTAATCAAGTTCTTCTTGCATAGCATCCACCCAAATTTGATCACTCAAAGTTTCCTGAATGCATTCTAGTTCAATGGTGGTGATGAAAGCACAGTCTGACTAATTTCTAAAAGATGATCTGGTTCTCACTCCCTTTGACGTATTTCCTAGAACTTTGTTTTGGAAACTGCTTTCAGTCAGAAACTCCTTTGTAGGTTTTGTATTCATGATATCCTTCAGTTTCTCTTTCATCTTCAGACTGCTTTCCTTCATGGTCAGAAAGATCACTTTATGTTGGCTTTAGAGTCTTGAGTAAGCTTTTTGAAGTATCTACATTCTGGAGTTTACATTTTGAAGGTTAGGCTTTCATCTGCTTGCTTTCTAAAGAATCTTTGAGATTCAATTTCTCTAGATTTTCATTCAGCTCTTCGAGATCATTAGCAAGGTCCTTCTTGAGCTCCTTGAACTTGATGTGAATCGTCTCTTCAATGAATAGCATTCTTTTGTTATAAACTCTATGAGCTTAGAAACTGAAGAGTAACCTAAGAAAATTCCATCATTGGATTTTGGATCAACCTTTGTGAGTTTGCCTTTGGAGTTAAGAATAAAAACGGATGAGCCAAAGATGTGAAAATATGATATATTGGGTTTTTGCCCTTCCAAAGCTCATAAGGAGTTCTCTTGAGGATTGGCCTCAGCAAGATTCTATTTTGGATATAGCAAGAGGTATTTAGAGCCTCTGCCCAAAAGCTTTCTGATAAATCACTTTCTAAAAGCATTGTCCTAGCCATTTCTTGCAAGCTTCTATTTTTCCTTTCAACAATCCTATTTTGTTGGGGAGTTCTGGTGCAGAAAACTCATGCAGGATGCCATGTTTTTCACAAAACTTTTCAAAAATATGATTTTCAAATTTTCCTCCATGATTAGATTGGATAGAGGTGATTTGAGAATCCTTTTAATATAAACACATTTTTCAAACACTTTGAATCTTTCAATCACCTCATCCTTAGAGGCTAGAAAGATGACCCATGTAGATCTTGACTAGTCATCCACAATGATAAGGCAATATCTTTTCCAGAAAGACTTGCAATCTTGGTTGTTCCAGAGAGATTAACATGTAAAAGCTCAAATGGCCTGGTGGTTGAAACCACATTCTTGTTGTGGAAAGAAGCCTTGGTTTGCTTGTCTTTCTCATGGAAATCACAAGTTGAGTCCTTATCAAATCTAATATTTGGAGGCCATTAACTAGCTCTTTCTGAGACAGCTCAGAAATAAGCTTCATACGAGCATGCACAAGCTTCTTATGCCACAACCACTTATCATCCGTGAAGCATGCAAGACACTTTACATCTTGATCTAACAAGTCATCTAAGAATAACACATAGGTGTTATCAATGCCTTCTTCCAGATAGGATGACTTATCCTGAAGTGGGGTTAACTATCTTACATGCATGAGAATTGAATAAAACATTAAAGCCTTAGTCAGAACTAGCTTATACTTAACAAATTGTGAGCTAGACCATCAACAAACAACACATCAGAAACATGGTGGGAGTTATCCTTATTGACATTTCCAATGCCTATTACCTTGGCCTTACCTCCATCAGTAAACTTTCCTGATCCAAAACATTTGGGCCCTAGGTTTCTAAACCATCTTTTGGATCTGGATATAACACCCTAAATTATTTAAAAATTAATTTAAGTTTTATTAGTCGTAATTTCAAAAATCTGCAGTTGAACAATGATGAGGATGGCCCAGCGGATATGTTAAAAAATAAATTTCGGTTGGGTGAATAGTAACCTTCAGGCCACAGGGTTGAGACAAAAACCTTAGATCCAGGACCAAGAAATGTCCAGGACTAAGAAAAGAGAGGTTTAAGGTTAAAAATAGTTAGGAATAAGGATTTTATACCTAGAATTAATTTTCGAGCAATATCTAATTACCTGGATACGGTATTTTATCCGTTAGGTAAAATTTCATGTGCGATTTCTAAGCGAAAGATAGTTTAATCTTTGCAAAAAGATAATATCTATCCTTTAGAGCTAAGTGTAAGGCTAAGATTTGATCTTGAATTACAAGATCAAATCCTAACCATTTATCTTGCTTTCTTGTAGGAAAGTTTAGATTTTATATTGGATAAAGTTCAACCTAACCTATAATCATTTAAAGCCATCAAATCTTGTCATTCTTTATCCTTCATTTTCGGCCAAGACAAGAGCAAAACAACCACCATTGTTGTCTTCTTCATAAGCTCAAGTTTTAACTTAAAATCACAAACACACTTGCCCAAAGTTACTAAAATCACAAACTTAATTCATTAAACCCATTCCACACATCAATACCTACACATCTAACCGATTAAAATCTCAAATATCCATCAATCCTCACCTTGATACCTTACTCCCTCACTGATTTCATGAGGGTTTGGGTGTGATTTGGGAGCTTGGAAGTGGAAGGGATCAATCTTGGAGCAACTTAGAGCCAAGAATCCTTTAAACACCAAAAGTAGGGCATTTTAAACCTCTTTTACTTCAAATTTGTTTTTCTGATTTACTTACTGATTTGGCTGAATATTTTGGTTGTACTGGTTGATGATATATGGATATTGATGTATGAATTTTGGTGGGGTGTTTGGATGATGTTAAAAATCATTTTTGTCAAAAGGGGTTTTACTCTATGCTAGATTTTCATTTTCCATTGCAGTGATTGTTCATGAATTTTCTGGTATATTTTTCGGTATTGTCATGAGTTACAAAAATTATATGTTGAAGAGAACATCTTAGGCTAGTTCCATGAATTTTCTTGGGCCTTTGTTCCAACTCCTACTGGCTGGAAAAAATCATGAACCGAGACTATATAGGTACTACCTGAATTTCTGGTCTTGAAGCTGAAAATTTTGATAATTTTTTTAACATAGCAAATAATTGATTTTTTCTTTGAAATTTTTAAGAGAGTTGACAACATCTTAAAGTTCAACCGTGATTTTTCCTTTGAATTGATTCAATCATTTGCTAAGGTTAAAAATTATAAATTTTGGTTTAAGCAAGATTAAGTGGTCTCTAACCACCAAATTTGTGTAATTTTTTTAACATAGTTAGAAAACTCTTTTTCCTTTGACATTTTTAGGGAACCTTCTGGACACATTGAAGTGTATTGGGTAATTTTTATAGCCTCTGAATTGACTGTTCGATGTCCAAATAAATTGGGCTATGAACATGTGAAATTTTCCATTATGCTGGAAATGCAACAATGCTTTGAATTGATGAAATAATGACATTTTGGGTTCTAGTATGATATCAATACCTGATGTAAACTATTTGGCCATGTGGCTTATGCATGCATTTGAGAAAAGAAAATGTATAAACTTAAATTGTGCATGTTCTGACATATGGACAAAACAAAAACAAGACTTAGGTTGAATGAGGGAAGGAAAAGAAAAGACGAACTTCCCCAGGATTTTGAGTCGAGACGTATCGGCTAGGAATAGATCTGTGTGTGATTCAGAAATGGAAAAAAATGAAGTTCGATGATCACGTATAGGAATGAGCTTAGTCCTGAAGCAGTTATTTCCCTTGTGTGGTGTCATCCACTATAAATACCATTTGGTATAAATTATCTATTGTGGAGTTGTTCAGGCAAATACCCGTTGGTATAAACCAAATCTTTCCTATGTTGACGAAAAGAGAAAATACACTGATTTGATTTCTATGGCCATAAGTGAGACCATGTCACTTTGAGATAAGTTCACTACATATATTATATGCATACTCATCTTATTCTGAATTGTCTACCTAGGATGATTTACTATTTGTTGAAACATTTTGATATATGTGCACTAAGTGATTAAATTGTTAAAAGCTACCCACTTCGGAGGGATGATTTTAGAACTTTAAAATGAATCTTCAATATGTATTGCATGATCACATTCTTAATAAACCGAAGTGGCTAGAGTGATGACGATGACATTATAAGTGTGTAACTGGGAGTTGCCCTATTGAGAATTGTATAATTCTCACCCCTCTTGTTTGTGTTCCCGTGTCACCTCCAGGTTGATCTAGAGAACAATGGGGCTACGTGAAGAGCGGGATAGTAGTTTAGTAGTTAATATTTTTTTTACTTTCCTGTACTTAGTTAGAGTTACATGTATGTAAATGAAATAGAGAACGTATTGTATTAAAGCTCTTAGAAGAGCTTCCTCTCGTACTTAGCTATGTATTCAATAAATGTTTGCTCCTTTGTTATATATATTTTAACAAAATCGATATTAGTTACTTCATGATTCGAGCGATCTTGCTATAGATAATTAAGAAAGGTCCACTAATCTATAAGTAATAACTCCTAAGTATAATGTCATGACTTAAAGATGATGTTGCACTTTTGAGGATGTTATATTATGGTATCAGTAGTTTATCCTTGTAGGACCTTGAGGAATGGACTGGCTATACTTCCAAAGTGTAGATAAGTCATGCCTTGAATCTTATCTATATGATAGGATATAGGGTTTAGATATGCATGACAGTCTAGTGGTGTTGTAGTTAGTTGCTATCACACTTAGCATAGTGTTGAGCCTGATCAACTCAATATCTTTGTTTGGTGTGTTTAGGAACTAATGGAGACCGTAGACATACTAGAAATGGGAAAGCTGAATCGGACGACATGATAAGCACTCTCGGAGAGATGGCTACCTTTATGAGAGCACAAGCTGCAATGGCCAACTAGATGATGGAAAGATTAGATTGGAATGCAAAGGAGCTAGAGTTCATGGCACTCAAGCAAGGATCCATGAGTGTAGCAGAGTACACGGCAAAATTTGATAAGCTCTACCAATCTTCTACTATCTATCGCATAATCCGAATGAAGATTGGAAGTGCGTAAAGTATGAAGGAGGTTTACGGGAGGATATTGAAGGTCGTGAATCCCTTGGAGATTAAAGATTTTGTTACTCTAGTGAACGAGTGTCGGTTTGTAGAGGAATTTAACAGGAAGCTAGCAATTGCCAAATCCGCTAATGACTCCAAGAAGATACTAGCACCTGAAGATCAAGAATATGAGGATGCCTACCCTAAAAAAGCAGCTTCAACCTAATCTGCCTGGATAAACCACAACAATGGTCAACCACGAGGCAAAATTGCCCAACCTGTGGAAGAACCATGAAGGTAGACCTTGTAAAGCTGGACAAAATGTGTGCTACCGCTGTGAAAACCAGGACATAAGAGATGAGAGTGTCCAAAACAACATCCAAAACCCTAAGAAGCCACCCACAGGGCACAACAAGCTAGCGGACCTCACCACCTAATAATCTAATTCGAGGTAGGAACGTTTAGGATTTGATTGAATTGTTTGAATTGTGTGTGAATTCCTTGTTTAATTTATGAATTTTTTAGGGAACCTTGTGTACACATTGAAGTGTCTTGGGTAATTTTTATAGCCTCTGAATTAACTTGTCGATGTCCAAATAAATTGGGCTATGAACATGTGAAATTTTCCATTATGCTGAAATGCAACAATGCTTTGAATTGATGAAATAATGACATTTTGGGTTCTAGTATGATATCAATACCTGATGTAAACTATTTGGCCATGTGGCTTATGCATGCATTTGAGAAAAGAAAATGTATAAACTTAAATTGTGCATGTTCTGACATATGGACAAAACGAAACAAGTTTTAGGTTGAATGAGGGAAGGAAAGAAAAGACGAACTTCCAAGATATTTTGAGTTGATAGACGTATCGGCTGAGGAATAGATCTGTGTATGATTCAGAAATGGAAAAAATGAAGTTCGATGATCACGTATAGGAATGAGCTTAGTCCTGAAGACCTATTTCCCTTGTGTGGTGTCATCCACTATAAATACCATTTGGTATAAATTATCTATTGTGGAGTTGTTCACAGGCAAATACCCGTTGGGTATAAACCAAATCTTTCCTATGTTGACGAAAAGAGAAAAATACACTGATTTGATTTCTATGGCCATAAGTGAGACCATGTCACTTTGAGATAAGTTCACTTGCATGTATTATATGCATACTCATCTTATTCTGAATTGTCTACCAAGGATGATTTACTATTTGTTGAGACATTTTGATATATGTGCACTAAGTGATTGAATTGTTAAAAGCTACCCACTTCGGAGGGATGATTTTAGAACTTTAAGATGAATCTTTAATATATATTGCATGATCATATTTTCTTAATAAATTGAAGTGACTGGGATGATGACAATGACATTATAAGTGTGTAAATGGGGAGTTGCCCTACTGAGAATTGTATAATTCTCACCCCTGCTTGTTTGTGTTCCTGTGTCACCTCCAAGTTGATCCGAGAACAATGGGGCTGCTACGTGAAGAGTGGACTAGTAGTTTAGTAGTTAATATTTTTTTACTTTACGTACTTAGTTAGAGTTATATGTATATAAATGAGATAGAGAACGTATTATATTAAAGCTCTTAGAAGAGCTTCCTCTTGTATTGAGCTACATATTCAATAAATGTTTGCTCCTTTGTTATATATATTTTAACAAAATCAATATTAGTTACTTCACGATTCAGGCAATCTTGCTATAGATAATTAAGAAAGGTCCGTTAATCTATAAGTAGCAACTCCTAAGTATAATGGCATGACTTAAGGATGACGTTGCACTTTTGAGGATGTTACACCGGACATGTGTCTAGCAACCACTGTCCATGTACCATTTGTTGTCAGGTTCCATGTGCATTCTTAGGCAAACCTCACGTTCACTTTCTAGTGTATAGCCTGCCATAAAGCATAGGTTTGCTATATCTAGCTCCTCCTAATTTTTTGTTCCTTCCTCCTCTTCCTTTAATTTACTCCAAGTGGCTAGCATGTAGGTAAAAGTGTGCACGAGAAGGGGGTTGAATCATGCTTCCATTGAACATCTTTCTCAACCCAAGAAAGAAGAAAATGGATAGTCTTTACATTAGTCTTCCCAAGCTATCATTTGTAAGCAGTAGACAACCCCTACTATCACAAATTGAATAGTTATTTACCAGCCTCTCCAAGCTTAACTGTTATTCACCAGCTCTTCAAGCTGGACCAAGTAGTCTTATACTAGCCTCTTCAAGCTAACATCTATGACCAGGACAACCCCTCCTGTCACAAACCTGAGTAGTTATTCACAGCTTTTCCAAGCTGAACCGAGTAGTCATTCACCAGCCTCTTCAAGCTCAAATCGTGACAAGTAAACCAACTTTACGGTCTATTGTAAATAGTCTTTGACTAGCCTCTCCAAGCTAAACCTGACGAGGAAGTACACCTCACCTGCCACATTGCAAGTAGTTTTACATTAGCCTATCCAAGCTATCTCACACCAATCACTATTGGATCGAGGATACAAAGGTTCTATGTTTGGGTTGCCACTCAAATTACCTACACTCAAGTTTCCTTAATGTATGCATGAATAATCTAGGAAATCTTGAATAACTTTTTTCTATCATTTCTTCCTAAGAAGAACATATATCTATTCAAGAACGTAGAAAGAAGATTTTTTACATGTAAGGAATCTAACTACATAAAGATATGAACCTTACTAAATGTGAGGAGAGATTTTTCAGAGTTTTCTCCTTTTAGAGAGTCTCTCGTTTCGTGAGTACAACATCTCTATTTAAAGAAGGTATTCCTTGTGACCATTGCCCTTGATCAGATCTCCAAGTGACACATGTTGATCATTTATTTGTGTTTTGGAAAAACGTCTAGAAGAGTGGCTTGAGCGATTAGATTCTTACAAAAGCCATTATGGTGTTGAGGTTTCATGTCCCTTCAGAAACTACTCTTACTTTCTGAACGTATTTCTGAACTCTTTCTTTTAAAGCTGGGGTAAGTTGATTTACTTAGTAAAAGAGATTACACGCCAGTTTGACACTACATTTTACTTTAAATTTGAATTTCAAAAATTCAAATTTCCCTCCTTTTCTAGTAACGTTCACTCTATAGTAAAGTGAGCTTTCTAACGTTCGGTAACAAATCCTTGATGATTCTTTGATCTTCAAGTCTTCAATCCAAGCTTTATGATGATAAAAGAATTACGATTGTGCTGATTGAAGATAGTGTAACACCTGGTTCTAGAGTTTGGTTGATATCTTCATTGTAAACGTACTTTCTGATGTCCAGTGCTACTTTCTGAAGACTCAAAACTTGGTTTCTTGCAATGTTGATTACTTCTTCCAATCGTTAGCTATTTTAAGCTTGAATAAAGGTATAATTTTACTCTCTTTTCAGTTCATATCTCTTAACATGAGATAAAGCATGTTGCATATGTAAAGTAAAATATATCCTCGTTTGATTAAGCCTTGATATGCTAAACAATAGAACCTGTTAATCTTACAAGAAACTCAAGATAGGCATTAGTCATTCTTCATAGCATTTTCTTTAGATTGGCTTTGTTGTCATTCAAAACTCGTTAACACTTCTTGGAAGGGTTCTGGAGCTAACATAACATGCCTTTCTTCTTGGGCACAAACTTCTTCTATGGACCCTTGAGTTTAGGACATTCTAGTTTAAAGTGTCCCTTCTCTTTGTAGTTGTAGCAGGTAATGCTTTCCCGCCTTACTTTGCCTTTCTGTCCTTCTTAAGATTAATGTCTCCTCTTCTCTTTGTCTTGCCTTTCTAGGCTTTTGACATCTTCCTCACCAACATTGAGAGCTTGTCTCTATCTTCTTCTTCTATCTCATCATCGAACTCTTCCTCTTCATAAGAGGTTTCAGCAACTCTCATTGTCTTAGCCTTATTCAGCTTCTGATTAGATGACTTCATGGACATGCTCTTCTTGATGGATTCATCATGCATTTCAGAGAGCATTAACTCATGAGTTTTGAATGACCCGATGAGTACGTCCGGACCTAGAGTTTGAAGGCCTTTAGCCTCTGTGATGGCTGACCTTAGGAAACCATTTTACCGGAGGCTCTCAAGATTTTTCTAACCATTTCAGAGTTAGAGTATCTTTTGCCTAGCCCCTTTAGCTAGTTTATGCTGTGCATAAACCTTATGGTCATTTTATCAATACTCTCTTAATCTCTCATTTTAAACATCTCCTATTGATGAACCAATATACTAATCTTAGTCTCCTTAATTTGATCAGTTCCTTCATGCAGCATATGCAATCTGTTGCATATCTTATTTGCTGTGTCACAAGCAATGATTTTGTCATATTTAGCTTTGCTTAGAGTACACGTGAGCAAGTATTTAGCTTTAGAGTTCAATTGAACTCTGGCTTTGTGTTCCTCTGTCCACCTCCTAGGAACTTCTCTTGATGTTAAAGGAGCATCATCAGTTTCAGGAACCTCTTTGATTGGAACATAGTCACCCTCTTGAATTATTTCCCACAAGTCAAGACTTGTGTATTTTATGAACAACTCCATGCGATCTCTCCAGTAGGCATAGTCCCCACCATCAAAGAATGGCTTGTTAATGCAGTGTCTTTTTGCTATATGAATATTTGTGCCATTTGTCCCTCAGATCTTTGTCCTCTGCAATCGTTAGAATGCTCAACACCTTAGAAACCAAGCTCTATACCACTTGTAGGTCGAAAGCGCACAAGAAGGGGGTTGAATTATCTCGCTTCTTTTTACTAGTTTTGCTATTGAAAAGTTAAATAGAATACTATCAAGCATTGAGCTTATAGTGCATGAAAATATAGTTAGGTTGATCATAAAGTAACTTTTTACAGTGTTAGCAAGAATAGTAATAGAAGAGCAAGAAACACACTTTAAGTAGATATTAACTTAGAGTAGTGAAAGTAGACTTAGGGAAGAAAAAAAATCCTATATAGATATTTTCATATTGGTTTGGCCACCCTCATATCCAGTTCCCAACCACCATTGAGTTTTACTAAACTTTTTCAACCCAAGAAAAACAGGATAGTCATTGTAGTAGCCTTACCAAGCTCTCACCTGTGACCAATGGACAACCTACTATCACAGACCAAGTAGTTATTCACTAACCTCTCCAGGTTGAACCGAGTAGTATTGTACTAGCCTCTCCAAGCTAACCTGCATAGTCTTGTACTAGTCTCTCCAAGCTAAACCGTGACCAGCAAGAACACCTTCCTTCGCATTGCAAGTAGTTTTACCTTAGCCTCTCTAAGCTATCTTACAATGATCACTATTGGATTGAGATTACAAGAGATTTATGATTAGGTTTGCCACTCAAACTAACCTCACTCATGTTTCCTGAAGATATACAATAAAAAGATATGGAAAACTTGAATGACTTCTTTCTAATAATTCTTCTTAGGAAACACGTAAGATCTATTAAGTGTATAGGAAGAAGATTTTTATAGACAAGGAAACTTATTACAAGAAGTAATGAACTTCACAGAAAAAAAGGAGAAAAACTAGGCGTTTTAGCATTGTATATTGTTCACTATATTTTTGAAGGCTCATCTCTATTTATAGGTGATATGCCTTTGTGATCGTTGCCCTTGATCAGCTCTCCAAGTGACACATGTTGATCATCTGTTTGTGTCTTTAGAGTAGTCGAGAAGTGTAGGTTATCTTTTGTCAGACTATTGTAGAAGGCGTTGTAAGATAGAGGTTTCTGAGGCTACCTTCATAAACTACTTTTTACTTTCTAAACATGGTTTCTGACCACTTCCCTCTAGAAGCTGGAGTGGTTGACAGAGTTGGTAGAAGAGATGACATGCCAGTTGTAGTAGATTTGATTTCAAATTTTCCCTCCTTTTCGAATAAAGAGTAGTATCTTACTGAAGTGCACTTTCTGAGGTGTGATATCAGTTCCTTGATATGTCTTTGATCTTCTAGTCTTCAATCTGAGCTTGTTGATGATAAACTGATTGTGATCATGAAGATTAAAGATAGTAGAGCACGTTGGCTTCAAGGATGGATAGATATCTTCAAATTAAGTCTATTTTCTGAAGTCCAATGCTTCTCTCTGAAGACTTGTGCCTTCGTTTCTTGTACTTGTTGATTTTCTTCAACTCATTAGGCATTTGTACGCTCATTTCATGATATAATTATCACTTTCATTTTAGTTTTCATCTCTTCAAATGAGATAAATCATGTTTGCATATGTAAAGTGAAATTATCTTTCATTATTGGAGCCATATTATGCTAATGTATGACCTGTTTGCTACTTTAAGAAACTTAAGGAAGACATTAGTCATTCTTCAAAATATTTTCCTTAAATTGGTTCGGTTGTCATTAAAAACATATTGCATTAAAGCTTTCTAAAAGATTCTGAAGCTTACAACAAACACTAAGATCCCTTCACATAACTTGTTCTCCTCATCACAATCTACAAAAAACCGATTGGAATTTTTAATCACCTCCATTCTCCACCTTGAGGTATCATACCCCATGGATTAAGAAAGGGTTTAAATCTATTTGGAAAGCCTAGAAGTGAGGGAAAATTATTTTTGGAAGATCTTTTGGAGTTAGAAGACCTAAAGCTTTACAAGTAAGGCTTTTGTACTTCTTTCAATTTCAAATTTATTTCTACAATTTGGTTACCAATTTAACTTAATAATTTTAGTTGTATTGGTTGATAGTATATAGATATTGATGTGTCTAATTTGGTAGAGTGTTTGAATGATGCTAGAAAACCCTTTTTGACAAAATAAGTTGAGAATAAGGTGCTAGAATTCTTGAATTTTCATAGACAGTTTATGGTTCACGATTTTTTTCAAGTACTTGTAGATATATTTTTAAATTGAAATTTTTACATGATGAAGCTAACATGTTAAGGTGTCTTCAGTATTTTTCTTGATCATTTTGAGTACTTTTACTATTTTCTAAAAATAAAAAATTGAGGGTTAGGGCTTGTCTGCCTAGTCAAATCTGAAGTTATAAATTTATCTAATTTTGTTACTATATCAAATGATCGAATTTTTGCTTGAAAATTTTACAAGATGTTGAGAACATATTGAAGTCCAACATGAATTTTTTTAGGATTTTATTTGTTCATTTGATAGGGTAATAAAATTGAGAATTCTGGCTATGACTGAAATTAAGTAGTTTCCAAGTTCTGAATTTATATAATCTTGTTACCATAGCTAGAACTTGGTTTGCCTTTATATTTTTACAAGACCTAGTGGACACATTGAAGTATCATGGATAATTTTTGTAGCTTTGACTTTGGTTATTTGATATGCAAATTGAAGTTTGCTATATAAGTGTGAAATCTGTCAATATGCTGGAATTATACCAATGCCTTGAATTGATGATGTAATGACTTTTGATCCAAGTATTATGTGTATGAATGCATGTTATAGACTTTAAAGATTGGTTTATGAGGAATGAATGAGAATCACTTGTGATTGATTGTCTACATGTAATTAGAGCATGCATTCGGCAAAAGATATGTGACAAAAGAGAATGTATGAACTTCAATTGTGCATGTTCCGAAATATGGGCAAAATAGAAATAAAACTTATGTTGAATGAAGAGGAAGGCGAAAAGAGGAACTTCCCTAGGGATATTATGAGTCAATTGACGTATTGGCTAGGAATAGAACTATATGAGATTTGGAAAAGGAAAAAATGAAGTTTGATCATCACATATAAGAATAAACTCAATTTTGATAAGCGTCTATTACTCATGTGTGGTTTTATCCACTATAGATACCATTTGGTATGAACTAAGTCTTTCTTATATCGATAAAAGAAAAAAAAAATGTATGGAATTGAGTTCTATGGCCACAAGTAAAACTAGGACACTTTACAATAATTTCACTGCATTTATTATATGCATACTCATGTTATTTTGAATTGTTGCCTAGGATGATTTACTTTGTGTTTGAACATTATGATATATGTACATTAAATGATTGAATGCTAAAAGAAAACCCACTTCTGAGATATGATTATGAACTTTAAAAATGAATCTTTGGTATGTAATGCATGATCACATTTTCTAATAAAGAAGTCCTGGACGATGACGATGACGATGACATTTATAATTGTGTATTTGGGATACCCTACTAAGAATTTTATAATTTTCACCCCTTCTATGTGTTTCCATGTCATCTCCAGATTACTCAAGAGTACGATAAAGCTGCATTCGTGGAAGTTTATGTTTTGTAATAGCTCAATGGACGAAGGCTACTATTAGTTTTCGTTTGAATATACTTATGTTTGTAATATTTAAGAAGACAAATGTACAATAAAGTTCTTAGAAGAGTTTCCTCTTGTATTTGACGTTGTATTAAATAAATATTTTGTCTCTTTTTATATATTTTAAAAGAATTACAAACTAATTCCTATCGACTCACTCTAATACTCTATAGATACTTAAGTAAGGTCTCTAATTTATAAGTAACAACTCTAAGTCTGATGTCATGACTTAAGGATAATGTTGTACTTAGGAGAGGATGTTAAGTGGTTGCTTCACGGTGGTGTGTGTGGCGCAAGCGGCAGCTCCTTGATGGACGGAACTGGACAGCTGACATTGGGCAATCGACGAGGTGAACAAAGGCATGGCTACATGGTGGTGGACCTGGTGATGACCTTCTCCCTGTGCATTTTAGCTACTAGATCCATTCTTTATGGTTAGTGGCAACGGCACCGACAATCTATGATGAGAAAAAAAAAAAAAAAAGAAAGAAAGGGGGCTAGGGCAAGAGTTGAGACTTGTGGGAAGTGAGGGTCTACGGGTTCCTGATGAGCTTCATCTAACGTGCATGTTCCTGGATCATCCACGTGGCTCACTCTATGGGTTGTAAACATCTCTGAAACAAAAATGAATTTAGCATGGATGTTGGGTGGATAGTTGGGCCACTAACCTAAAGGAAAAATAAGAAAACCAAAAGAAGAGGAAAAAAAGAATGGGTTGTACAGCAAGTTGGGAAAGGCTATATATGGATGAGAGAGAGAATTTGGATCTTCCCCAAATATAGCTTTCAGGAATTTTTCGGTCCGCCCACGTTCACTGCATCCTTCATTTTTCGATGTCAAATTCAACCTAATGTAACCTGATTACATACCATATTGTTGTACTTCCACTTAATTTGGTTGTTACTGAGATGAACTTAATGTAACAAATAGTTTATCTTTTGTTTAGTGAAATGAAACGCCAAAATTATTAAACCGACATTCTCGACTAAAATTTATGCACACTTGACCGACGCTAAACTTTGGCTTCAATCCCTTCTCTTGCAGACTAGTGGCCAATACAAATTTGGTTCAGTTCGAAGATATTACAATTTGGATCTTTTTTATACAGTCCTAATCTAGAATCAAAGCATGACTACGCGTTTACGGATACACATCCAGATTATCCATAAAAAGAAATCGTGATTAACACACGTTAGAACAGCGCATAAACGAGATCGAATCAAAATAAAAGGCAGCAAAGCACTGTGAACGATGGGTCAACTAGCAGTGATGACTCGAGATTTACATACGGGTTCAGCTAAATTAGGGGCACGACACACTTAACTGGCAGCCGCTGATTCCCCACTTACGAGACTCGAATATTTTAATGTGATGACAAATTCTTCCCTGCTTCAAGAATTTAACGTGTCATAAAAGCCCAGGACCAACAAGCATCCAGGATCACGGGCGCAAACAGAATGAGCACAGAATTAGACAATAAGATCTTAAAAAGAACGGACTTTGCTCTAGTTGTTGAGAACCCCTATAGGGAAGAGACATACAGAACATACATGATGAAAATGGATGGAGGGGGCAATATCGTCAAGGTGTTGGAGGATCCATCACAAATACTAGCCTCCAGAAACAATGTAGCCCAAAAACTGAAATCTATCGCCTCCCCACTCCAAATCTGTGGGTATATACTCGCAAAGACTGCTATGAGAGGAGTCCCATCCACCTATCAACCAACTTTCCAAAATTTATATTATATTGGTGACCAAAGAATGTGTTTTCATTAAATTGGAGCTTCTACTGGTTCATTAAATCATGGTGCAAGACACTGCACAGCTTCCTTGATTGTTGAATTTAATATTCTTGTATCTATTCTGTGTCAGTCTCGCATTGATTGGTCTGCAAGTTCCAATCATCAAGAAGGCTTGCAACAGACTCCTCAAGCTTCTTAGCCTGAGGTCCTGGCTTAAGAACATTAACATTGCCCCACTGGGAGCATGGATCCATCCACCAGCTCCTCCGGCCTGAGCACCATGCCCCTGGAACAGCTCGGTTATGCCCACGATGGAGGATCCTTTCATCAATCATGTCCAAAACAGGGTCGTCAACTTCAAACTGCCTGGCAAAAGCAGCTCCACTTTCTACCATCTGATCATAAACAGAAACATTAAGGGAGTGTGGTTCCATCTTTGGAGGACTGTCCCAGATCATATAACGTAAGTCACCATTCACTGTTGTGTTCTTGAACTCTGGTGCATTGCAAATGACTGAGTGAAAGTACCCTTCTTGGGACAACTTGACATTTGTAAAATACATCAGTAGTGTTCGAGGCAAATTATCCCAGCCAAAAAGGCAAAACTCCAGGAAAGATCGGCTCAAGAAGACCCATGGTGAACCTGCAAGGCAAGGAAAAGATTCAACATACAGACCCTCATAGGCTAAGATGGTGTTGCAATCAGACAGCATACGAAAGTGCAAATGTGCCTGTGAAGAGTGTGAAAGATTCAGGTGTCTCCCGCTTCTGTGTAGCTTGAAAAATTTGACTTCTCCTTGCTAAATATATTCCTGGGTCGACTACAATAGGTTGGAATCTATCACTTCTGCATGTGTAAACATAAACATAAATATATGATCTATAACCAAATGAAAGAGTGCCACAATGTAGCGGCTAGAATTAGCAGTAGTTTTCATTACTCTTTCCATCCAAGGTCACTGGTGTGATCAATGAAATTAAGGTCCCTCCTAACAGAAGAGAAAACATGGGACAGATCTGAAACAGATAAAAACTTATGGATTAGTATATCAGATAAGTCTGCTGAAAGAAAACAAAGATCATATCAAGAAAGGGAGACTGTAAAATCAGTTGTCCATAAACAAAGCATAGCATAATTCCGTGAAAACAGTTTCAGAAAAATATAGGGTATAGAGCATTTCATCACCAGCAAGATAAAATAATATAATATAACAAGATAAGTGTTCTTGAGTTGGAACTACAATAGTCTAGACCAAAACAAAACGATGCCCAGTTTTATTGACATCCCTAAACAAACCGCAGCATAATTCGGTGAATAAAGTTCAAAACAATATAGGTTTTTGTTTGGGTTCTAAGGAGCTCCTAGTTTCACTAGGGAGATAGGGGAGGAGATGAGCAGATGGGGATCAAACCCTTCACCCACCCTTAACGATCTTTTGACACAAGGACCACAAGAGATGCCACCTGAGCTACATCTCATTGGCTCAAAACAATATAGCTATATAGAGCATTTCATCACCCATATGAAAATAATAATAATAATAAAATGATACTGTAAATGTTCTTGAGCTGAACAGCAATAATATACAGCAAGCCAATAGAAGCACAGTTTTATTGACATCTGAGAAACACCATAGTTTATTTACAGACAACAGTTTGACAGGTCAGCAACAATAAGAACAAATGCAATATAGAGTGCAGCCACTTTCCAATCTAGAGGAGACTGGTATTCTTTAGTCTAACCTAAAAGGCCTTGGGGTCCACCGGGTGCAAAAGTTCACTGGCATCGGTCAAAGGACACTATTGACAGAAAAAATATGGAAAAGGATACATTTCACATTTGAAGAGCATTTGCCAAACACTTCAGTGTTAACGTTTACCCCACCTTACAATTTCTTCCTATTATAAACGAGAGAATATCTCTTATGCTTTATGAGATCATTTTACACCATTTATTTGTTGTTTTCTTACTGATCGCCTTGGACAAGTTCCTTCTATATGTCCGTCATTTACATGGTCTTCTTCAGGCTTCATGTGCTCCATTGTCCATGTTCCATTGTCCTTGTGGAAAGAGCTCTCATGAACCAATCAATTGATCTCTATCATTTTGAAGATGGACAATCTAAAGATTTTCATCTACTACTAGCAGTATTCAGTACAAAATACACATGGTGTAACATGTGTAATTCTTTTCTTTGTTAACCAGAATCATTATAAGTCTAAAAACAACATTTAATTTCTATATAGGGTGCCAATTCATACTTGAAACACTCGAGTATATACTTTTTCTTTGTTATTTGTGATGACCCATTCACTTAAGCATGCTAAATTATAACCTCTTGTCATGATATCAACCAGACTACCAACTCATTCATCATTAGAAACTTCCTTCCACACATTCAACTTAGTAAAGAGTGGTTAAAAACATCCCCACAGTTAGAAGACCATACCTACAGTTATATTAAATCTGTATAACAAGATCAGTATTCTAAATGATCAAATCATAACCAATAAGATAAAATACCATGCAATTAGAAGATATGAATTGCTTCCATATGAGATTTTCGCTATCATAAGTATTCAAGACATTTGATTGTACAGTATAAAATAACATATCCAGCTTATAAGCAATCTTTCCCATCTAGCATTACATATGCAACACCAACACATTTTGTCAAGGATGTACATTTTCAAGGTTCTAAAAACTGAACTGGACATTGAACGACACAAGGTACCAGTTTAGAGGTTCAAAGGTTCAATAGTTCAACTGGAGGTTCAACTAGAATATAATAAAATTTATATTTATATATGAAAAGGTATATTTATATGATTAATCATATACCATAAATAAATAAATATTATTAAAAAATTCAACTAAAAATAAAATGATTTTTAAAAATGAATAAAATTAGTTTTAGAAAACAAAAACACAACTTTAAATATACAATATCATACAAATAATAATCTAAAATAAGTTTCAGTTAAAAAATAAAAAACAGAGAAAACAAAACAATACAAAAACGTCAGCCCTATATTTTACAGCCCAAAGTATATTACTAACATGGTAACAAGCCCAAAATCTATTACTAACATGGTGGACCACCACTTTTAATAGTAACACTATAAAAAACAAATGGAGCCCTAGCCCGATAACGAACTTTTACCCTCTAACAATGCGCCGCAAACCAAAAATGGGGAAGTGGGAGTATGGAATGGTGGCTGTTAGGAGCAAGGAGAATGACAACCATGGATCACAAGACCACAGTGTAGCAGATCAAGAAACGTGTTGGCTCGGTGATTTGTCATGGTCAGTGGTTGGGAGGCCACTGTGCAAGCAGATTCACCAAGCAGAAGAGGCAAGGGCACATGGCAGTTTGTCATGGTGGCAGGGCAAGAAGCTCATTGTGAAAGGAGAGGTTCATGAACTGCTGCCGGTTCAAGTGGTTTCCATAGTTTTGACCGGGTTTGGGCGGTCATTGATCAGTTCTTGTACATTTTTTTTGGTAGCCAGACCCTTCCAAGCTCAATTGTTAGACTAGCCAATCTAGTCCGATTTTCAGAACCATGTACATTTTAGATCAATTTTGAAGGGAGTGTGAAATCCTAACCAAACAAGACAAACTATGCAAGGTAAGCCGAAAACATATGAATTACTTCAATAGTACTTCTCATGCATAAGATAACTTGAATCGAGGCTTTCCTTAGTGGTCAGCACATGGTCAGTTTAACGGTGTTGCTCTAGCTGATATTCAAAGGGATTGACAAGCGTTGTTACATAGTTTATTTCTTTAGATCTTAGCTATAGATTTTTATTTCTTTAGATCTTAGCTACAGATTTTGTATCTATGTGAGGATGCCTCATCATCTTTTGTACATTATCTTCTCTTCTAATAAATTTTTTTAATCAAAAAAAATAAAAGTGAATCAGGTCATAAGAATTTCAGCTGAGTTTCTTTGGTGTGGAGGGGATGATTCTAAGAATCTAAGAGAGTCCATTATGCCTCCCTATTCTTCTCTCACTACTTCCCCCCCCCCCAAAAAAAAAAAAAAACACAACAAAAAATCAAGTTTATCCCTCCTTTTCGACTCGACACTTCTATTCCTTGGGTTCTTCAACTGTTGTTTTGATTCCAACTGAGGCT
Organism: Dalbergia oliveri; assembly: GCA_030441495.1. Lineage (NCBI taxonomy): Eukaryota > Viridiplantae > Streptophyta > Magnoliopsida > Fabales > Fabaceae > Dalbergia > Dalbergia oliveri. Next base: position 35,867,406 of record JAMLFY010000004.1, on the reverse strand, counting down.
CTAACCAAACTTTCCTTTATGTAAAGACTAAAGACAATTTATCTGCTAGAAAGCATATCTTTCACCTTTATCGTCCCGACCAAATTCATTAATCATGGGCAGTACCAATTTAAATGTAAATAATATAAGCCCATGGAATCCAATCCAGCCTTTCAACCTGAAGGCATTTCAGTTTTATTAGTAACGAATCAACTAAACTTGAAGGTTTCAAATTGAGTAAAAAGAATAACAATAAAAAAGGTGAAATCTTACAGAGACTATAATATCAATATTTGACGGACTTCAATGCAACACTCATTTTACACTTTAGCAGAAAGATGAACATTATAGAGTTCAGCCCTTCTGATATTCTTAATCTGTCAAACTGGTCTAGTTAAAGCCAATCCAGTTGGACCAAATATAACTGCATTATACAGGTTCCAATTAAGAGGGAGAGATAATCCAAGATTCATAGTCATCAGCAAATACAAGTCTTCATCTGAATACTGCATGATTTTTGAAAACTAGCTGTTAATCACATGTTGCACTGATATTTTAAATGTAACTCTATAAAAAGAATACGTAGTATGCACATTTTATCTTAATCAGTCGTTTACTCTTTTTCATCTATCTAAGCCCAAACCTTAAAGAATGCGTTGACAAACAACAGTCAATTCAAATCACCTAACCTCTCTGTATATTGAATAATTGATTTTCAAGACTAGATGGTGCATGCTTCAACAAATATGCAAATATATAAGAAGACTAACTAAGGTATTATCTAAATCACTACTGAAATGAGGGTCTTGGGCTCATCTTTTGTTTTCTTATCCCTTCCATCCTAACGTCCAAATTTGGGAGATCCAAAATCCAAGCCTATTATACTATAGATATTATGAAAAAACAGAATAAGATTAGTCACAAAGATCGCAAATACAGTCATCATAGATTCAATAGTCAGAATGCGACTATAAGAAACCATTTTCCTATAATCTAGTATTATAAGTTGAGTGAGCATACGGTGATTTGAATAATCAACTGTAGAGAAATAAAGTTTCCAACTTATATCTCATCTCAAATTTCCTAAAACAAATGAACACCAAAACAAAGTTCCTAGAAAATCATATAAACTTCTCCAACAAAAAATTTATCATCAAGCCAACCTACACAGGCAACAAAACTAAACACTGAATTACCAACGAAGTCAAATTCACAGTGCGAACCGATGAACCAAAACAGAAATTACCGTATTGGCATTACCATCCTGGGTGACAAGGGGATAATCACGTGCGCTCAAAGTGACAAACCAATCCCATCCACCATCCAATTTCATCATAATAGCAGCAGCCCGCAGAGTGATGGCAACATTGGAGGAGCCCAAGTAGGTCACATAATCAGCCTTCCCGACCACATCAACGTTCCCGAAGGCCTGAATCACCGGCACAGACATGACGGCGGCAGCGAGCCTCTGCCTCTCTTCATCCCTGGCATCCATTCCAAGGTGAAGCAGGTAACGGTTCCTGGGATGATAGATTGCCAGCAACAGCCGGAAGATCCGGTCCTTGTCCCTGTTGCCGCCGGAGATGAAGTAGGCGAATGCAGGAGGGTAGTGAGGACCGTGCTGGACAATGGAGGGGAAAGGCTTGGGAGAGTTGAAGGAAGAAAAGGAAGAGAGTAAGAGAACGACGAGGGAGAGAAGTGCTGCAGTGAAAAGGGTGAAGAGCCATTTCTTCTCAGCACCCATCAATAGGGCTAGTGACTGTGAAAGTGCTACCTCCAGTTGGCGGTGGTGGTGTTGTGGTGTTGGGGCATATGGGTGTATCTGTAACCTATGGCTTGTTCTCGTTTCCCAAAACGGAAAGGATTTAGTAGGAGAAGTGCGTGCTGGCTAAATTCTAGATTTTAACATTGTTTGGCCTAATGGGTCATTGAAGGTCTTGCCTTTTTCTTGGTTTGATGGTGTGCTCAGAGAGGGTGATGATCGGCTATGGGAACTATCAATCTAACTAGAGTCATAAGACACATGAAGAGGGAAATGATGATTGAAAGGTGAAAAACTCAGATCAGACAGTTCCAAAATCTTTCCCCAAATGGTCTTTGCCGAACTAATTTTGTGTGTTTGCGTGCTGCTGGAGAGGGCTAGGGTTTTCTCTCAGGTTCCAACTGTTGCTGGGAGTCACACGAGAGAATGAAGAGCAGAGCTCTCCTTTCTTTCCTCATTATTTGATTTCAAAAATATTGAAAATGGGATGAAATTTTTATAAGGAATTTTTAGTTTAAAATGTAATTGCTTCCATAAAAAATTTCCATCTCCCCTTAGTCCGCAACCACACATTAATATAGTTTTGGTTGGAAAAAAACACTTGCATTTGTCACAATTATATAGTTGCATGTTGTTTGCAATAAAAACAATGATAAAAGTAATTGAATTCAATTGTGTTATGATTTGAATTTTTATGTTTAAAACTATTATTGTGAAAATTCTAGTTAAGCTACATTAAGTAAATAAATAAAGTCAAGAACCCAATTCACTCTTGATCCCAATAAAATGTAAATGATTGCAACAAGGAGGAAAATCTATCATTTGATTATGGATTCTCCAACTATTTTAAAGAATAAGTTATAAACAAGAGACAAATGTGAAATGAGAATTTTATTAACAACAAAACAAAATTATAATATCCTCAACACCAAAATCAACACAGAAAATTGGAGATAAACTACCTAAACTAAACTAACTAGGAAAAGGAAAGAAAGAGGAAGATAAAATGTAAAGGTGTTGATTTGGTATATGGAGATGTCCTTTTTTAAGATTTCTTCAGCCTTTAAATACCCAATAGTTTCCCGAGATCATTTCCTTTGAATTGCATATAATTGTCGCTCACCTTGCGATAGTAATAGTGTAGTTTTCAATTGCCTCCACTTAAACTTTCAATTTCTCACAATTATGCTCTCAAATTATACCATGAACATGCTGGACTTAGTGCTGGCATTGGCAACATCCAAAAATCAGCTCTTCTCGTGTGATATTTCAAAAACAAAATTTATTGATACGTGAATTATTATTATTATTATTATTTAAAAAACTTGAATTGTAAAGGACGTCACCATCACGAAATTTATTTACATGTGAATTATACATGACTGTTTCAACGTTTGTGTGGCGGGTGTGCAAATGTGGATAGTGTCACCTTCGAGTTTATATTTTATAACACTATATATATTTAGTACATTATAATCCTCTTAAATATTTTTATAATCCTAACCGCCCAAAAACTCTTCCCTAGAGAAAAATGTGATTTATCTCAATTTTCTCCGATTAATGTAGTCTAAGTTTGGGTAATATTAGGTATAGTTTTATCACAACATTCTTCCTTCTTACCATCCAACAAGATTTGAGTGATAGAATCAAATTATTTATGTTTTTATTATATTGTTTGGCAATTACCAATGTCATTCATATTCCCAATGTCAAGTTCAGTGAAACATAGGACCTCAATAATGAGTGAGTTAAGCTTATGACCATATTTGGTCATTATTATTATTTTCCTAGATTATATAAACTATTTATGAAATTTTAGAATGATTTATGCCTAGAAAACAAGTTTTTATGGATTATGAAAATTTTAGAAATTATTATTTTCCAGTTATCATGAAAATTAATTATTTTGGAAAACTTATGGCACCAGTTGCTACTTGCATGTTTGGAATTATTTTATTCAGTTAGAAAAATTGTACAAACCCAAGTGTAGTATGAACAACAAGAACAGTAAATTATTTGAATACTAGTTTTTAGACAATAATTATAGAGAAACGGAATGGCGGTTAAGCCTCCAAGATTGATTATTAACATTGGACCAAGTGATCGTTAAAGGACTAATTCACCCGCAAAGAACCCAACATGGTGTCCATTTATATACTAGTTAGGTGCCCATTAGATCATCATTGGTTAGATTGCTAAGCTCAGTATTTATGTCAGAACATCTCCTATTTCTCTACTAGTTATTGCCATGGATTTAGTTAAATTATTATTTTCAGTATAATTATATGTAATTATATATAAAATATTTTACATTAATTGTATGTATATGTTATGTATTTTTTTTATTGTTGTTCCATGTGGGTTGTGTGGAGGCACACTCAATAAGTTTTGATGAACTCACCCCTCTATTTTTCTCCCTCAATACAACTACAAGTTAGACCACCATAGGATCCTTCAGGAGTGAGCTTTTTGGTGGTTTCACTTTGGAGTGGAGCTTATTGTAGGTCACGTTAGTTTAGTAGTGCTCTTAGTTGTATTGCAGGACATCTGGACATGCATAATATTATTTTATTTATTTTATGGATATCAGTTATTTTATTAATTATGTTTGGTTTTGGTCAGATTATGGTTATTATACAATTTTATATTTAGGATTTAAGTTTTAGAACATTTTTAGATTATGGAATTTTAGTTGAATTTGAGATATTTTGAATATATTTGATTCATTTATACATATTAGTCAACCACGTTACCAGAGGCTTCTGAGGGAACAATCCCTTACGTGTCGGTCACATTCCTTAGATGAGTCGTGACAAAGTGATAATCAGAGCCTAGTTTCCCTACATATTACTAGAACAAATGTCCACAAATAGCATGGCATCTATGTAAATAGAGCGCGCTATTGCATTGATGTAGTCCTGTTAAGGCCCTTATGAAGAGTTTGTTTTTTCATGGCACTCATGATCTTGTTATATGTCCTTCCTTTCACAAGTGTGACAATGCCACCTATACACCCTTTACACCTGTCGCCATAAGAGTGATGCATCCAGGACAATGCTCGCCTTAGAGCCTTAGAGAGATGGTAGCATACCTCACAAATGTGATGACTAGGCAACTAAAGTTGACTATACAACCGCCTCCAATTGAGAGAAAGATGACTTAGCCTTCCATCTACCTTCAATGGGCATCTAATGACTGAGGATCCCTAGGAATTATCGGGCGGTGAGAAGATAGTTTGTGTCATCCATTGTTCCTCAAAAGTGATGAGTTGGCTGCTTAAGCTGGGAGGCCAAGTAGAGTTATGTATTCAGAGTTTGGACAAAGGCATAGGACCACTAGCTTTCCTTCTTTGGAACGCTCAAGGAAGCCTTCATGTAGAGATTCATATCAAAGAGCCAACAAGCATAGATGATTGAGGAGTTTTTGAAGTTTGTTTTAACTTGGGCATGACAGTTATAGAGTATGATGAGCATTTCACTTATCTGAATAGGTAACCTCTAGCATGATACCGATAGAGAAAGCTAGGGTGAGACGTTTTGTTCAAGGTCTCCTGAGATATGTTCCTCATTTAGCCCCACACGGACCATGGACTATGCTTAGGTGGTTAACATAGTGATTGGTCTTGAAAATGGTTCACGACACAAGGCGATTTAAAGGCCAATAAGAAGGCCAAGGTTGATGGCTCTTTCTTGGAGCAGGTTAGAACAAGAGTCGCCACAGTAGGGCTAGTAGCGGGGTGAATCAGTAGGGCCACTCTCTTAGAGCCAGCATCGGCACACCAACTCTTCGCGGACTCAAAGCAAAGGGGGCAGTAGCATAGTGGATGGGCTTCATGGTAGCCATATCTAGTATGGTCGACTTGCAAGAAGAAACATAAGGGTAATGTTTATTTGATTCTTCGTATACAATGGGTGTTGCTAGTTGTAATATCCCCTGCTGTTTTATGGATTGACGACTTGTCCCCACAAATCAACACGGGTCTTTTCATGTGCTTGTCCTCACTCACACTTCTGAAAAACTTCCAGGAGGTACCTCCCAAATTGCTCCAAGTCAAGCACACTTAACTATGGAGTTCTTCGTGATGAGCTACCAAAAAGAAAGATGCATCTTTGTGGCATAGGTAGTATCAATCAATTCATACAAGTCCTCCTTAATTGTATAGTCCTATACCTATAAGACTAAGATCCCTCTCATTCAGGTGTGTAATCAGTTCATTCATGTACCCATCCCTCCTTGTGTTCCTTCTCGCATCGGCAAGTGTTACATGCCCATCAGCTTCCACTTAGTTCGTCCCGGAACCACAGTACTAGGAGAGGTGAGGCTTTGATACCATTTGTAACATCCACTGCTTTATGGATTGACGACTTGTCCCCAAACCAACACGGGTCTTTTCATGCTTTGTCCTCACTTACACTTCCTGGAAAACTTCCAGGAGGTCACCCATCCCAAAATTGCTCCAAGTCAAGCACACTTAAAGTTCTTTTGTGATGGGCTACCAAAGAAAGATGCATCTTTGTGGCATAGGTAGTACCAATCAATTCATATAAGTCCTCCTTAATTGTATAGTCCCATACCTATGCAACCAGGATTCCTCTCATTCGGTGTGTAATCGGTTCATTCATGTACCCCTCCGCTTGGAGGCAAGAAGCTCCTTGTTCGTGCCTTCTCACAGCGATCACTCACCCCTCGTCCCGGGTGTTACACCAGCGGGGCACAAACAGAAGAGTGTCCGATGTTTAGGAACTTCTACTCGGATTAGCTAACCCTTCCATGTCAATTCGTCTCTTTATCGATAGCCTAAGGTGGTATGTCGAATGGGAGCCATGGAGCCAGGGCACAGGTATAGGTGGTAAAGGCCAACAGTGGGGGATAGCCCTTTGTTTGCTATGACTCGTCGATGCTCAGTCTTCAAATGAAGTGATACAGGATATGACGATAGTATGTTCCTTCGATGCCATGACGTTGTTTACAGAGGTCCACCTACTTTATGTGTCCCCGTTCTTTACTGTATAGTTCGGGAGATCCCTAAGGATCTTAAAGAGCGTTTCTAATTGGGGTACCTTCCCTCCTTGTTCAAACAATGTATAGATCATGTGGACTCAATTTAGTGACAATGAGGCATTAGAGATTTTGTAACACTCGACAAATTATTTAAAAATTAATTTGAGCTTTAGTAGTTATACTTTAAAACTTTAACAGTTTTAACAACGACAAGGATGGCCTAACGGACGTATTAAAAAAAAAATTTTGGGCCACGTGCATAGTGACCTTCCAAGCCCTCCAGGCCATGTGATAGCCGAAACCCTAGATCAGGACTAGGAAATGCCCGGATGAAAAAAGAGAGATTAAAGATAGAAATGGTAAGGAATGTGAATTTATACCTAGAATTAATTTTCGGGTAATGTTTGATTATCCAAATACGTGTTTTACACATTCGATAGAGTCTTTATGTGCGATTTTTAACAGTACAAGTTAATCGATGACCAAGTAATCTTTACCAGCCACTTTATGCCAAGTGGATGGCAATGATTAAAACTTGAAAAGCAAGTTTTAATCTTGACCTTTCATTTATTATATTTTTACCTCAAAGCCAATATCTCATTCATTCGGTGGAATTTAGTGCGGTTTAACAGGAAAAAGCTACTTGCTCCCTAAGTTAAAGTGAACCACTTATTTTGAGCCAAGTGGACAACCAAGGTTCATTATTTGACTACCAAACTAAATGCTAGCCATTCATTTTACTATCTTTATTTAAGAATTCTCCTTTTATATTATAATAACCAAGCTTTCCTTACAAGATGAATACAAAACTATGCTTCTCCATTAATGTAACACCCTAATATTTAACCCCAATACGCCTAGGACGTATCAAGATTAATTATTAGTTATTACTTCTCTTTAAATTCATTTACAAAATACTTAGCGAAAAATCAGGTAAATTTTTTTTTTTTAAATGAATCATGTAAAACAAAGTGCGAGCCTTTGCACGTAATATAACGTGAAGCGGAAGAATAAATAAGACATACAAAACATAAGCATTAAAGAACACATCCATCATGAAAACATTCCTCATCACATTAGTTAACATAGTTTAGTACATCACTCAGAAATATAAAGGAAAGCATAAAGTCTTACCCATACTAGTGGGCAGAGCTCCAGTACAACAACATAAAATAAGAAACATGATAACAAATACATGAAAACAACCCAAAAGATACTCCCACAGAAGCAACCCTCCTCTAAAACCTACGGACGACGCAAATCCTTGGATGGAGATATGTAGCCTACGAACTCCGAAGCTCCTCGGATGTGGCCCATCGAAAGGGGACGTGGGCATGCGAATCGGCGACGTGACCACCTCGGCGAGGGCATCTCTGGGCTGACGTACATGCCTTATAGGCCTCGCTGAGACCGTGTCCTCGCTACCCCTATCAGTCGCCAAAGGCATCGAAGGGCGGAATCCTCCGAAAAGGATCGAGGATAATCCTCGGACAGGTCCTCCCGCATCGATGTATGAGGGGTACATACTCCGAGTCACGCACAGCCAAGGATGATGGCGGGGCACGGTGGTTTTACTCGTCACGGGGTCGCGTCCTCTCAAAAATCATGTCGTCGCCAAAGGAGGAAGTCGGAGTAAAATGGAAGCTAGACTGGAAAGGCAAATGGGCGTCCTATGTATGCAAAATGCGTATACCACAACGACCTTCGAAGTGGTAGGACTAATGATCCAGATCGTAGTGCAGCTCCCACACGGGTGCGTCAACAAAAATCACGAACTACGCCATCGATGTCTGAAGACGTAACGGAAAGAAGAAGAGAGAGGGGTGAGAATCTTGCTAAAGAATCTCATAAAGAAATCCTCTATCCTAGTGTCATCGTTTACGTCCCAGGAACCTTGGGTTTATTATGAAAAGGGTTAAGCATGCATAGGTTCATTATGAGGTTTTCACAAAGATATTTATCCAAGGTCCATGTCTTTTATAATGAGTCTTAATGCATGTATGTAGCATAATAGTTTATGAATGCATGGCAGTACTTTAGGCAAACCAAACATTAATCAAACAACATTTAAGTGGCATGTAACTTTTCTCTTGAACATCTTTCCTTTTCTCATACTTGTGACACCAATCATAATAGTAACCGCACCCCTTAAACTAGGCTATGAGCTCATACCTTAACTAGTCGTCACTAGTTCTTACTTATCCTCTTGATAAGCGAATCATAAACATAATCATATTCATCATAATCATCATAATCCCGACTCCCAGAGTAGGGTAGGGGCCCAAGGATCACCCATCATGGGACTTTTTCCTTCTTCGAAACGCATCGACTAGTTAAGACCAGCGACTTTGTCCGCTTTGGCTAATGCCTATGCCCTCACTTTTACCTCTCCTCAGAAAGGAGAAGTACGTCTCGGCGTGTCACCTTAAACATCATATTTCTCAAAAACTTTCTTATGTCTCTCAAATTTGACGGAAATTCAACGTCATAACACTACTCTCTGAATTTCCTCAAATTTGAGTCATGCCACATAATCTCAGTCACATGCATCATTTTCATGGAACTTTCTCAAATCAATAACTTTCTAGTTCACATGAGCATATTCCTCAATTTCATTCATATCTCGAAACCTCATGCATCTTAAATTAAGGCATAATACTTCATCACATCAACATGCCAATCATACACATAAAGTTTCATGCTCAAGGAATTAATCATAATCACATCATCATAAATATGCTCGAGGTTTATCATCATAAATATGCTCACTCGGCTTCCTATCTCATAGTATCTTATGCTTTGACCCTTATGGGCCTCAAACTTGTATTTGCATCTTTATTACTCTCAAGAGGTTAACACTTAAACTTTTCTCTAAGATTTGAACTCACCAAAATTCCAAACAACACTTCACATAAAAGGGCAGAAAATATCATATGCTTACGGGGCTCTAAAATCTCCGTTCGTGACCCTTTTTAAGATCCGTCTTTGCCTAAGGCTCCATAATCAATTCTTAAACCAATTATAAGGGATTCCTAGGCATGTTCTCTAAGTTATAAACCATCTTTCCTCAATCTAACTATGCTGGAACAAAATTATGTTTTGCCATGTCTAAGAGTGCTAGAATTCCCATTTCAAGTTCTTATCATCACCTTAAGCTTAGAAATCAAAACCTAATCATTTATGAAGGGATTTTGTACATGTCTTACTAATTATTAGTCATTTATCCTTGAATCAATCATGCTAGAACAGATTTTCATTTTTATGCATTAAGGTGTTCTAGAATTCTCATCTTTAATCCCTTTCAAGTTACTTATTCTTTTCTAACTTTTCTAAATCGATCCTTGCTTCACTCAAACATAATTTTACACATTTTAACACCTTAAAACAGCATTTATACAGTAGCCAAACATAGAGGGCAGAACCGAAATCATAAGCCCATAAAATCACATAATCTCTTGAGTTGAAATGCATATAAGTTGCTAGTTTTCTCTTGGACATTTTAAGAAACAAAGGTGTTTGGTAATCGATTACATGTTCCTAGTAATCGATTACCAAAGCTAAATTCATTATGGGTTCAAAACAACCGGATAATCGATTACATAGGATGGTAATCGATTACTCAGGTTAAGTCTATTTCGGAAAAATAAAGAACATGGGTAATCGATTACACTATCAGGTAATCGATTACAGGGTTTCAGAACAGGTTCTGGGCATGAAGAACATGTAATCGATTACATTGCCTCTGGTAATCGATTACCAGAACCAAAAGTCCTTCAAAAAACCTTCTGGTAATCGATTACATGGCTGGTAATCGATTACCAGAACCTCCGGAATTTGAGAAAACATGATTTTTGACACATTCCAAACTATTTAAACACCTTGAGACCTCATAAAACAGTTTTCCAACATTTTCTTGAAATCATTCATGCATTTTACAAAAACAAACCATTATTGAATCATACTAAAACTCATCCATTTCTTTTTTACTAGAGTTCCCTTTTTAGGATACTTAGGGCAAGTCTTTGAGCTCTAGAATATTTAGGTGATAACATAATCTTAAACATGCTATGCACTTTATTTTACTCTTCATTAGAAAGTAAAGTGAGAGCATAAAATAAATATGAGATGCAACTTCATTATTATCTTTAAGGATTAAGTGATGACTTGAAATATAAACATGAAATGCAAGCTTGGGAATTTAAATATGGTAATGCAAGTTCATTCATTTATTCTTGTGAAATTAGTGATGGCATCAAAATAAACATGAGATGCAAGACATAAATTTAAACATGAATGCAACTTGTTTTTATCTTAACTAGAGCTCTTACAAGACTTTAGAAGGAACATAAACCTCAACCCATTATGTATCATAAGGCAAGCTTTAGAGTTCTTAGCACCTAGACTTCAAAAGAAGTCTTAAGGTTTGAACTTCATCATCAAGCTTAAGGAAATGGACACAAAGTTCAACACTTTGTCTAAACAAAACTACAAGGACTAAGTCATATTCTTTATTTTATTGCTCATGGGCTTCAATCTAGAGTAAAACTCTTAGAACGGCCGACCAACTTTAAGGTTGGCAAGGGTAAGCTTAGAGCTCTTTGAAATCATGTGATTAATTTTCTTAACAAAACTTTTGTGATCTACTTTACATTTTTAGCAAACTTTGTTCAAACCAAGGCAAAGGAAACCGAAATCATGAAGAGGAAAGAAAAGAAAACCACAAACTTTATCAAGGAAAAAGAAAGAAATCAAGGCATGTATGGTCCAAGACCAAGTTGTTTCAAGCTTTAGAGGTTTCTCACATGACAACAACAAGTCATTATCTTGAAACCTCATCATCAAGCTCATGTTTTCTTTATGAAAAGGCCTCTTGGCCGAAAATGAAAAGGAAGGAAAAAGGATTTGAAACCAAGAGAAACTAGAACTTTTCTTTAAGGAAGACAAGTAAAAACTTGAACACAAACCCCTACCTAGAGAAGTCTTGAAGAGATATGAAAGAAAGCTTGAGTTCTTGATGAAATGGAGAAGGAAAATCCTCTTGAAACTTGAAGGAAGAAATCAGCCAAAGTGAGAAAGTTTGAGAAGAAATGAGAGAAGTTTTGTAAGAAGTGCAAACTTAACAAATGAACCAAAGTGTGACAAGGTTCATCAAGGCTTGGTATTTATAGAAATTTTCAACAATGAGGCTTCCAAAGGGGGAGGAAGAACCGGCCACATTGAGGAAGGAGAGAAGAAATATCTCTTACAAAGGTATGGTTGTAGGCATGGTTGAAGGCATGGTGAGGTATGGGCAAAGCATGGCTTGAAGTATGGCTCTTTGAGTGTAATTGAAACAACTCATGATGGGCTATGAAGGAGGGAGTGGCCGGCCACCTTAAGGCCATGAGGGAGAGAAAATTAGTTCATCTAATTGTGGGTTAAAGGTGTGTTTAGGTGTGTCTTTGATTAGGCTTTTGATTAGGAGTTTATAAGAAGGTGTTTAGGTGAGGTAATTGGTTAATTAGGAAGGTCAAGACTTGATTAGGAAGTGGTCATACTAGATTAACAATTTAAATTCATTTTCTTAGTCAAATGAGGTATGGCACAATTCCTTAATTTAAGGAATTGGAGAGAGAAAACACTATTCAAGATTCCATGACTAGGAATCTTGAATTAAAGAATGCAATTAGAGTTTATCTAAGCAATCTTAGGTTCTAATTAACCTTAATAAATTATTTTGACTCTAGATTAATTATCGAAATAAATTAATCTTCGATTAGAGCCTAATATTGCTTAGGTTTGCTTAATTGCGTCATTAGGCTCACTGTACACTGTTCTAGGGGCAAAATGGTAATTTTGCATTAAAACTGCCTGGGACCTCCTGCTCAACTAAACATCAAACATTACTAAAAACATCATTCTAAACTTCCTGGAAAAATTTCGGGCTAAAACGGCACCTTTTACAGTGTAGAACACAGGAGGGGTATTTTGGTCATTTTGAGCCGAAAGTTTAAAACGAGATTTTCATCTCGGTATCATTCATAACAACATAATCCCCTTTAAACATTGAGTTGACCCATTCGAGGGTTGCGGGCAACTGTCCTAAAATTCAGGGAAAAATGACCTAAGGGGCATTTCGGTCATTTGAACTCTAACAGGAGAAATCGGTTACATTACCCCCCTTAAAGAACTTCGTCCTCGAAATTCGTTACCTTAGAAAGCTCGGGATAAACTAATTATGAACCATCTTCCTTAAGCTCAATTATAGGAACAAAAGTTATTATGCTTGTGCCTAAGTGTTTTAAGATTCTGGTTCTCAAACCTTTCTATTTACTTAGTCCTTCCTAACCTTCAAAATCGTTCCTCACTTTGCTCAAACATAAGCTTACACATTTCAACTTCTCAAAACAGTATTCATACGGTGGTCGACAAACAAGATAGAAGCCAAGAGTGTACATCACATAATCGCATACAATCATGTTAAAAGTGTATATGAGTTGCTATTTCTTTAGAACCATTTTAGGAGCAAAAATTGTGCTTGGTAATCGATTACATGTGCCTAGTAATCGATTACCAGGGACTAAATTTTGTTCTGGGTTCATAAAACACCGGGAATCGATTGCATAGGATGGTAATCGATTACTTAGGGCTAAAACCTTTCCAATGAAGAACAATCAGGTAATTGATTACACGACAGGTAATCGATTAGTGTTTTAAAGAATGTTTGGCCATGAAGAACGGCCTTGGTAATCAATTACATTGTTGGTAATCGATTACCAATACCAAAATCCTTTCGAAAACCACCCTGGTAATCGATTACATAAGCTGGTAATCGATTACCAAAACCTTCTAAATTTGAGAAAATGTGATTTTTGACACATTTCAAGCTATTTAGACACCTTGAGACCTCATGAAACATTTTTCCAACATTTTCTTGAGATCATCCTTACATTTTACAAAATCAAAACCATCATTGTATCATGCTAAAACATATCCACTTCTCATGGTTAAAATTTCCATTTGAAGATACTTAGGGCAAGTCTTTGAGCTCTAGGATATTTGCGTGATGACTTAAACTCAAACATGCTATGCACTTGTTTTACTCTTCATTAGAAAATAAAGTGAGTGCATAAAATAAACATGAGATGTATCCTCATTATTATCTTTAAAGATTAAGTGATGACTTGAAATATAAACATGAAATGCAAGCTTGGAATTTAAACATGATAATGCAAGTCCATTTAGTTATTCTTGAGAGTTTAGTGATGACATTAAAGTAAACATGCTATGCAAGGCATAAACATAAACATGTGTGCAACTCATTTTATATTAACTAGAGCTCTTACAAGACTTTAAAGAAACATCACCACCTCAACCCAAATATGTACCTTAACAAACATAAAGTGAGCTTTAGAGTTCTTAGCACTAAGACTTCAAAGAAGTCCTTGGTTTTGAACTTCATCATCAAGCTCAAGAAAATAGACACAAAGCTCAACACTTTGTCTAAACAAAATACAAGAACTAAGTCATATTCTTTATTTTATTGCTCATAGGCTTCAATCTAGAGTAAAACTCTTAGAACGGCCGACCAACTTTAAGGTTGGCAAGGGTAAGCTTAGAGCTCTTTGAAAACATATGATTAATTTTCTTAACAAAACTTTTGTGATCTACTTAACATTTTTAACAAGCTTTGTTCAAACAAAGGAGAAAGAAACCAAAATCTTGAGAGGGAAAAGGAAAAGAAGAACTAAAATCATGTATGATCCAAGACCAAATTTTCAAGCTTTAGAGGTTTCTCACATGGCACCACAAGTCCATCATCTTGAAACCTCATCATCAAGCCAAAGTTTTCTCACAAGGCTCTAGGCCGAAAATAAAAGGAGAGAAGAAGAACTTGGAAAAACCAAGAAAAACTAGAACTCTTCCTTAAAGGAAGCATACAAAACTTGGAAAATAAACCCCTACCAATTGAAGCCTTGAGAGATATGAAAGAAAGCTTGAGTTCTTGATGAAATGGAGAAGGAAAATCCTCTTGAAACTTGAAGGAAGAAATCGGCCAAGTTGAGAGAATTTGAGAGGAAATGAGAGAAAATGCAAGAATACTTGAACTTGGCAAATGATCCAAAGAGCAACCAAGTCTAAATGAAACATGTTGGTTGATTTGGGAGGGAGGCCTTGACCTTATGTTCCATGAGGTGAGAGAATTGTTTCATGGAGGTATGGTGAGGCATGGTAGAAAGCATGGGCAAAGCATGGCTTGAAGCATGGCCTTTGAGTGAAACAAACTCACCATGTGCTACACATGGGAGGGATGAATTTCGGCCAGATTTGGGCAGCCAAGGGGGAGGAGAAATTGCTCATGTAATTGTGGTTTAATGATATGTTTATGTGTGTCTTTGATTAGGCTTTTGATTAGGCATTTGCAAGCAAGTGTTTAGGTGAGAAATGACTAATTAAGGTTGTCAAGACTTGATTAGGAGGGTAATCTTGCTAGATTAACAATTTAAAATCATTCTTTTAGTCAAATGAAGTATGACACAATTCCTTAATTTAAGGAATTGGAGAGAAAACACTATTCAAGATTCCATGACTAGGAATCTTGAATTAAAGAATGTAATTAAAGTTTAACTAAGCAATCTTAGGTCCTAATTAACCTTAATAAATTATTTTGACTCTAGATTAATTATCGAATTTAATTAATCTTCGATTAGAGCCTAATATTGCTTAGGTTTTGTTAATCGCGTCATTAAGCTTAAAATGCCCAAGGCTAGGGGTAAAACGGTAATTTTCACAAAACTTGCGGGCCAACGGGCTTAACGATTACTGAAACATAGCTTGAAAACATCATTTAAAACCTTTTGGTGAAGTCCGTGTTGAACCGATAAACGAGGTCAAAAAGTCACAGGGACATTTTGGTAATTTCACGCGCAGGTCTCAAAATGAGATTCTTCTCTCTATTATCACACACAACATATATAATCCCCTATTATCATGGAAACATCCCCTTGAGGATGGCTTGGGAACGCAATCTCATTTTGGGTTAAATGACCTCAGGGCATTTCAGTCATTTGTACTCAAAAGGCAGAAATTGGGCGTACAGGTTTGGTGATCTTTTTTACTAGCTTCAGGGGCAACATGTTTCTCCAAGACCGACCTTCAATTGGTTACCATAAGTTGAAGATTAAGGATGAAAATATATCTAAAACGGCCTTTTGGACTCGTTATAGGCATTATGGGTTCTTAGTGATATTCTTTGGGTTAACCAATGCCTAGCAACCTTCATGGATTTTATGAACAGGGTGTTTAAGTTGTTTCTGGACCACTTTATGATTGTCTTCATTGATGATATTTTAGTGTGCTCTAGGAATAAGGAAGAACATAAGGTTTTGAGGATATTCTATAGACTTTGAGGGAGAATTAGTTGTATGCCAAATTCTCTGAGTGTGAGTTTTGGCTAGATCAAGTGGTGTTCCTTAGGCATGTAGTGTATAAGGATGATATTCTGTAGATCTGAAGAAAGTGGAAGTAGTGCAGTAATGGCCTAGACCTTCAACAGTTTCTAAAGTCCGTAGTTTCTTAGGCTTGACAAGATATTATAGCCCGTTATTTAGGATTTCTTGAGTATCGCAACACCCATGCCAAGTAAACAAAGAAGAATGCCAGGTTCTATAGACGGAAGAGTGTAAAGAGAGTTTTTAGAAGCTCAAGACTACTTGACCATGGCACCAGTTTTGGTGTTACCTTTAGGAACAAGTGGTTTTTGGTATCTTGTGATGCTTCAAAAGTTAGACTTGGCTGTGCCTTGATGCAGGATGATGAGTTGTAGCTTATGCCTCATGACAGGTCAAGAAGCATAAGAAGTTACCCGCACATGACTTGGAAATGGTGGTAGTGGTTTTTGAAGATTTGGAGGCACTACCTATATGAAGAGACTTGTGAGATCTTCACAGACCACAAGAGCTTGAAGTACATCTTTCAGCAAAATGATTTAAACCTAAGACAGCATATTGCTAAAAGATTATGACTTACAACTCATACCACCTAGGGAAGGCAAATGTAGTAGTAGATGCTTTGAGTAGGAAGTCTGCATGTAGTTTGGCCCACATAGCACCAGTTAGGCAAAAATTAGTAGAGGATATCCACAAGTTGAAAGCGGAGGAGTTCAGTTTGGTTTTAGTGACTGAGGGTTTTCTTGCTCATATTAGGGCTCAGTCAACCTTGGTGGAACAGATCAAGGCAAGGCAAGAACGAAGATCCAAAGCTAGCTAAGTGGTTGAAGATGTTCATAAGGGTGAGAATGTAGAGTTCTCAGTTATACGAGTGTGTTGCACTTTGGGAACCATTTATGTGTGCCCATAGTAGGTGAGCCGAGGAGAAAATGATAGAGGAAGCTCATAGTGTAACACACTCTATGCATCCAGGGTCAGCTGAAGATGTATCAGGGCCTTAAGCCTTTATTTTAGTGGGATGTATGAAGAATGATGTCGGTGACTTTGTAGCAAAGTGCTTGGTGTGCCAGGAAATGAAGGTTGAGCACTAGAGGCCAGGGTTACTCCAATAGATAGATATTCTAGAGTAGAAGTGGGAGAGGATAACCATGGACTTCATGGTAGGGTTACCTTATTACTAAGGGTTTGACTCCATTTGGGTAATAGTAGACAGGATGACCAAATCAGGATATTCTCTGCTAGTGAAGACTACCTTTAATGTAGCACAATATGCTTAGATGTACATTTGACGAGATAGTTAGACTTTATGATATCCCAATATCCATTATATCTGAAATAAAGTCCTAATTCACTTCATATTCTGGAGGGCATTTCAGGAGGCTCTTGGGACGCGTGTGGATTTGACTACAGCTTTTCATTTTCTAGCAGATGGTTAGTCAGAAGGATAATAGAGACCGTAGAAGATATGCTCAGAGCCTGTGCTAGATTTCAGAGGGCGTTGGTGTGACCATCTGCCCTTGATCGAGTTTTCATACAACAACAGTTACCAGACAAGTATCTAGATGGCACCATTTGAAGCCTTGTATAGGAGGCATTATAGACCTTATCAGATGGCTGAGTAGGGGAAGCTAAGTCTCTAAGCTTGGACCTAGTTCAGGAAACCTTAGAGAGGTTCAGTTGATTAGGAAGCATCTTCTTGTATCATAGTCCAAGAGAGAAGTCTTATGCAATAATTGTAACATCTTCCCAAATATAATATCATCCTTAAGTATTGACATTATACTTAGGAGTTGTTACTTATAAATTAGTAGACCTTTCTTAAATATCTATAGTAAGAATAAGTCAAATTGTGTAGTAGTTAATTTGTGATTCTATCAAAATATATTTCAAAGAAATAAAATATTTATTTAATACAAGGTCAAATAAAGGAAGCTCTTCTATGAGCTTTAGTACACATATGTTATCTGTAACATCCCAAATTTTTCTTAATATAGTGTTACTTTGTTATAACATTTTATTTTGATAGTATGCGGATTTTGTTTAGGCAAGAAATATTTAAGGATAATTATTGAAAAAAATGTATAATTAAAATATTACAAAACTTAATAGTTGTACAATCTGAAACTTAACACCAAAATGTAAAATTTTAATTATTCCATTGGATTTTATTAAAATTACAAAAGATGCCATTAGAGGATAGAAAATAAACTTATAACATAATTAGTTGTAGAAAAGGCTAAGAAAAATATTAGAAAAGCTTAGAGAATGTCATTAAGTTATAAAAAAAATGATAAAAAATTACAAATATACCTTAAACATAAATTTGATCATAAATATAAATATTAAGTAATTTTGTATAATATTAGCATAATTGCACAAAAATAACCTATTGTGGAGTATAAAATAAACTCTGAAAATCCTAAAAAATAACTCTAAGTCTTGTAAAATTTTTTTTAACTAAGTTATGATATTAAATAATGAGGACCATGAAATAGGTCTCTCCATTTGGCTATGGATAGTGTTAAAAATCATATTGATCTTTAATTAATTAATTTTGACTTAATTAAAGCTTAAATTACCTAAATAATCACTTAAAATTTAAGATAAATTTTCCTAAACCTTGATTTATCTTGCTGATAATACTAAACCAATTAATTAACACCTAGATCAGCCACATGGAAGAAAAAATATATTTGAAAAATAAAATAAAATGGTCAAACTTTCATATTATAATTATTCAACAACCAACCAAACTTTGACTAAAAATTTCAACAAAGATGAGCTTGTCTCCTTATCATGTTAGGCAGCTCAAAATTCACATGGGCTGCTATATAAAATTTATATATTTTGTTTATAGATAATTAATTATTTTAATTAGCTCAAATTAGACCTAATTAAGGTAAAGATATATTAAAAATACTAAAAATTATAGAAAAAATTCACGAAAATTATAGATAACTTATAAATAAGGTAAAAACATGTTCTTAACAATAGATTAAGGAAAATTAATTTTTATGATGATTTTATGAATTATTTAGTATATATAACTTTAAGATAAATATGCAAAATTTGTCATTTTCATATATTAATCATTCAAGACAACTTTCCACCCTCTATAACTCTATTAGACATGTTTTTCAAACCTATAGGCTGCCAAAGAAGAAAAAAAATAATATTTAAATAAATCATTAGTTAATTAATAATTAATTCTTAATAAAACTAGGAATAGTGTAAAATATCAAATAAAATATAAATAATTATAGAAAATTATATAAATTTCGTGAATACTTGTATTATATCTCTAATAATCTTATTATGATGTTTGAATAAAAAAATAAGTCATTTACTAATTAATTAACTTAATTAAGATGAACTAGTATAAGCAAATTTACCTTATTTTGAATAATTAATTATTAAATTATATTTAAATATATTAAAATTTAATAAATGAATTTAAATCATTTCATTAACATTTTAGTATGTCTTTAAATGATAATTGAGAATTTATTAAATTATTTAGTGTTAGTTTTAATGGTTAACTAATCAAATATGATAAATAAATTATGAAATTAGTAATATTTTAATCCTAAACTTTTTCTATAAATAGCACCCCTCTAAACATCACTCCACACTTCATTCTTCTTGCCCAAAATCTATCAACACTCATAGCCATCATTTCTCTCTTTATTTTCTTTATTTTCACACAAAAATATTTACAAATATTTAGCAAATCACCTCCAAATTATCACCTCTTCTTATCACCATCTAACTTCAACACTTCCCATCCTTTATACATGAATTATAGCCCTTAGAGAAGGTTTAGAAAAGTTGAAGAAGTTGCTGGTCTAGCGTGGGTGTTGCTAAGTTTCTAAAGCTCCAAGAACAAGTAGGGGTTTTTCTTTCACTAATAAGCTTCATGCATGATTTTCATATATGATGTTGTTATGATACTCAAAGTTTGTGTTTATGGTTTTAATATGTTTGAATGATTTAAAGATTGTGACATAAAATACTTAATCTATGTGTATATGATGTATATTTATTTGTTTACTTATATGGTTGA
Organism: Dalbergia oliveri; assembly: GCA_030441495.1. NCBI lineage: Eukaryota > Viridiplantae > Streptophyta > Magnoliopsida > Fabales > Fabaceae > Dalbergia > Dalbergia oliveri. Next base: position 35,847,173 of record JAMLFY010000004.1, on the reverse strand, counting down.
AAAGTATGATTTAAGATCATTTAAATTTTGATTATGCTTTCTTCAAATATTTCAATGTTGTCTAAACTTGTTAAACTATGTATTTTCATTTAATAAAGTTTTGTGCACAAGTTGTGAAATTTTAAGGTAATATAGCTTGATTTTAACCTCATTATGTATTTGATCATAAAACATTTTTTGTTCATAAAAAGTGTTGTATTTAATTCATTATAATGAATGGATTTTAAACCTTTGAGCATGTAATATTTAGCTTGGTTTACGTGTTATGTTTATTTTGGACTATGGACCTTGGATTATAAATATTTGACTTGAATATAAATTTATTAACATTAAGAAATATTATTTACAAAGATTTAAGTTAAGGTCCCATTAGGAATATGACATATAAACTAACTAGATTCATGCTTGAAGTGATTTCTTAAAGTTTGGGTATAATTTCAATTATTTATTTTTAAATATTTCTTAGATTTTATTGCTCTTTTATTTACCGTATGATTAAATCTTTATATCGAAAAATATTTTTTACTTATATTGAACATGTAAAGGTAATTTACCTACATATTTTCTAAAGATAGATTGGAAATAATTTTAGGTGTATTTAGGTTTATGGAATTAGTAACATATTATTACTTGAAAATAAATTATTATATGATGAAAAACTAAGTTAAGTATATTTTATTATAAAGGAAATGAATTTATAAAAATAGTGTGATTTGGTGCTTCAATAATAATTGTAAGAAATATGGGTTTTATGAGTATTTTAGGAATCCTATGTTGTTTGGACTTTATGTGTAAATATGAAAAATCTTGTGGTCTATATGTAAATATGAAAGAAATCATGTAAACTTTATGTAATTTTCATTCTTTATGTATACTGGATGTACTATGTAAAATGAATACATAAACAAGTGACACCTTTGGCCTCGCCTTATAGCGGATAAGGACTTGGTGTACACTTTGAGCAGCTGCTAAACGACACCTCTGCCCGCCTGTAGCGGACTAGGACTTGGTGTACGTATAGTGATACCTTGGGCCCCGCCATGCTAGCGGACAAAGACTTGGTATTCACTATCTAATGTGGACGCCCTAGCAATGAGAACTCTCATAGATCCAATATGAAGTAAACCTTGCAGACTATAATCATTTGAAAAGAACATGATACTATAAAAGGGAGCTTAGGATACTCATGATTATTTATGACACTTCTATTGAATTTTTATTATAATTGATATTGTGCACTTCTATCTTACTTGACATTAGTAAAATATAATTTGAGTTAATATAAAAGATTGCATCTTACTGCACTCCCGTGTTATTCTTAGTATTTTTGGATGAAATGGACTCCCCTGAAACATCACCCTACTGGAGACTTCTCTCACCCTTTCTTTGATGTTTCCAGATAGCATGGATCGTCATCAGTGAAATGGATGTAGCCTTGGACTTAGTTTCTAAATAATCAGATTCTATTATGTGTGCTAGATAGAATCTTTACTATCCGTTACTAGACTTTGGTTATGTTATATTGTTATATTAAAGTTTTCCTTAATGTATCTTGAATGTGTAATATGTATTACATCCTATGGATTGATGTTAGTAGTGAAGTATGTTTTTATAGATGATAGTTGTCTAAACTTGGGAACTACCTATTAACAAATAATAGTAATATGTTAGAAAAGAAATATTCTTTGTCATTTAAAAATTACCCTTGGATTGCTGAAGAAAGTGTATTACCTGTAAAAGTGTGATTTGGAAAGGTTCTGCTAGAAAGACTTGGTATTTAAGCGTGTCCATTGTGACCCACCTCTCTTTCCTGGAATCTATCAGATGCATGATTTACATTGGTATACATTATTCCAGAATAGAACTATAAATGAGAAATAATCATAGCAGTTTAAAAAAAAAAGTTCTCATAAAATTTCAGATTACAAGATAATAATATTACGTTATCTAATTATTGTTTAAAATACTAATAATATTAAAACTTAAGGTGGAAGAATTAGAGCTTAGTGAGGTGTTACATTATCTATTATATTTATGAATATGTACACATATAACCGAGTACAAAGGTACAAGTCTCCCAATAAACTATTACAATTCCAACTTAATCTTTCTTATAGCACTTTACGTCTCTGATCAACCTAGAGATGACATAGGAACAGAAAACATATAGGGATGAGAATTCTAAAATTCTCAGGAAGATATCCCCAAAACATACAATAAAGAAACCCCTATCATCGTCATCGTCCAGCCACTTCGGTTTATTAAAAAAATATGGTCATACAACATTTATCAAATGTTCATTTTAAAGTTCAAAAACCATTCTTTCGAAGTGGGTAGCTTTTAGTGATCAATCACTTGGTACACATATATCATAAAGTTCAAACATATAGTTAATAATCCTGATAAAGCAATTAAATATGATATGACTATGCATATGCTAAATGTAGCTAAATGTAGTGTAATTATCTCAAAGGGGCCTATTCTAACTTATGGCCTTAGAAATCAATTCAGCACATTTTTCTCTTTTCATCAACATAGGGAAGACTTAACTTATACCAAATGGTATTTGTTATGGATAAACCCATAATAGGTAATTCATACCAACTTATCCGCCGTGGATAACTCCACAATGGGAAATAGGCTGCTGATTAGGACTAAGCTCATTTCTATACATGATCATCAGACTTCATTTTTTCCTCTTCCGAATCACACACAGATTTATTCATAGCCGATATATCATCGACTCATAATATCTCTAGGGAAGTTCCTCTTTTTGCCTTCCTCTTTACCTAACCTAAGTCTTGTTTCCTTTTGCCCATATGTCAGAACATGCACAATTGAAGTTCACACATTCTCTTTCTCACATAATTACATCACATACTTTTCTTTCTCAACTGCATATATATAAGCCATATGTAGGTGTTCAATCACAAGTGAATTCTCATTTGTGCCTCATAAACCAATCTTTACGTTATCTAGCATACATTCATGCTCATCATACTTAAATTTAGAGTCATTATATCACCAAATCAATACTTGGAGTCAATTACATGTTGGCAAATTTATGCTTAAGGAGCAAGATTTATTTTGCATGTAAAACAATGAATTTAGGGGCTATAAAAATTCTCCATGATATCTCAAGATGTCCATAAGGCCTATGAAAATTTCACAATAAGAATAATTATCTAACTATGCTAACAAAATTAGACAAATTTGATGGTCATAAGCCACTTAATCTTAGCTCATAAGCGAAAATTCATAATTTTTAATCCTAGCAAATGATTGAATCAATTCAAAAGAAAAATCAAGATTGAACTTAAAGAATTTATAATACTCTATAAAAATTTCAAAGGGAAATTCAATTATTTGCTATAGTAAAAAATTATACAAATTCACAACTTTCGTTCCAATAATCCAGGCAGCATAGGTTCAATCTCGTTCTTGATTTTTTTAAAATAGTATAAGTCCAAATTAGAGCTCAAGAAAATTCGTGGAACTATTTTAGGATGTTAGCTTCAATATATAATTTTTCACGCTCATAAAAATACCTAAAATTATGCCAAAAATTCATGAACAATCCTTGTGACCAATATGAGAATCCACATTTGAAATCAAAATATCTTTTGATAAAAATGATTTTTCCACAACACCACACCACTCCATCAAAGAAAATACATCTATATATATGTGTAATAACACAATAGAACTAGAAAATATGAAGTAAATCCAAAGCCAAACTTCAGAAATCAGATTTGAAAACAAAAAGGTTTAAGAGCCTCACTTTGGTGGCTTTAAGGATCTTGGCTCCCAAGGATGATCCAAGAATGATCTTCTTCACTTCAAGGCCCCTAAACCCTTCCTTAATCAGTGATGTATGAGGTATCAAGGTGAGGATTAATGAGGAATTAAAATTCCAATCAGTTAATTTGATAGATTATGAGGAGTAGAAGAGTTTTGTGAAAGGATCTTGGTGTTTTAGTGACTTTGAGCTAGAGTTTTTGAAGCTTGAAGCTTGTTAATGGACGTTTCAGAGGAAGAACAATGGAGGGGCTGTGTTTTCTACCTCTTGGCAAAAAATGAGGATGATGGAGTGATAAGATTGGTTGTGTTGTGTTTATATCTAGTTTGGTGGTAGTATTTATATTGTTTCAAGCTTTTCTTTCCTTCTTTTTGAAAGAAGTGATGAATGGCTAGGATTCGTTCCTTGGTCAAAGAATGACTCATTGCCATCCACTTGTCTCAAGATAAGTGGTTAATGTTAACTTAGTGAGTAAGTAGCTTTTTCATGTTAAATCGCACATTGAAATTTCACTAATGGATGAGATATTAGTATCTGGGTAAAATAATAATAAATAAAAGGCCATGATTAAAACTTGCTTTTCATGTTTTAATACTTGCCATCCACTTGACATAAAGTAGTTGGTAAAGGTTACTTGGTCATCAAGTAACTTGTACCATGTTAAAACTGCAAATCAAAACTCTATCGAATGGGTAAAACACCATACCCGGTAATTAGATATTTCCTAAAATTAATTCTAGGTACAAAATCTTCATTTCTAACTATTTCTAACCTTAACCTTCTCTTTGCTCAATCCTGGGCATTTCTTGGTCTTGTATATAGGGTTTCTGCTCAACTGGCCGTAGGCCCACAAAGTTACTATTCATTCTGGCCTGAAAGTTTTTTCTAACACATCTGTTGGGCCATCCTCATCATTGCTAAAACTTAGATTTTTTAAATTATAACTAATAAAGCTCAAATTACTTTTTAAATAATTTTTAGGTGTTACAATAATCATCGTGTACTTAAAGTTTATGGTTGGGGACCATGTGTTTCTAACGGTATACCCTATGAAAGGGTAGTGAGGTTCAGGAAGCAGGGAAAGTTAAGCCCTCATTTTATTGGCCCGTTTGAAATTATCAGGATGCTTAGGAAGTATATGCCCAACCAGTCTCATGTGCTCACTCCGGAACGGTCCAAGTTAATGAGAGCTTATCCTATGAAAAGGAACCAGTCTGTCATCGTGGATAGGCAGATCAAGAAGCTTCGCTCAAAGCAGTGTAGTCTCAGGAAAGTTATCTAGAGGAACTATTCCGGAAAAAGTGACTTAAGAAGCTGAAGAAGCTATGAAAATCAAGCACCCCCATATTTTTCCACCTCAAGGTACGTTGTTTATTTGGGAACAAATCTCTTTTAAAAGGTATAGTATATGATATCCCAAATACGAAATTTATTGATTTGTGAATTATTATTATTATTTTAAAATATTGAATTATAAACAACGCCACCATTACGACTGTTGTTGGTATGTTAAGTATATATATATATATAAGAAAATCTCAAATTTTTTTGGAATGAAAACACACTAATGCACATCTGTTCGATGTTTATGCGGCAAGTGTGTAGGGCATGGATCGCGTCACTTTTGGGTTTATATTTTATGCCACTAGTATATATTTGACACATCATAATACTTCTAAATATTTTTCTAAGAACACTAGCCGCCCAAGAACTCTTCCCTAGGAAGAAAAATGCGATTTCTCTCAACTTTGATAATTCAAAGCATCTTCAATGAGTTCAGGATCAATGGTGCAAATGAAAGCACAGTTGGATACATTTCTAAGGAAAGATCTTGTACTTACACCCTTGGAAATGTCCCTTAGAACTTTGTTATGAGAAATTGCTTTTAGATTAGAAACTCCACTGGAGTTTATGTTACCTTGATATTATTCAGCTTTTCTTTCATCTTCAGTGCTCTTCTTCATGAGAAATGTCATTTTCTGATGGCTTTGGAGTTCTAAGTAAGCTTTCTGAAGAATCCACATTTTGGAGCTTACTTTATGAAGATTACGCTTTCATCTGCTTACTTTTTGAGGGTTCCTTGAGGTTCAGCTTCTAAGGTTCTCTTTTAGCTCTTCAAGATCAAAGTTCGTCTTGAGCTCTTTGAATATGATGTAGATAATGTCTTCAATGCATAGCATTCTCTTGGTATACACCCTGTAAGCTTTTGAGACTAAAGAGTATCCTAAGAAAATTCCATCATTAGATTTAGGATCAAACTTTGCGAGTTTGTCTTTAGTGTTAAGAATAAAGCAAGATGAGTCAAATATATGAAAATATGATATGTTGAGTTTTCTACCCTTCCATAACTCAAAAGGAGTTTTCTTGAGGATTGGCCTTAGAAAGATTCTATTTTGAATATAGCATGAGGTATTTATAGCCTTTGCCCAAAAAAATTTTGATAGACAACTTTTGAAAAGCATGGTTCTGGCCATCTCTTGCAAGGTTCTATTTTTTCTTTCTACAATCCAATTTTGTTGAGGAGTTCTAGGTGTAAGAAACTCGTGAAAGATGTCATATTTTTCACAAAACTTTTCAAAAACATAATTTTCAAATTCTCTTCTATGATATGATCCTGAGAGATAATTTGAGAATCATTTTCAATACAAACTCATTTTGCAAGAAACTTGAATCATTCAACCACCTCATCCTTAGAAGCTTGGAAGATAACCCATATAAATATGGAGTAACCATCCACTATGACAAGGCAAAATCTTTTTTCCAGGAGACTTGCAGCTCTGGTTGGTCCAAAAAATCCATATGTAAAAGCTCAAGTAGCTTAGTGGTTGAGATCATATTTTTATTTTGGAAAGAAGCTTTGGTTGTTTGTCTTTCTCACATAAATCACAAGTTAAGTCCCTGTCAAATTTGATCTTAGGTAGGCCTTTAATAAGCTCTTTCTTAAATAGCTTAGAAATAAGCCTCATATGAGCATATCTAAGCTTTTTATGCCACAGCCACTTATCATCCATGAAGGATGCAAGACATTTTACATCTTGATTTAGAAGGTCGTCGAAGAATAATACATAAGTGTTATCATGTCTCTTGCCAATAAAATGACTTGTCCAGAAGTGAAATTTACAATTTTGCAAGCATGAACATTAAATAAAACATTAAAGCCTTGGCCATAGAATTGGCTGATGCTCAATAGATTGTGAGCCAAAACATCAACAAGTAAAACATAAAAAATTTGGTGGGAGTTATCCTTACTAACATTTCCTATACTTGTGACCTTGGCCTTACTCCTTACCAACATTTCATCCATATATTACTTATATGGATGAAATTGCTAGTTATGCCCTGTCATACTTGAGGGAGTACTCTACTTAGAATTTTAAAATATTCTCATCCCTATGTGTATATGTGTTGTATTGCATTCAGGTTCCACATATGCCGTTAGTGATCTTCTTCCTTGATTCAGCCAAATGGACTGCATTATAACCCGATTTGGATTCACTATACGTTGTAGCATATTCCCAAATTCGAGCATACGTATTTTTTAGCCGTTCATTTAGCACTTTTGTTTTCACCGTTGAGTTTAACCTAGGTTTCCCCTATGATGGTGTAGCACTACACATGGCACACCCTCATGTGTTTGTAGCCCCATCTGCACCACCTATGCCCCCTCCTGAGATGACCCTTCCTTGTCTTCTTCTTAGGACTTCGATCCACCAGTTGGATGGCCCCACTAGGGTAATGCCATTGTACCAATGGCGAATGATTTTCTTTAGGAGAGCATGAGACATCCAGGGACTCTTGATGTGTATATAGTAGCAGTTAGTAGTAAAAGCCTGAGCCTGAGATTTATCCTATTAGATGTTGTTGAGGTCCATTTGTATTTGTATAAAATTTTGTTAGGCTTCGAGCTTTAAGCAGGATAAACTAGATACTGGGTGTGTTCTTTTTAAATGAGTTTCGAACTAGCTTAGAAGTTAACTAGTTTGTTTGCTAGTATGATATACATATTATAAACTTAGAAATGATGTTCATATATGTAGATACAAGTTTTGCAACATACATGTCTAAATTACTTTATTTCCTTGTATTTCGACTAGTATAGACTATGAACGTAGGTAATACTCTTCTAATTACGTGTTAACACTCGAGTAGAATATGGTAATCAGGAGGATGTTACATTATGGTATCAAGTCGAATTATCCTATCAATCTTAGGATTAGATCGACTATGTTTCCATAGTAATTGTCATGCATTATGATTATATGTGTGTGTGTGTGTGTGTGTGTGTGTGATGGCTGGTTAAGAATGTTGTGGGTTACTACCACACTTAGCTTGGTATTGATCCTGATCAACTCAATATTTTGTTTGGTATGATAGGAATCAATAACTTCAAATCGGATATAAGACCTGGTTGGAAATTAGCTGACATGATGAATACTTTTCATGAGATGGCCGCAATGAGAGAACAAGCTATAGTTGCTAATCGAATGATGGAAAGACTGGACCATAACGACGAGCAAAACCCGGCTAGTAACTCCTGAAGAAACGAAGTGCATGGGGAATATAAAAAATTTGCTGAGTTTAGGAAAGCAAACCCCCCACCTTTCCGATGAGCTTTCAATCACTGCAAAGTATAAGAATAGATTAAAATCATGGAGAAGATTTTCTAGTTCTTCCTTGCATAGAGATTCAAAAGGTGGCTTTTGCCACCTATATGCTAGAAGCAGATGCGAAATTATGGTAGGTTCACACCAAGGGATTATTTGAAGCTTCCCAAATGAAGTTATCTGGATGTTTTCAAAGAGGCTTTCTACCATAAATACTTCCCTATTTCTATGAGGAATGCAAAAGAGTTAGAGTTTATGGCTCTTAAACAAGGACCTATGAGTATAGCAAGAGTATACCACCAAATTTGAAGAGCTCTGAAGTTTTCTACGATTTATCAATGACCCAGATGAAGCCTGGAAGTGCATGAAATATGAAGGAGTCTACGTGAAGATATAGAAGCAGTTAAGTCTGTCAGAGATCAGACTATCCTACTTTGGTAAATAAATACCGGCGGATAGAGGATTCCAATAAGAAGTTAGCAAGTTTCCAGGAGCACAAGGCAATACTAGGAGAGGATTAGCACCCCAAGGTCCCCAATTCAAGCCTGAAACTAGCCCAGGAGATTTCCACCTAATAGCAACAACAACAAAGGAAAACAACTTCAATCCCTAAGACCAGAATAAGATGAGAGTGCCCTAAGTATGGGAAATATCACAAGAACAGGTCTTGCTGACAACGCAAATTGTTTGCTTTGGCTGGAGGAAACTAGGGCACAAGATATTCGAATGCCCTAACAAGAAAAGTCAGCGCCCCTAAACCACAACAACAAGGGCACATTTTTACCATAAGTGCTAAGGAAACTTTCAGCCCCTTTAATTTAAGGTAAGTATGAAATAAATGGTAATAACTTAGATGTACTGGATGATTCCGGTGCCACTCATTCTTTCATATCCTATGACTGTAGAAAGGTTAGAATTATTTGTGTCTGAATTATCTTATGATCTCCTTATATCCGCTCTTACGTTGGTCCTATTAAGACTTGTTATGCATGTATGAACCTTCCTCTTCTTATAGATAATTAGAGAATTTACCTCCAACTTAGTTTGTCTCCCTTTGTCTGGTTTAGAACTAATCCTAGGTATGGATTGGCTAGTACCCAATTATATTCTTTTACATTGTCCAACTAGAACTACTGTGTTTCTCCTGATTTCGCCTTCTATTCTGTGGTTCCTTTTCTTTTTACTTAAACCCAATGACACCTAACCCTAGTAAGGTGGACAGAGGAATATGTTCTCCTCGGCTAGTGAAATTGAAAGTAACCATGAATTGAGTATGATTGCACTGAGGGAGTATCCATGTATTCCCAGGATATTCCAGAGTTTCCTCCTAAGAGGAAGACTGAATTCTCCATTGAGCTTGATCCAGGGATGGGTCCTATCTCAATTGCTCCTTATAGGATATCGCCTTTGGAGTTGAAAGAACTAAAGTCACAAATTAAAGAACTATTAGGGAAACATTTTGAGACCAAGTGCCTCTCCATGGGGAGCCCATGTTCTTCTGGTAAAGAAAAAGGATGGGGGTATGAGACTTTGTGTGGACTATAGGCAATTGAATAAAGTGACGATCAAGAACAAGTACTTGTTGCCAAGAATTGACGACTTCATGGATCAATTACAGGCAACCGTATTCTCAAGATTGATCTTAGATCAGGCTATTATCAAATTCGAGTTTTGGATAAAGATATTCCCAAAACTGCTTTTAGGACTCGATATGGACATTACGAGTATAGAGTGATGTCTTTTGGACTAACCAATGCTCTGGTTTTATTTATGGATTATATGAACCAAATCTTCCGCACTTACTTGGATAAATTTATATTTGTCTTTATAAACAACATACTTATTTATTCAAGGACTAAGGAAGAACATGCGGAGCATCTTTGGGATTGTGTTACAAATCCTAAGAAAAAGGAAGTTGTATGCTAAGTTGTCAAAATATGAATTATGGATGGAAGAGGTTAGAGTTCTAGGTCATGTAGTATCATGAAAGGGATCTCCATAGATCCTAGTAAGGTGGATTCAGGACTTCATTGGGAACAACCTACCGCGGTAATGGAGATTTGGAGTTTCCTTGGGTTAGCTAGATATTATAGACGTTTATCATGGATTTTTCTTATATAGCATTACCTTTGACAAAGTTAACCCGAAGAATGCTCAATTTAAGTAGACGTTGAGTGTGAAAATAGTTTCCAGGAGTTGAAGCAAAAGTTGACCATGGCTCCAGGATTTAGACCAATCTTCTCATGAACCCTTTGAAGTTTATTGTGATGCTTCTAGTAAGGGTTTAGGATGTGTCTAGAGAGAACTCAAACGTAGTTGCCTATGCTTCTCAGTCTAAACCCTATGAAGTAAACTATCTAACTCATGATCTTGAACTCACAGTCATGGTTTTTGCTTTGAAAATCTGCGACACCATCTCTATGGTGTACAGTCATCTTCTCTGATCACAAAAGCTTAAAGTATCTTTTTGATCAGAAAGAGTTGAATATAAGGCAAAGAAAGTGGATGGAATTCCTCAAGGATTATGAGTTCAGTCTAAATTACCATCCAGGCGAAGCAAATGTTGTGGCTAATGCATTGAGCTAAATCCCTGGGTGTAGCATGCCTGATGATCAGGAAATTTGAGCTAGTGAAGAGCTTTAAGAAGCTTAGCTTGGTATGCCTGCGAACCTAAAGGTGTGGTGTTAGGTTAGATAAAAGTAACGAGTAAGTTCAAGGAACAAATTTTGGCCGCACAACACGAGATTCGAGAGTTTCAAGAGATTTTAAAATCAGTTCATCCAAAGGAGTTGCCAAGATTTACTCAAGACTAGCGAGGTATATGGAGGTACAAGGATAGGGTATATGTACCTCGAGTGGCAATCTTAGAAATGAGATCTTAAAGGAAGCTCATAGGGCGAATTCACCATACAACTTGTGACTAGTAAAATGTATGCAAATCTTAAGGATATGTTTTGGTGGTTGGGATGAAGAGACATAGCAGAGAGTTTGTTAGAAGGTGCTTAACTTGTCAAAGAGTTAAAATAGAACATCAGAAGTCGACTTGGACTTGCAACCCTTAGGAATCTTGGAATAGAAGTAGGAAAATATCTCCATGGACTTCATAATAGGTTTGCCAAGTACATCGTCAGGTCATAATCCTATATGGATTATAGTGGATAGGTTGATCAAGTCTGCCTATTTCTTACCCATCAAGGCTAGTTATCCTTTGGATAAGTTAGCTTCTTTGTACATCCAAAAATAGTGAGACGATGTTCCTTCTTCAATAGTTTCTAACAGAAATCCAAGATTTACTTCGAGATTTGGGAGCTTTCCAAAAGGCCTTTGGCACCAAACTTTATCTAAGTACTACCTATCACCCCCAAATGACGAACAAAAATGCACCATACAAACCCTTGTAGGATGAGGTTGTAATAACTCTCGAGTATGATGCCATGACTTAAGGATGAGGATGTACTTGGGAGGATGTTACATTATGGTATTAGAGCAATTCATCCTTGTAGGACCTTGAGGAATAGACGACTATGCTTCCAAGGTGCAGATAGGTCATGCCTTGAATCTTATCTATATGATAAGATATAGGGTTTAGATATGCATGACGGTTGGTACCTGTAGTTGGCAGCTATCATACTTAGCACATGTTGACCCTAATCAACTCAATATCTTTTATTTAGTATGTTCAGGAACTAATGGCAGAACGCAAACATAATAGGAATGGGAATGATGCCAGAAGATATGATGAGCACTCTACATGAGATGGCTGCTGCCATAAGAGACCAAGCTACCATGGCTAACCGAATAATGCAAAGACTAGGTCACAATGACAAATGAAACCCAGCTGAACACCTTAGCAAAAATGGGGTGGATGTGGAGTATCAAAAGTTCACTGAGTTTAGAAAGCAGACCTCGTCGTTTCAGGAAGCTTTTAATCCAAATAAAGTAATAGAATATATCAAGGCTATGGAGAAGATTTTCTTGGTTCTTCCTTACACCGAGATCGAGAAAGTGGCTTTTGCTACTTACATGCTAGAAGTGGATGAAGAATTTTGGTGGGTTGGCACTAAGGGGTTGTTTGAAACTTCTCAAATAAGTCACCTGGGATATCTTTAAGAAAGCTTTCTACCACAAGCACTTCCCTCCTTCGATGAGAAATTCAAAGGAGTTAGAGTTCATGGTACTCAAGCAAGGGTCCATGAGTATAGCAGAGTACATAGTAAAGTTCAAAGAGCTCTACAAAATTTCCACTATTTATCAGCTTGAATCCTGATGAAGCTTGGAAGTGCATGAAGTATAAAGGAAGATTACGTTAAGACATTGAAGTTACTATGGGACTCTTAGAGATCCAAGATTATGCAACCTTGGTAAACAAGTGCCGTCGTGCAGAGGACTCCAATAAGAAGTTAGCAACCGCTCAATCTGCTAAAGAAACTTCTACAAAAGACTGGCCCTTGAAGACCAAGATTATGAGGATGACTTGCCCTTGAAGAAGCAGTTTCAATCAAGACCACATAAGGATAAACAACAATGGTCAACCACGAGCTAAGATTGTCCAAAATGTGGGAAGAACCATGGGGTAGACCTTGCTTGGTTGGATAGAACGTATGCTATCGCTGAAAGCCAAGACACATAATGAGAGAGTGTCCAAATAGAAATTCAAAACCAACTACAAAGCCATAACACCAGAGTGGTCTTCACCATAAGTGCCGAGAGGACGTCACCACCCAAAAATCCAAGCTAAGGTAGAAACATTTAGACTTTGATTGAATTGTTTGAACCGTGTGTGAATTCCTTGTTTGATTTATGAAATTTATCTTTTGAAATTGTTTTCAAATGAATTTTGAGGGCAAAATTCTTTTAAGGTGGGTGGTAATGTAACACCTTGAAAATTATTTAAAAATTAATTTGAGCTTTATTAGTCATAATTTCAAAAATCTAACAGTTTAGCAATGATGAGGATGGCCCAACGGACGTGTTAAAAAAAATTTCAAGCCGGGTGAATATAACCTTGTGGGCCTACTGTAGGGAATCAACCAAAATTAGGGACTAAGAAAAGAGAGGGCCAAGGTTAGAAATAGTTAGAAATAGAGATTTTATGCTTGAATTTAATTTTTGGGCAATATTTGATTACCCGGTGTGGTATTTTACCCGTTCAGGAAAATTTTGGTGTGCGATTTTTAATACGAAGATAGTTTAATCTCTACAAAGGGTAATGTATATCCATTTTGACTTAGTGAATAGCTAAGATTTAATCTTGCTTCCTAGTCATCTATTTGTTTTTCTTTTCTTTAAAGAATTATACATTACTATTACATAAATGCTACTTTATCCTAAGATAAATTAAAACCACCAAACTTCTCCATCAACCTATGCATTCTCGGCCATTAAAGGACCAGCACCATCCATGGCTTCTTCACAAGGAAAAACCAAAAAAACTTGATTTTCAACCCCAATTTTCCTAATCTACACTTGATAAAATCATAAACTCTCTTTACAAAACTTATTCCACTCCTCAATATCTACTAGACTAACCGATTATAATTTGAATCTATCAACCTTTTTCACTTTGAGAGCTCACCATATGCTGTTTAGGGAAGGGTTTAATGTTGATTTGGTCACCTTAAAGTAAGCAAGATCACTCTTGGAACATCCTTGAAGCCAAGATCCTTAAGGCCACCAAAGTAGGGCATTTTAAACCCTTTTTACATCAACTCTATTTTTGTGATTTTCTTCCTAGTTTCACTGAATATTTTTACTTGAATTGGTTGATAATATACTGATAGTGATGTGTTAATTTTGATTTGGTGGTTTGATGTTGTGAAAAATCATTTTTGTCGAAATAGATTTTGAACCATGCTGCTGGATTTTCAGTTTGGATGGACAGCCACTGATCATGAATTTTCTAAGTGAATAGTGGGTATTTTCATGAGCTATAAAAATTATATGTTGAAGCTAACATCCAAGTCAACTCTTTAAATTTTTTTGGTGCATGATAAAGAATCTAACTATTTTAAAAAAATCATGAACTGAAAGGATACCTGTGCTATTGGATTATTGGAACTAAAACTATGAATTTGTCTAATTTTTTTAGCATAGGAAATGATTGAATTTTTCTTTAAATGTTTTACAGAGTGTTGATAACATCTTGAAGTATAACTGTAATTTTTCTTTTGAATTTATTCAATCATTTGGTAGGCTAAAAATTATGAATTTTGGGTTCTAAGTTGAGCTTAAGTGGTTTCTAAGCACCAAACTTGTCTAATTTTGTTAACATAGTTAGAGAACTCTTTTTGCTCTAAAATTTTTATAGAACCTTGTAGACACATTGATGTATCTTGGTTAATTTTTATAGCCCCTGAATTGATTGTTTGATGAGCAAATAAATTTGTGCTACAATGATGTGAAATTTGCCAAATTGTTGGAAATGACCCTAAACCTTGAATTGGTAATGTAATGACACTTGATTCAAGTATGATGTATATGAATGCATGCTAGCAACTTAATAGATTGGTTTATGAGATCTGATTGAAAATTATATTGTAAAAGGATGCTTATATAAGCTTGATGATGATGTATATGCTAAGTAGATAAAAGGTCCCCTTTAATGTGTAAAGGGCACAGGAAATGTTCCATGTAATGTGTAAAGGGTACGGAAAATGTTCCCTAGATGTGTAAAGAGCAAGGGAAAGGTCCCCTGAATGTGTAAAGGGCATGGGAAAGGTCCCTTTTGATGTACGAGGGCACGTAAAGTTGAGAATGAATTATTATGATATTGAGTAGTATGACATATGTATATTGAGTGATTAAGTAAGTAAAATAAACCCACTTTGGAAGAATGATTTTTGAACTTTGAAATGAACCTTTGATATATGTTGCATGCTCACAATTTAACTAATAAACTGAAGTGGCTTGGACGATAACGATGACAGGAGTTTCATTTTATGTTTTGGGATACCCTAATGAGAATTTTAGAATTCTCACCCCTGTGTTTGTTTCCATGTCATCTCCAGGTTGATTCCAAAGAACAATGAAGCTCCTACAAGAAATACTGAATTGAAATTTCTATAGTTTGGTAGTGGAGACTTTATTGTATACTTAGTTATATACATGTGTCTGAAATATAGTAGAGAACAGATGTGTACTAAAGCTCATAGAAGAGCTTCCTTTTGTACTTGACTTGTACTAAATAAATATTTTGTTTCCTTGCTATATATTGTGATAGAAACACGAGTTAGTTACTATGCGATTCAATCGATTCTTGCTATAAATAATCAAGAAAGGTCTGCAAATTTAAAAGTAACAACTCTCGAGTACGATGTCATGACTTAAGGATGAAGTTGTAGTTGGGAGAATGTTACACATCACACTAGTATGGGATGGCCTCGTATGAAGCTTTATATGGAAGAAAATGACAGTCCCTATTATATTGGTACGATTCGGGGAAAAGGATTGTTGGGACCTAACCTTGTTAATCAGACAATGGAGCAAATCTAGAAAATAAGGAGTAAAATCCTCATCGCACAAAGTCGTCAGAAGAGCTATGTCGATACTCAAAGAAAACCTTTAGAACTTCAAGAAGGAGAACATGGATTCCTGAAGGTTACACCCATTACTAGAAAATAGGTAGGGCCCTAAGAGTTAAAAAGTTGTCACCCAATTCATTGGTCTTTTTCAAATTCTTCGATGAATGGAGTCAACTACCCATCAAGTAGCCTTACCCCCACATTTATCTAACCTTCATAATGTCTTCCATGTATCTCAACTAGAAAGTATCATCTAGATCCAAATCATATTATTGAACCCGAATCCATACAATTAATGGATGACTTGATGTTTCAAGCCTCTTCTATTCAGATCGTTGATAGAGAAGTCAAGCAACCTAGAAATAACTCTGTGCAACTAGTAAAAGTGGTTTGGGTGGACCGGGAAATGAAGAATACACATGAGAGTTAGAGTCAAACATAAAGAAAGATCATCCAGAATTGTTTACAGGTATGAAATTTTGAGGACAAAATTTTTATTAAGGTGGGTGGTAATATAACACCCTAATATTCTTTAGAAATAGTTGAGGCTTAGTTAATAAAGATATTAACATTCTGATAGACGTAGAAATGATTAGAACAATTCATCGGAACCAAAAAAAAATGTAAATAGTATTTTGTGGGTCAGGCCCGTCGGAATAGCCAAAACCTTATATTTGAGACCTAGGTGCCCGAAATTAGGAAAACATGGGAATAAGGTTAGAAATAATTGGAAATGAAAATTTTATACTTAGAATTAATTTTTAGGTAATACTTGATTACTCTGGTACGGTTTCACCCGTTAGTGAAATTTCATTGTGCAATTTCTAACACTGAAGACTAGTTAATCTCTACAAAATAATGAAATCTATCCCTTTAAATGTCAAATGAATGGTTAAGATTTCATCTTGGTTGAGAGATCAAATCTTTTATTTCTTTCAATGAAAAGAATTTTACTTTATGTTCAACTAAGAAGATAACACCTTATAAGATCAAGTTAACTCACCTAACCTCATAAATTCCTCCTCAAATTTTGGCCAGCAAGAGAAGAAACCTAGAACCTCCATGTTCTCTTCACTAAACACCTTGAAACCTTGATTTCCAACATCAAAATCCTAGGTCAAACCTTGTTAAAATCAAAATCTTCCTTCACCAAACTTGTTCTACACTTCAACACCTACAAGTATAACCGATTAAAATCTTCAAACCTCATCTTATTGACTCACACCTCACTGATTAGAGAAGGGTTTGGGTGTTCTAAGAGATTTGGAGTAAAGAACTTACATATTAGGGCAAACTAGAGACAAGGATACATGAGCTTTCAAGAGTAGGGTTTTCTTTGGCCTTTTTTCTTTCAAAATTTTTCTGAGAATTTCTAATGGGTTTTCATCCAAAATTTCTAGTTATATTGGTTGATATTATGTTGATATTGATGTTTTAATGTTTGTGGAATGTTTGGATAAGGCTAAAAAACTCATTTTGTCAAAAGAAGTTTTGACTAGCTTGCTGGAATTTCAGTTGGTTAACATAGAAATTTCATGAATTTTTAGACATATTTGTGGTTATGTTTATGAGCTGAAAAACTTATATGTGGAAGCTAACATCTTAAATAACTGCATGAATTTTCTTGAGTATTGGTTCTAAGGTATACTGCCTTAAAAAAATTAGAGATCGAAATGGTACCTACTATCTAAATCATTGAGACTAAAGATGTAAAATTGCCTAATTTTATTACTATAGCAAATTATTGATCTGCACTTTGAAATTTTTATAGGAAGTTGATAATATATTTAAGTATCACCATGAATTTTATTTTGAGTTAATTCAATCATTTTCTAGGGTTAAAAATTATGAGAATCTTGGTCTGAACTTGAATAAGTGGTCTCCAACCACTAAATTTGTACAATTTAGTTAACGTGGTTAGAGAACTCCGTTTGCCGTGAAATTTTTACAGGGTCTTAGACACATTGAGGTGTCATGGAGAATTTTTTTGGCCCTTTAATGGACCATTTGGTAGGGAAATTAAATGTTGTTACTGGAATGATAAATCTGCCAATGTGCTAGAATAGTGAGAATGCCTTAAACTAATGATAGAATGGTATTTAGTCCAAGAATATGGCTTATAAATGCATATTAGTTGTTTTAAAGATTTGTTTATGAAGCATGAATGAGACTTCAATGTAATTGAATGCCTACATGTGATGTAAGCATGTCATTGAAAAAGAGAATATGTGAATTTTAATTATGCATGTGTTAACATATGGGAAAAACGGAGACAAGGTTTATGTGGATTAAAGAGGGAAGGCAAAAGTAAGGACTTCCCTAGGAATTTTGTGAGCCAATAGACATATTAGCTAGGAATAGAACTGTGTGTGAGTCGTAAATGGAAAAACATGAAGTCTGATTATCACGAATAAGAATGAGCTCATATCCTAGCTCTATTGTCCTTCATGGAATCATCCACTACAGATACCTCTCTGATGTGAAGTTAAGCATTCCCTATGTTAAAGAAAAGATAAAATAACACTGATTTGAGTTCATTATTTACGAGAATAAATCTATAATTGTCATTATTATTGTTATAATTACTTCTGGATATGACCTTACAATATATTACTTATATGAGTGAAATTGCTAGTTATGCCTGTCATTCTTAAGGGAGTACTCTACGAGAATTTTAAAATATTCTTATCTCTATGTGTATATGTGTTATATTGCATTCAGATTCCAAGATGCCGTCAGTGATCTTTTTCCTTGATTCACCCTAGTGGAAGTGGCACTATGACCCAGATTTGGATTCACTATACATTGTAGCATATTCCCATATTCAAGCATACGTATTTTTCATCCGTTCATTTAGCACTTCGTTTTCACTTGAGTTTGACCCAGGTTTCCCCTATGATGGTATGCCTCTATACATTGCACACCCCCGATGTGCTTGTAGCCCCGCCTGCACCACCTATGCCTCCTCCTAGAGATGACCCTTCCTCGTCTTCTTCCTCGAACTTCGATCCACCTGCTGGTTTGGATGGCCCTGCGGGTAATTCCATTGTACCAATGGCAAATAGTTTTCTTTAGGAGAGTATGAGACATCCAGGGACTCTTAATGTGTATATAGTAGTAGTTAGTAGTAAAAGCCCGGAGCCTCAGACTGATCCTAGTAGATGTTGTTGAGGTCCATTTCTATTTGTATAAAATTTTGTTGGGCTTCAACTTTGCTCAGGATAGACTAGATGCCAAGGCATTTTCTTTTGCAATGAGTTCTGACTAGCTTAGAAGTTAACTAGTTTGTTTGCTAGTATGATATACATATTGTAAACTTAGAAATGATGTTCATATATGTAGATACAAGCTTTGCAATATATATGTCTAAATGACTTTATTTCCTTGTATTTCGACTAGTATAGACTATGAACGTAGGTAATACTCTTCTAATTATTGTGTTAACACTCGAGTAGAATATGGTAATTAGAAGGGTGTTACAATACGAGGCTCAGAATCAAAAAATGGATGAATCATGAGAAAACAATGATGCTCTGATGGGTCAGAAAATGGAAAAAGAGCTTAGAAAGTAAACATGTTTAGAAAGTGGTTCCATGCTTCAGAAACCACTCTTTAGAAAAATGAAAAAGGCGAGATAATTCCCACTTTTTTCAGTTTCTCTCCACATCGTTTCACCTTTAGTCATTCATGTCCCATTACTTAATTAACTCTTCACTTCTCACACGCACACTTTTACCTTCATCCTCAACCTCATGCAACCAAGACCTTAACATTTTCATATTCTCTCACAAACCCTCCTTTCATACTACCTTCTCTGTAATTGTACCCTTTTTCTCCAACCCTCATCTTCTAACCCTCTCAAGCCTCATCTTTCTCATTCAATCCTCACAAACAAAATCAACAATGGCTAAAGGTAGGGAGCTTGACCGATCCATTGACAAAAAGGTAACCTTTCACATGTATGGCGATCCAAAGATGCAAGAGTTCGATGAAAAGAACTTTTTTTTTAATGTAAAATAGCACCAGGAAAGAACTTGAAGAAAGATCTACGTGAACACATGTCTATTCTTAACAAATTTTCTATTTTCAAGGATGGCAAGAATATCTAGATATTAAAGACAGGGTGTTTCCAGGATTAGTAACTACCTTTTACTCGTAACTGAAAGGAAACTCCAACTACTTATTGAAGACGGTGATCCATGACTTTGCCATTGAAATCAGCCCTCAACCCAAAGGTTGTCACAGCACCTTGTGAAGGCATTGTCTGCTCTTCCTCACCCACCTAGACTCACTCCCTAAGGATAAATGAAGAAGATATGTCAAGGTACCAAACTAACTCCATCCTTTATAAACCTAGCAAGATTACCATTGCTATGCTTAGTGCAAAGGCAAGAAAAGTGTACACGGTGGTGCAATTCTCTATCCTACCTCGATAGGAGCAGATGCATTGGTAAGCATAGACTGCATGCTTCTATATTGTCTTATAGCCAAAAGAAAAGTGAATCTACCAAGATTCATAATGGACTACATGCTCGGTGTGATCACCAAAGATAAGAGGAAGACAGCCAATGTACCATATGGTATGTTTGTAACACCCTAACTTTCACCTAATACGCTCGAGTCGCATTCGGCTAATTATTAGCGGTTACGTCTTCGTTTCAGAACTTGACTTGGCTTTCTTTAAAATACAAGTACTGAAAATACGGCTAAATTGTTCTTTTTGAATTTAAGATTTAAAATGCGAGCCGCGCATGCACATAGAGACCGATTATTAAACGTAAAACATAACAACCAGATATACGTCATCATAACAACCATAGAATAATCATAACATAAATTATAGTAGTATATCATAATCATAACATAACAACGATGTCCTTTTAAATATAAGCACATCTAGGGTTATCAATTACACCAAATAACTTTTAACTAATGCAAAACAAGGTATTAGCAAAGCTAGACTAGTCTTCATGCTTCTGCCACCCTTTGACCTTTCAGGTGACGTGATTCCTACGCCCGCGCCTCAACGATCTCGAACGATCCGAATCATTCCCGTCTGGTGGCGACAAGGGAAAGAGGAAAGGGGGTGAGAAACTTATTCAAGGTTCTCAGTAGTGCTTCCCCAACTCTAACATAAGTGTCATCATCGTCCCCAGCCACTTCGGGTTTCGTTATAAAAGAGGTGTTCATGCATAGGTTCAGTTTTAATTTCTCAAAGCTTATTATCCGAAGTAGATTTCTTTTAGCATGAGTCTTGATGGATGAATGCAACAGATATTTTATGTATGCATGGCAATACTTGAGCATAACAGTACACGAAAATAACACATATCACTTAATCAAAGCATCAATGAAACATATGCATGTACATCTTTTACTTTTTCATACTTGAACTCCGTGAGTTCCTTTCATAACTTTTCCATTTTTCCGCCCTCATCATGGTCACCAAAATCCACCCAACATGCCGACCCGGCAATTTTATCATGGTCACCAAAACTCCTAATCACCTATCGCCTAGGAATGAGCTCATCCTAACTAGCCGTCGCTAGATTCATACGGAGTAAAAGAGAGGGAATCTTATTTCTTTCTTGGATCACCCCTACAACCCTTAACTCGGGAAGTCATAATAGGATCATTTCCACATTATCATATCTTTTATGGATGTAACATAAGTATACAACCTTAGAACCTCATATAACATATCATTCATTCACATTTCATATTCTCATGCATTTTAAACGTGACATACCACATCATCACAACATCATGCCACATAACATTTCATACTTAAGATATTAACATAGTGACACCATTAAGAATATGCTCACTCGCCCTCCTACTCACATCACACCTCCTATCTTACGGTGTCTTATGCTTCAGCCCTTGCGGGTCTTAAACTTATGTTCCAACTATCCTAATACCCATATTACATCTTTATTACATCTAAGAGATCATTACTTATATTTCTTACTAAGATTTAGACTTACTAAAATTCCATACAGCATTATGCATTTTGGGCAGAAAATTATCTTATGATTACGGGTTTCTAGAATTTTCGTTTTAGACCTTTTTTAAGATCCATCTTCGCCTAAGGCTTTATAATTAACTCCTAAACCAATTATGAGAGATTTCCTACACATTTTCACTAATTATAAACCACTTTCCTTAGTTTTAAGCATGCTGGAATAGAATGCATATCTTGTGCATTTAAATGTTCTAGAATTCTCATTTTTGATCCTTTCAAGTTACTTATTCTTTTCTAACTTCTCTAAATCAATCCTTCCTATACTCAAACATAATTTTACACATTTTGACACCTTATAACAACATTTATACAGTAGCCAATCATGAAGGGCAGAACCGAAATCATAAGCCCATAAAATCACATAATCTCATGAATTAAAATGCATACAAGTTGCTAGTTTTCTCTTGGAATAATTCTAGGGATTCAAAACTCTTTTAGAACTCAAATCCTTACATTAAAATCATGTACTTACACATGAGGTCAGTAGCTAAATTAACTTGTTCATAAAATAGATTTAAAGTATATAATTTTATGCATAAGGTTGCTTAGGTGCTCCTAAGCTTGGAAAAATTACAAAACATAAACTATGGACACTTGTGATTAGAGGAACTCATACTAAGTCCATCATCATCACCACAAGGCCGAAATGGCTTCTTTAAGAATGCCAACATTTTCTTAAAACCTTACATAGGATACTTGGGCAAGTCTTTGAGCTCTAGATCATTAAGGTGTTGACATAAACTTAAACATGCTATGCACCTCATTTTTATTCTTCATTAGAAAATAAAGTGAAGACATAAAGTAAACATGAGATGCACCTTTTTATTATCTTTGGAGTTTAAGTGATGGCATAGAATATAAACATGCTAGGCAAGAAAGTAAACATGAGATGCAAGGTTCAATTCTTTATTTTAGTGCTCTAGGCCCCTTGAGGTACTTACCCCAAATCAACAATCAACTTTAAGGTTGAAATAGGTAGGCTTTGAGATTTATTAAGTGAGGATGCACATTCTTGTTTTAATCTTTAAGTTGTTTAGTGATGACTTAAAAATAAATATGCTATGCAAAGCTTTAAAGTAAACATGAATGCATCTTATTTTAGATCTTAGCTAGAGCTCTTTGCAAGACTTTAAAGGAACAAAACCTCAACTCATTATGTATCATAAGGCAAGCTTTAGAGTTCTTAGCACCTAGACTTCAAAGAAGTCTTAAGGTTTGAACTTCATCATCAAGCTTAAGAAAATAGACACAAAGTTCAACACTTTATCTAAACAAAATTACAAGAACTAAGTCATATTCTTTATTTTATTGCTCATGGGCTTCAATCTAGAGTAAAACTCTTAGAACGGCTGACCAACTTTAAGGTTGGCAAGGGTAAGCTTAGAGCTCTTTGAAATCATGTGATTAATTTTTTTTAACAAAACTTTTGTGATCTACTTTACATTTTTAGCAAACTTTGTTCAACCAAGGCAAAGGAAACCAAAATCATTTAAGAAAGAAAGGAAAAGGAACTAAAATGAAACTAAAGAAAAAGAAAGAAACACAAGCATGTATGGTCCAAGACCAAGTTGTTTCAAGCTTTAGAGGTTTCTCACATGACAACAACAAGTCATTATCTTGAAACCTCATCATCAAGCTCATGTTATTTTCATA
Organism: Dalbergia oliveri; assembly: GCA_030441495.1. Lineage (NCBI taxonomy): Eukaryota > Viridiplantae > Streptophyta > Magnoliopsida > Fabales > Fabaceae > Dalbergia > Dalbergia oliveri. The sequence goes on along the minus strand of JAMLFY010000004.1, from coordinate 35,823,572 downwards.
AAATGGCCTCTTGGCCGAAAATGAAAAGGAAAGAAAGAAAAGAGTTTGAACCAAGAGAAAACTAGAACTTTCTTTAAGGAAAACAAGCAAAACTTGAAAACAAAACCCCTACCTAAGGAAGCCTTGAAAGAAATGAGAAGAATCTTGTATTCTTGAAGGAATGAGAAGACAAAATCTCCTCCTTGATGGAAGTGATGATTTCGGCCAAGAAGGAAAACCAAGGAAGATGATTTTTCCTTGAGAAAGCAAGCTTGGAAATGGAAAGATAAAGTGTTTGTGAGGTGGTTTGCGATGAGGGAGTGGTGGTTCAAGGTTGTTTATGGTGGTTTGTGGTGGTGGAAAGGTTTCTTTGATGGTGGAGGAAAAAGAACAAGATGAAGAGAAAGTTATAACAAAAGAGAAAATGCAACAAAGCTTGAACTTGGCAAATGATCTAAAGTGTAACCAAGTTCTCTAAGGCTTGGTATTTATAGAAAAATGAAACTTTGTGGCTGATTTGGGGAGGAAGAGGGCTGACGGTTTTCATGCCAAAGGGGGAGGAAAATATCTTCAAAAACTTGTCATTCAAAGGCATGGTTGAAAGCATGGCTAGGTATGATTCAAAGCATGGCTTGAGGTATGGTCTTTGAGTGAAACAAAATCAACATGTGACACAAATGGAGAGCATGAATTCGGCCAACATTTCAGCCAAGGGGGAAAAGGATGATTTGCTCATGTAATTGTGGTTTAAGGATGTGTTTAGGTGTTTCTTTGATTAAGGTTTTGATTAGGAGTTGTAAGAAAGTGTTTAGTAAGGTAATTGGCTAATTAAGGTTGTCAAGACTTGATTAGGAGAGTGATCTTACTAGATTAACAATTTAAAATAATTCTTTTGATCAAATGAGGTATGGGCACAATTCCTTAATTTAAGGAATTAGAGAGAGAAAACACTATTCAAGATTCCATGACTAGGAATCTTGAATTAAAGAATGCAATTAGAGTTTATCTAAGCAATCTTAGGTTCTAATTAACCTCAATAAATTATTTTGACTCTAGATTAATTATCGAAATAAATTAATCTTTGATTAGAGCCTAATATTGCTTAGGTTTGTTTAATCACATCATTAGGCTCACTGTATACTATTCTAGGGGCAAAAGGCTAAGTCTGAATAGAAAAAGGCAAAAAGCAAAAGGAAGTTGATCCTTCTGAAAGTGAGGCTGAGAACTCGAAGGAAAAATAGTCTTCACAAATTCCTCTAAATAGAGAAAGGAGAACGAAGATGAGACAGGAAAGAATAGAACATCAAGAACCTCAAAAACCACCTCCTTTTCAAAACCAACAATGATTCTTCTGAAACAAACAATGGGTTGTAAAAAGGATCGAAAAATATGCGTAGTAACCCAATAAAAACTAGTAGAATAAGAGATTATGAGTCCAAGGTCAAGAATGTTTCTAAACATAAGACAAAGATCTCTATGCTTTTAAAAAAAGTTACAAAATATCAACAGGCTAGTTACAAGCTTATCTTCACTAACTCTAAAAAGATGAAGAAAATGGAGAAGAAGAAAAACAAGCAGAAGCATCCACTTCTAAAGAAAAGGAAAACCTATTCAGGAATAAAAAGGTTAGAATGAGTAAATTCCTTCCTATTAAGCCAATCATTGAAAAGCCAGCTAAGGAAGGCTTAACCAAAGTCTACTGCCATTCTGATAATGCCTCAACAACCTCCTTACATTCGTATCTTCCAATGGAAGAGGAAGAGGAAAAGACTTCAGAGACCAGTGCTTCTCATGCTAAAAAAGCTGCTTCTGCCCTGCCATCACTACTAGTAGTGTTCCATCCTCTCCACCACCTGCTACTCCACATGCTAATGCTAAAGCTGAATCACCAAAGTTGGGAAACCATACCCCTAGTGTAACACCCCTTAATTACAATATTCCACCTAGGCGTGACACGTAACTAAGAGTGTCATACTAAGTATCATATGCATCTACCATGTAATAATACTTATTCATTTATAAGTTCTTATTTAATGCAAAATTACTTCTTATCCGAACTAAGTAGTACCACGTATTATCATCTAATGACATATAAACGAAACTTTATACGAAAGGAAATAATATATAACAGAGTATCATTTGATTTTCTATAAGTACTAAAACATCAATAATTTTATTTATAGACAACATAGGCACCTATACCATCTTAGTACATATTTATAACATACAATACACAAGAGTTTTAAGTCCACACAGGACCGCCAAAGCACATCAAAACGTAAAAACATGCTCCTAATCTAAAGCAAACCCATCGACACTAATCCTGAATCTATGGTAGACATGGAATGCAAATAAGGATGAGAATTCTTTAATCCTTAGTAAGGTACTCCCATACACATACAACTGTCATCATTATCTACCTCAACTGGTTCAATTTATTCATAAAAGTATTGCAGGTAAATAAAAGAATTAAATATAGTCATATTACTTTATAAAATCTTTATTCGAAGCAGATTCATTTTATTCAATCATTATTCTTGGAACTTATAACGTCAACTTAACACATAAGTATCTGATCTCAAGTGAATAATAAAACTCATTCTCATAGTACATAGCATAAAGAGTAACTTAAAACAATTGCTACTTTAACGTCTTGGCCCTTGACTATGGTGGTTTATTCCACTCCTGGGTAATAAACTACTTTTTAGAACTGAGCTCATTCCTATACATGATCATTGGATTTACTTTCTCCAATTCTCACAGATCTATTCCTAGCCAGGTTTACTTTCCCCGACTCAATTCAAGGGTAGTCAGTTTACTTTCCCGACAAATTGAATTTACTTTCGACCCAAAAGACATAATCTCATGTTTTTCTCGCTTATATAAGCAATTGTAATAAGTATTCACAATCTTGTGCACATAACATCATTAATAGAGTTACATATACAAGCATCATAGTCATATGTGCCTAACTTCATCAATAGAATCACATAATATAAATAAAGTCAAGTCATAAACATTTTGGCATTTCTTCACCAACTATGCTTGCTACTAGGTTTCAGTTCTAAGAATAATTATGGTTAACTTATGAAACATCATTATAACATAGCAAAACTATTTTTCAGAGGTAATTCAATGTGTTAATGAGGTCATGTAAAAATTCCAGAGCCTGAAAATGTCTCTAGCTATATTTATAAAATTGCACAATTTTAGAGGTCAGGAACTATCCCTTTCCAACAGCCAAATGTCTCAATTTTTATCCTAGCTAATGAACCCAGAACTTCATACAAAAAATTAGAGTTAGACCTCAATATGTCCTCAACATCTTGGAAAAATTTCAACTAATAATTTGATCATTTGCTGGATAAAAAAATTAGATAAATTCAGGACTACAATCTAGGCTATGCAGGCAAAAACCCTGACCTGCTAGAAATCAGCTTATGATCATGTCTCTAAATCAGTCATAAAAATCATGTAAGTTGAGCTGCTTGTTAGAAATCCAAGATTCATCAACTTAGTTCACAACATGTTTTAGGAAAATTGATTCTCTAATGTCATCAAAACTCTCTACCAAAATTCATACATCAATAATCATATGTTATTAACCAATAAAACTGAAAATATCAAGCTCAATCAAATTAGAAAAATTTCCAAAATAAATTTGAAAGAAAAAGTGGATAAATAAAGCCCTACTTGGCTCTTGCAACTCTAAATCTTGTTCTTGCTTCCTTCAAGAGTTCCTAAACCCAATTTTCACTTGAAATCAGCCAAACCTTCCTCTAAGATGGTAATAGAACAGCAACCTCTTAATGATGTGATGGAAAAGAAGCCCTGGAAGAAGGTTGATTCAAGTGTTCAAGAGGTAAGTTTGTGTTTGTGGTAAGACATTTGGGTGTTTGATGTTATGGCTTTGAGTTCTTAGCATGTTTATGATGCTTTTGAAGAAGAAAATAAGTGGAGATAGCTGAATGGAGGTGTTAGCTGAGAACTTGAGGGACAAGAATGATGAATTTTGATTTATTTCATTTTCATTTGAAGATAAAGTGCACATTAATGAATTATGAAAATGTGTTTCTTGAAGATAATTATGTGCATTTTGTAATGTTCTCATTGGTTCATAGAAAAAAGGCAATGGTGTAGTTTATTCTAAGCCACACATTTGTCATATTATGTGTCTAATTTTATACTGAGTTTCATATGGTGTAAGAAACTACACACCGTAATTTTACCGAACTGGTAAAATATCATACCCGGGAAATGGATATTACCTGAAATTAAATTCCAGATCTAAAATCTTTATTTCTTACCATTCCTAACCTTAATCCTATAATTTATCAGTCTCGAGCATTTCAAGCCTAATTCCAGGGGTTCGGAGGTTATTCATCACTCACACGCTTCTTGGGAAAACTTCCCAGAAGGTCACCCATCCCAAAATTGCTCCAAGTCAAGTACGCTTAATTGTGGAATTCTTTAGTTATAGGCTCCTGAAAAGAAAATGCATCTTGTTGGTATAGGTAGTAATACAAATCAATTCATATAAGTCATCCTTAACTATATAGTCCCATACCTATATAGCCTTAGGATCACTTTCATTCTTGTGTTAATTGGTTCATTCATGTATCCCTCGCTGAGAAGCCAGGAGTCACTCATTGTCCTTGCTTTCTTGCATCGCGATCACTCCCCGCCCTCGTCACTGGGCATTACATGCCCAGCTTCCGCTTGGTTTGTCCCTGAACCACACCGTACTGGGAAATATGCTAGCTCTGATACCATTTGTAACATTCCCTACTACTTTATGGACTGATGACTATCCCCACAAATCAACACAGGTCTTTTCAGCATGCTTTGTCCTCATTCACATGCTTCTTGGGAAAATTTCACAGGAGATCACCCATCCCAAAATTGCTCCAAGTCAAGCACGCTTAACTGTAGAGTTCTTTCAGTGATGGGATACCAAAAAGAAAATGCATCTTGTTGATATAGGTAGTACAAATCAATTCATATAAGTCATCCTCAACTGTATAGTCCCATACCTATAGTCTTAGGATCCCTCTCATTTTGGTGTGTAATAGGTCCATTCATATACCCTTCCGCTTAGAAGCTGCCCAGAAGCCGTTCATTGTCCGTGCTTCTTGCACTAGTGATCACTCCCTGACCTCGTCACCGGGTGTTACATGTAGACATACCTGAGCCTACTCCTAGAGCTTCTCCATCCACAATAATATCGATCCACTTGCCTCACCAACCTCCAACCGAGACTTCAACAAGTTCTCCATAGATCTAGCTACTTATGTGAAATCAGAGGGACATTGCCTCCAAATTGGATCAAGTTGAAGCCACCAACATCGAGCAAAGCACCTAACTTCGAAGCCATGAAGAATTATTGCTTCAAAATCTTCAAAACACTTGGCAAATCCTTTAAGAGGTTAAGCGTCGGGCTAATGATGGTGTTCCTAGTTTCCAACACACCTCCTTTTCGTTGATGACAAAAAGGGGAGAAAAAGAGAAGAAAAATCTTGTTTTGTGAAATTCAGGGGAGCACATTGAGGGAGCCAACTCAAAGATTATTGTTTTTTGCATTAGCATTTTTTAATTTTTTTTATTATGAACATTTTCATTTTTTGCTCTGGTACATTTTTTTATTAATTATGATCTGTTTGGTTTATGCTCTGTATATTAGGTTTCTAACCGCACTTAATGCCTACGTACATTAGTATTCTATCTATATGATTAGCTTTGAACCATATCATGTCATCTGCTCTAATATCAGCACACATAAGGATATATATATCCTTATGTGTGATGATATGTAAGCCATGTCAAATGGTTTAAAAACGTTTTCCTTGTTTTCAAAAACATATGCTCTAAATGAAGTTTCCATTTTCATTTCACAAGCTCAAAAACTAATGCTCTGATACAAATGGAATCAATCTCTATTAAGCTTCAGAAACCTTATGACACATTTGTTGATAATATTTGACATATGGTTTCTATGGCCTTTAAAAACTTCACTTGTGTGCAAAGCTTGTTTTTTGCAAGTTTTCATACACAAAAATTGCATCAATTTTCAAAAATAACTTTGGATAAAGATGTTCTAAATGGGAAATCTAATCAAGAGTAAATATCACAAGTATTACTTACTTTATTCAAACACGTGTTTTTTTTCAAAAAAAAAGTCATAATGACTAAAAACCAAACTGTATTTATTCAGAAAGCTTAAATGATCATTTTTTCTCTCTCTGATACCTCTTAGAAAGCACTATGAGTAACTTCAAAAACTTTAAGAGAAATAAAAACATATTTGATTCAAGTTACTTAAGGCAATTAAACGTATTTATTTATCATGCCTTAAGAAAAGGACTCTCTAAAAATCACATCATATGATATGTTGAAAAAAAATATTTTATCTATGCTCTATACCATGTTATATTTCTTTCAAAATCTCTTTATGAGATTTTCTTCTATTGGTTTGTCATCATCAAAAAGGGGGATTATTAGCTCTAAACCTTTCAGAAAGCGTTAATCCAAAATGTTTTAAGTGATAACACAACCAATTTAGAAAAAACATTTTGAAAAATGAATAATGTTTCCCTTAAGTTTCTTCAGATAGCAAACAGGTTCTTGGAATGCATAACATGATTTTTGAAGCGTAAATAATTTCACTTTACATGTGCAAACATCATTATATATATATATATATATATATATATATATATATCAAGGAACTGATATCGTACTTCAGAAAGTTTACTTCAAGTGAAATAGTGCACTCTACAGGAAATGAAGGAAATTTGAATTTCAAATTTAAAGCCAAATCAAGTTAGATTGGCGCATCATCTCTTCTGGCAACTTGGTCAACCACTCCAGCTTCTAAAAGGAAAAGTTCAGAAACCTCATTCAGAAAGTAAAATGTAGTTTCTAAATGTAACATTAGAAATCTCGTTTCACAATAGCTTCTGGAATAGCTCTAATAGACTATGTGCTACTCCTCTAGACTATTTTTCCAAAACACAAACAGATAATCAACACAAGTCACTTGGACAACTAATCAAGGGAAACAGTCATATATGAAGACCATCTATAAATAGAGATGCTGCAAAAGAGCTAAAACGCTGAAAATTTCTCTTCGTCTCTTACAAAGTTCAATCAGTTCCTTACTTGTAAAAATCTTCTTTCTACACTCTCAGTAGATCATACATTTTTCCTAGGAAGAATTAGAAAGAATTCATTCATGTTTTTCCCTCTGTTATTGTACATCTTATGGAAACTTGAGTGTAAGTTAGTTTCAATGGCAAACCCAAACACAAACCTTTGTAACCTCGATCCAGGAGTGATTTGTTAGTTATCTTGGAGAGGCTAAGTAAAGACTACTTGCAACGTGACAATGGTGTGGTGTACTGGTTATGGTTTAGCTTGGAGAGACTAATCAAAGACTACTCTAGTTTAGCTTAGACAAGCTAGTTTAAGACTACTCTGGTTATGACAACATAGTGTACTTGCTGGTCACTAGTTCAACTTGGAGAAAGCTGGTCAAAGACTACTAGGTATGTGACAGGAGAGTTTGCTATTAGTCATAGATAAGAGCTTGGAAGACTACTGTAAAGATTGTCCTTTAACTTTCTCTGTTGAGAAAGAGTTTTAGTGGAACTTAATGATTGTTGAGAATTGGATGTAGGAGGATTGGCCGAACCAATATAAAAACATCTGTGCAATATCTCTCTCCTTTAACTCCATTATATTACTACATTACTAATTATTATTCTGTGTTTTCTTTAAATCTCTTATACACGCCGTTATTATATTTGGTATTGTTCAGAAGTAGATTTCTAAAGTAACTGATGCTATTTCGCTACACCTCAAGCTCATAACTTGATAGTATATTGCATAAGTTTTTCAAAAGTTAAGAAGGAAAGAAAAAACGAAGCCTGATACAACCCTAGCTTCTCGTGCGCTTTCTGCCTACATATGTTTCTAAAGAGCTCTTAAGGTTTGATACAAGTCTCCAGATTTGAGATTTCTTTCAAATATTCTCCAAAAGATTTTCTCAAAATTGGTTTGTTATCATTAAAAAAAGGGAAATTGTTAGCTCTAAAACCCTTCAAAAAGTTTTAAAGCTTGAGTTTTTGAGTGACAAAAAAGCAAATCTTATTAAAATATTTTGAAGAATGAACTAAAATTTTGCTTGAGTTTCTCTAGCATTTAACAAGACCATTCTCATAAACATACAAGTTTAATTAATAAGATATTTTTCACAATATCATGTTTTAACATGATTATAATCTCATTCATTGAGATTCAGAACCTTAATGATGTGAAAAATAGTTCTGAAAGCGAACTTGAATATGTTACATACATGATAAAAGAATTTCAAGTTCAGAAACTAAGTCCAGATCTTCAGAAAATAACTCACCCGTTCAAGAGTGCTACTCAATGAAGAAATCTATCTTTTCCTTAAGCAAGTCATGATTATCATCTTTAATCTTGATGAGAAGATTCTTGTCAAGCTCACATTGAAGAAATGAAGATCAACGAGGAGATCATAAACTAAAAAAACTCATCAGAAAGCATGTGTATTCAAAAATCATGCACACTTTACAGAAAATGAGGGAAAATTCAAATTTCAAATTAAACACTCCAAAAAAGGCTGATAGTGACATCTTACTTTTCACTTGGCCAACTTCCCATCTTTTAGAAGAAAAAGTTCAGAACCACGTATCAAAAGAAAAAAATAGTTTCTGAAGCTTCACTCAAAAACCATATTTGACAATCCTTTTACAACTGGAAAAGTAGTTTTGACACAACCGAGCTAGTCTTCTAAATGGCATTTCCCACACAAAAAAAAGATCAACACGTGTCAAGAGGCAGCGAAATCAAAGGTAAAATCTTTTTGAAGATCAAGTATAAAAGGTTGTCATATTCTTACAACTCAAGACTTTTGCCACTTTGCCAAGAATGCTAAAAATGTGAATCTCTCTTCTTCTGTAAAGAACATTAGATCTTGTAATCAGTTCTATTTCAACAAAAATCTTCTTTCTAGCTTTCATTAAATAACACCTTCTTCTTAGGAAGCATTTTAGAACGAAGTCACTAAAAGTTTTTGGACATATACAGTTTCATTTACAGAAAATTTGAGTATTCATTTGTTGGAGAAAACTAACCTTAAACCAAATCTTTGTACCATGATCCGTTAGTGATCAATGTGAGGTTAATTTGGAGAGGCTAGTAAAAAGACTACTTTGAAGTGATAATAAATTGGAATTACTGGTCATAGGGAATAGCTTGAAAAGGCTATACAAAGACTATCGTTCTTTCTTTTAGTTTGAGAAAAGGATTTAGTGAAACTCAACAGATTGTTGATAATCGGATATAAGTAGGTTGCCGAACCAATATCTCTCGATCTCTAAAAATTACTATGGTATCTCTCTATCTCTTATTATCTCTTTTATATTCAGCATTTGTGATTTACTACAATATATTTATAGAAAATGTTCTATAATAGTTTCTGAGTATACACTTGGTTCATAAAGTTAGATTAACAAAGATTTCCACTACCTTCTAGTGTAAACTTGATAGATTTTATTTAATTTTTTTAGAATCTCAAAAGGAGTTAAAGCATGATTCAGCACCCCTTCTCATGCTCATCTCATTCGTGTAACATTGCATCCTTGATATTCCTAATTAAATTAGGATGAAAGTTGATTTATTGTATTTGAAAATAAAAAATCCCTTGAATCATTTGGAATTGTTTTTATTTTTGTGTTTTTAAAAACTATTTTCAAAATAATATTTTGAAAACTGTTTTGAAAATTATTTTGAGTAGCAATTGATGAAATTAACTAATTACAATTGTGTCATTGCATTTTTTCTTGTTTTAAAAACGAAATTCAAAATATTTTTTAGCTGTTTTCTAATTTTTTCTTTTGAAACACAAAATTTATTTTTTTTTATTTTTAATATAAATAAAAAATAACCAACCAAATATTTTTTTTCATTTTTCATTTTAAAAAACTACAAATTATTCTAAAAATTACTTTCCAAACCGACCCCTAGAAAACTCAAATTTTGACATTGGAGGTACTCCAAGTTGGTTGACTGATGTCATAACAGGTTCAACCGAACATCATAATGTATCAAAGTGCTCAGGATCTGAGCGTCTGGCGGAATCTGATTAGCGTTCCCTTTGTGCAGGTCTTCTTGAGAATTGCGTGGACTCGGATCTTATCTCCCCCGCTGGAGCCTTCCACCTTTGCCAATTTCGGTCATTTCCCTCTTTCTTTATACCCTTCTCTAGATTCTGCTTCAACTTGTCATTTTCAACAAACTCCCATATTCTTTTGATTGTTTTATCGGATCAAAACTCTGGTCACAGTCTTGGGATCGTTATCGTATTTTCATTGATTTTAGCTACTGTTGTGGTTATTCGTACTACCCTTGGTTTCTTCTAGCTAGTACTGCAATTGGGTTTTTCCTGAAAAACGATTATATGTTCGGATGGTTGGTTGGTGGTATTTTGTGCTTTTGACTTTGCCCATGTGATTGTTGGAGTCACGGTTTTTGTCTTGATAATAATTTGAACACTGTTGATGGGTTATTTGGGCGATGGAAAGTTAACTTGTATGTTCACTGTGTGATTTATTGCAGGAGGGGAATTTGTTCTTTTGTCTTGAAGTTATCGAGGGAAACATGTCAGGAGCCGTTGTTGGTTTGTATGAAAATAATATGAGGTCTGGCGGTGCAGATCTGGCAAGTGCTATAGTGCCTTTGTTGAAGCTTCTCTCCCTAACAGTCATAGGACTACTTCTTGCGAACCCTAGAAGGCAATTCATCCCCAGAGCAACATTTAAACTGCTTAGTAAAATTGTATTTGCTCTGTTCTTGCCGTGCCTTATATTTACTGAGCTCGGTGAAAGCATTACTTTTCAACACTTTGTGGATTGGTGGTTTATACCAGTTAATGTGATAGTGAGTACAGCTATTGGTTGCTTGCTTGGGCTCTTAGTGGTGATCATATGTCGCCCACCTCCGGAGCTAACGCGATTTACTATTATAATGACGGGATTTGGAAACACCGGAAATCTCCCCCTTGCTGTGGTTGGATCTGTTTGCCATACTAAGGATAATCCTTTTGGATCTCACTGCAACACAAGAGGTGTGTCTTATGTCTCTTTTGCTCAATGGGTTGCAGTAATCCTTGTGTACACCCTTGTCTATCACATGATGGAGCCTCCTATGGAGTATTATGAGATTGTTGAGGAAGGGGATGAAATTGAGGAAGAACGGACACTTAACGATATCAGTAGACCACTCCTTGTGGAAGCTGAGTGGCCTGGGATTGAGGATAAAGAGACTGAACATTCTAAGACACCCTTTATTGCCAGGGTCTTTAAGAGCATCTCAGGTATTTCCTCATCCACTATTCCTGAACTTGAAATCACGGCAGAAAGCAGCGGGAACAGTCCCAGGTCCATTAGGTGCTTGGCCGAGCCTAGAGTTGTTCGGAGGATCAGGATTGTTGCTGAACAAACACCAATTCAACACATACTTCAACCTCCAACAATTGCCTCTCTGTTAGCAATCATTATTGGCATGGTGCCTCAGCTGAAAGCTTTGTTCTTTGGATACGATGCTCCATTAGCTTTCATTACAGACAGTTTGGAAATTTTAGGCGCAGCTATGGTACCTTCTGTGATGCTTATATTGGGGGGTATGCTTGCTGAAGGACCAAATGAGTCAAAACTTGGACTTAGAACTACAGTTGGTATAATTGTGGCAAGACTCCTGGTGCTTCCTCTCCTGGGAATTGCAATTGTGGCATTGTCAGATAAGCTAAACTTCTTGGTTGAGGATGATCCAATGTTTAGATTTGTGCTTCTATTACAGTATACAACACCAAGTGCTATTTTACTGGGAGCGATTGCCCGCTTGAGGGGTTATGCAGTTAGTGAAGCTTCGGCACTTCTCTTTTGGCAGCATGTGTTTTCCCTTTTCTCCCTTTCCTTGTACATCGTAATCTATTTCAGAATAATTGTGTATATCTAATTTGCTGTACGGTTTACCACCTTGATGTTGTCGGTGATGGGATAGAACTGTTGCCATTGCAATATTGTCCTCTGAAGTAGGAGGTATAGTGATGATAGAATTTTTCTTGCTTTGTAATTTGTATTACCACCTTGATGTTGTCGGTGATGGGATAGAACTGTTGCCATTGCAATATTGTCCTCTGAAGTAGGAGGTATAGTGATGATAGAATTTTTCTTGCTTTGTAATTTGTATACTGTATTGGTTTGGCACTGACGATGCAATAATGTTCTGACGATTTTGAAATGGGTTTCAGGGTTTAACTGATCAACTACGTTCCTGTTCTGAAAGTTTGTCTTATGGAACCAATAGGTGTAGCTTTTACAGTTTTGGGGTATAATTTGCATGCTTTTAAAACAGTCAATCAGTAACTGCATGCACTGGATGGTGTCTTTTTAGTCTAACCTTGACTTCTAAGCTAACTATTAAGCTCAGCAGTCACCTTTTTCTTCTTAACAAAATCTGTAAATTTAAGGCCATATTGTTGTTTTGATAAGAATTCTCATTATGTTCACCGGGAAAATGTTAGAAACCAAGAGGGAAGAACACAGAAATAGAAGAAGTATCTATTATTCACACACTCTTGGATTGATACAAATGATATCAGCCAAGGTAAAGAGAAAGCAACACTTTGAAATGAACAGAACAGAGAGAATGTCTTGGGCACTAAGCAGCTCAATCTCTCCAAATGCCTACCAAAATAACTGTCTGAATAATCCTCCCTCCCTCTACACTTCAAATAATCCTTCTGCTGTAACAGAATTCTCACATGCTCTCCACATTGCCAACATGGCATTCACACATACACTCCCCTCACCAAGTTAGTTATGCAAATGGCCCATCAGAATCATACACATTCCCAACCCTTGCACTGCCCAAACTGCCCCTATACTTTTCTCTTTTGTACAATTTTTATTCCATTGGGGAATTGGTCTGTAACAGAAAATTATGTTCATTTTCCAAATCTCTGCTGCTGCTGAAGATCAACGGGAAAATTAACTTTGGCTCCAGTCTGTACTGAATGTTATTTTTACTGATCCATGGACTTCCTTACCGTACTGATAACAGTCGATATTATTATGCCGACTCAGGTTCTGGATGAAAGACATAAAGGTTTGTGTAAGGTTATTGTTTGGTTTATCTTTCCTACATGGATGGATGCTTTGGGTTGACTCAGACGAATTTTGCCAAACAATAGCAAATGTTTGACGTTTTTTACCAATCTTTTTGGAACTGCAGACTCTTAATGGTGAAGCTGGTTTGGGGTTTTCTAAACAAAGAATAATGATAGAAGTGTTCAGATTTAGTGGTCAAGTGAAAATTATGCATTAATGGTGAAAAGTGAAAACGTTAATGCTTCCTTGTTTTTTACATTATGAGGAGGACGAAGCCAGGCATTAAATGGCGCTCAAGATAAACTGCATCCATATCTTGTATCGAGTAGTTTTGTAAGGCTAACACCCGCCCCCCCCCCCCTTTCCTTTTTATTTTTCTGGTTACTCTGCTGACCTGTTTGAATGGACAGGTTGGTATGTCACCGAATTGATCATAATGGCAACTTATGTTCTATCTTAACCAATTGTCCAAGATGAAATCATGCTGTGTTCTTTTTCCCTGCTCTGAGCCCTTTATCGTGAGAAGAGCCTAGGCTCTAGTAGTGGTTAACTGATTGGATATGGACAGGTCCACTATCATGAGAAGTCAGCTAGGACACGTTTCTTTTAATAAGCACATCGAATGGTCACTGGATTTTAATAAAAAGATTACATGAATGGATTTTTTACTGTTAGTGAATAATAGATCAATAAGAAAAGAAGAGAAGAAGAACATGTTTAGCAATTGGAACCAGCAAAAAGCACAAGGTTTCAACAATCAAACAAATATGTCCTTTAAATATTTTGAACTAGATAAAAGATCTGCTCTGCCGTGGAAGAAGAAAACTCAAGGAAGAAGAAAATTTGTGGACGAGAAAGAGCAGAAAGACATGCTAAAGAAGTTATCACTCATAAAAATTGAACAAGATATTCGATCTAATGTTGGTCTCCGCTATGTATACCTATACGGTAAGGTTACTTTGATTCTAAAATTATATGGATTATTCATTTTATTTCTTAAAATTAAGAAAGTATCACTTTAGTTCTTGAAATTTCAAAAAATGATTCAAGTTAGTCATTTTGGTGATTCAAAGTGAACATTTTGTGAGAGTTGTGCTCAAAAAATTTAAAGTGAACATTTACCCATATGTATAGCCATAATTGGACTTTTTGTGAGAGTTGTGCTCAAAATTGCATCCATATCTTATATAGAGAAGTTGTGAAATTCAAACCACTAAATGGCCCTCAAGATAACACCTTTCGAAAAATAATCAGAACCATAGTTGAAGCGTCTCCATTTTTCTTTTTTTTCTTTTTTTCCAAGAAGCGTCTTGACTTTTGCTTGGTCAACAAACAGGCTAGAGCCCAAACCAACTAAGCTCGGGGAGAAAGGCACAAACAACAACACTTAGCCCCAAGTTGGAAACAGAAATAGCCTAGTAAGAAGGAGAGCGATCACTACATATAATGCTAATTATTAAAAATAAATTATATCTTAGATTTAAGTAGAATGATTCATATTGATATTAGTTTGGCTTATATCGATTTAGAATTATATTAGTTTGATTTAGTTATTATGTTTTGATATTATTCTAAACCTATAAATAGGTGTGCTTCTTTGCAATCAAAACATCATAGAAATATACGGATTACTTAGCCTCCTTATTTGTGTTTCTATTTTTCATTATGTCTTCTAACATGATATTAGAGCCATAGCACCCACCTTAAAAATTCAGTTCCCCTGCATCAAGCTATGTTTGAAGAGCAATTTTCTTTCTTTTGTTTTAATTTTCCCTTTTATTTTTAATTGCCTAAGACACAACCCTTCTTTCTCTATGGTTTTGTCCACTTTGCCTCCATGCTTCGCCTCTAGTCTATGTTTGCAATCTCTATTTCCTGGTTTGCCCAAGGCCTTCTGTGTTTTCCTTATTCCGCCTAGGCTCCTCTGCATTTTCCTAGTTCCCCCAAGCCCCTCTGTGTTTTCATAGTTCCACCTAGGCCCCTCTTCATTTCCTATTTCTGCCCAGGCCAGTTTGGTCTCCGTCACCTAGTTCCGCCCACTCCTTGCACCTCTTGCCTCCCCTGTCAGTCTTCATTCAATTATAACAAACTTAAAGCTTCGTAAGATTTAGCTTGAGGGGGATTGTTAAGAATAAACTATATTTTAGATTTATTTACAATGACTTAGGTTGATATCAGTTTGAGTTATACTAATTTAGAATTATATTAGTTTGATTTAATAATTATATTTTGATCTTATTCTAGCCCTATAAACAGACATCACTTCTTTATAATTGATATACACAACATCTCGATAATTAATATATATATATATATATATATATATCATGTTCCTTTTTTTTTTTTTTTTTTTTGGCCCTTTATGTTCCTATTTTCTATCATGTCTCCTAACACTAGTCTTGCCAGGTTATCGGCCAATTGGTTTCCTTCACGTGGTGTCCCGCAGAAGTCAGGAGGCATGCCGCTGAGGATTTCTTGAACTTTCTATAGAGTTATTCCAGTAGTATAAAGACACATGGTCCTTAGACACATGAACACGTGTGTTTTTTTTTTAATTATGATATTATATATAATTTACCCAAGACATGATTATTATGGATGCTAATTGAATTATGGATTGTGAAATGTTTTAGGGAAATTGAGTATTTATGGATAAACTTTTTAAACGATCTTCAGCGATTTATTCCGTTTATTTATTTAATGAGTTATTACAAACATTAAATTAAACCATTTATTACGCATCTCAGTATGAAAAGTTTTAGTAGGCTTCCAACGGCATCCCTTGTGGGTATAGGTGATCTGCCTTCTTTTTGGTAGACTTGTACATAAGAAGTTCCTGAGAGTTGTGCGGAATGCCATTTCTATCACTTGCACCTAAGCAAGCCATGATCAATGTATGATATACAAACCCCGTTAACTAATACAATGTGTTAACAATAACTAAGTGATAGACTAATTACAATGACAGCGGAGCAATCTACGCGTTTGGAAGTTAAGGTTTTAGATCTAAGTTGAAACTAATGTCTCCATGATGCTGATCATGTGTATATATGCTACGATTTTCACGGGCACCCGTCATATGTAACATCCAAGAGGTAAATTGTGTACCATTTTGCATGCAGGAAGAACGTTAAATCAATGTAATTAACTTCTCAATATCCATCCACTTGATCACAAAACCTGAATCATTCTTTTTACATGTGATGCATCAACTTATCTCTTTTTCTAGGTTGATAATAATCTTATGGGGTTTTTACGGTGTGTCTGGTTTTATAAAATAATTTTCAGTATTTATTTTCAGTTTTTGTTCAGAATCTTTTAAAAGAAATAATAAAAATTAAAAATTAACTGAAAATATAAAATGAAAAATGAAATATATTTTCTGAAACCAAATATTAATTTTCCACTATTTGCATATTGAATATCCACAAAACTTTTTTGAATTTCTCAAGATATCCATATCTTTTCAGGCTTATATGAAATAATCATACTCCCCTCCGTTTCAAAATAAATGTCATTTTTTAGTGTTATACGAGAATTAGAGTAATGATATTGATTTTTTAAAAATTAAAAGACTAAAATATCCTTAATTACATTCTCTTCATTGAGTCACTGTTGTTCACCTCCTAATTGTTTCTCCAATAAATATATGGATAAAATGAGCCTGAAATAATCAATAATTCATTGAAATATGAAAAGCATAATTTATTTGAAATTTAAAAAAACTTCAAAACGATAATTGTTTTGAAGTATATGGATGAAGGGGTAATTCTTTTCATATTTTTTTCTATGTTCTTTTGCTTTATAAAGTTATTCCTTATGAGACTCGACTCATAAAAGATAACATCACTAGCAAATTGTCTAATAAATAATCAGCTATCCATAAATAACTTACCACAACCAATCCTAGGATTGGCTTAAGTATTAGTTTGGCTATTTGTTTCCGAATAATTTTATCAAATGTAGAGATAAGACAAAGTAAGAAAGATTGTCTAGTATATTGATCGTTACTTCTAACGGAGGATTTAAAGCTGTTTCCCCTTGATGTATACTTCAAACTGAAGCCAGATAAGAATTCGACAGATACACTAACGTGGCGTTAAAAGATTCACTCGATAGAGACTCATACTTATTTCCGCCCGGATTCATTGTTATCCTAGATTTATATACCCACTCCATGTCTGAGAGGAAAACGAACAAGTGTACGTTGGTGTCATTAAGGAAAGTAGCGAGTCATTCGGGAAATATTTTGGGTCGTAATCTATCACTTGTCATGGAAATATGCTTTAAGCTCATCTTCAGAAACAGAATACACATCACCTTATATTAATAGCAAACTTGAATTTCAGTCCAAGTTGGTAAGATTATGGTTAATACACAAATCTATCAGAGAGTAGCTTAAGTAAATGTAGCAAAATCATCATATAGATAAAGATACTATTTCATTTAATTTGATGTTAATTTTGATAACTATTAGTATATAATATTTTATATTATCAACGAATCAATTTTCTTCTGTCTTTTGAAGAAACTAAACTAACTCTTAACCAAAAATAAAACAACTAAAATAATGATGTTACGGACAAGAACACGAGTCGGATTTCACCTCAAATCTGGTCCAATTGTAAAAACCCAATTTGTCAAGCCCAACCTTTCAAGATCTGTTTCGCCCCACCCTTCTAAGAGAACCTCTGCATGCAGTTATCGAGATCACGTTCCCCTCTCCACTTTGGCCAAGAATAGAAGAAAGCAGGATTATTGCACAAGGGACACAACTGACCTCCTAACCATGGTAACCACCTCCGAGGCCATCTCTATAAATACCTCCACGGCTTCTAGGTATATTTTTACATTCACTTGCACATCTATACCCACTTTAAGCCCTTGCTTATTTGCTAGTGGAGTCCTTATAGGTACACACCCTACACTGCGGAGAAAGAGTTGTTGTCACCTTGTGTTCCTGAACCATCGCCTCCTAGGTAATGAGGTGACACTCTATTTCTCTTATATTCCACCTCGTTGCAAACAGTCAAACAATTTTAGTAATGTAGTTATAAATAATTTAATGATTATATAAAAACTTTGACACTAATAATTTATAAAAAATAAATATTTAATTAAATAGTAAAAAAATTAATAATATAAAATGATATGTGTATTTTTTTAAAAAAAATTATGTGTATAAATTTATTTGAATAACATTTTTTTTTTATCGTGTAAAAAAGGTACCACTTTTAAAGTGAAACGCTTATTTGATTGACTTTGGATAGATTTAGTCCCTTTTTTTATTGGGATAAATTAACTCTCTTTTCTCTTATTAACCAGTTTATACCCATGCATGTATATGTACAAGTTAAATTATAAAAGTATAGTGTTAAGTGGTTGCTCCGGTTCCCATAGAAAACGAGGGGTTTGGGTACCCTTATAGAGTGTTCCTGTAAAAACGTGCTATGTTTTTAGAATTATGTCACATAGATGTTTATGTGTCATATTTTTTAAAATTATAGTATAGCCTAAATTTATATATAGGGATATTTTTATAAAGCTATATAAGTTATTTTCATTCCAAAAAAAATAATTTATATTTTATACATTAACAAAATAAAAAAAAATAAGTGAAAGTAAAACAAAATTTTAACAAAATCAAGTTGAAGAACCCAACTGTTCATTTCCAATCCCTTCACCTTCCTCCTCCCATTCACACCTCCAACCACTAATCCTAACTTCTCTTGCTTCCTTCTCATTTCAAAAAACAATTCATATATTAACAAAAAAAAAAACCGATGAAGCAAAACAAATCTTTTAACAAAATCAAAATGAAGAACCCAATTGTTCTTCATGTCCACTTCTGGCACCGCCACTTGCTCCACTTTCGTTGCACCACTTCGCCGCACATCTACAAGCTACATCGTCTAATGATAAACCGCTGCTGCGCTGTGCAACGACTTGCCATCCGCGCCTCCGCTTCACCTTCACTGCTACCACACGCGCTGGCTATGGAGTTGCTCGTGCGTCACCCCTCCCAACAACCACAGTGCCCCCTAAATTTGATATCTGAATCCCTAACTTTGTGTTTTTTTGGTTACACCTGACTTTGTGTTTGATATGCCTATGTTCTAGTTTTCTTTTAAATTTCATTTATTTATCTTTTTCTTTTATTGATTTTACTTTTTGGGTCATAAGTGTTGTGTGTGTGATTTTTTTTTTTTTTTTTTACAAAGAGAGAGCTAGGTTTTCAGTTTGAATTTGCTTAAAAAATCATTTTAGTTCAAATATTGTTTTTATTATGTTAATGTCTGTATGAAAATAACTTAAATAGATTTATAAAATATCCCTGAATATGAATTTGGGTCACACTATAATTATAAAAGATATGATACATAAGTATCTATGTGGTATAATTTAAAAAACATGACACATTATTATTCTAACACTCTATAAGGATACCCAAACCCCTTATTTTCTATGGGTACCAAAGCAACCATCTTAATTTTATATTCTAAATTTATTTATAAGAATATTTAAAAATATTTTTAAAAGTATTCATCATTTACTTTTTGGAGCCATTTTATTTGTTATCCATAAATTTTTTGTATATAAAAAAAATGAGATTACTTTCTAAAACATCTAATAAATATAGCTATAATAAATAAATCTACAGATGGGGTCATAGGATGAAACACTACCCAGAAATCGGGATCCTAAAGACTTTACCAACAATCACGAATCCATTGGTAGTTACCGACGAAAATTCCGGGTTGCGCGTTTTGGAAATAATGGTGTTTGTTTCACTCACCCGTAGTTATACCATCGATAAATGCTGCGCCATCTCGCGCTAGTTGGCTCGCATAGTGTCCGATGAGTGTATCGAGTTTACCAACGGGTTTTTAATAGTGCTTTATAAATTATTTTTATTAAATATTTTTGATAGATTAACTGATGGGATATTTAACATTATATTTTTTTTGTTAATATATAATGACGGTGTACCTACGGTGATTAATAAAAATTTATAAATTATTTTTATCAATTATTATCAACTGGCTAATCGATAGAATATTTAACATTATGTTTTTTTTTTGGTTAATATATAATCGAAGGGTGTTTAATAAAACTTTTAAAAATTTATTTTTATTAAATTTTACCGACTGGTTAATCGATAGGTATTATTTTAAAAATCATTAATTATTAAATATAACTAATGGCATTACCGATGGTTATTTGAAATTTCAGGAGTTGCCGCGCAACCTTTGGTATTTCTGTGTTCGTTGGAATTACTGGAGATGAAAACGCACCGTTTCATTAAACATATACCCATCGGTATACCTATCGGGTCTGCATTTTTGAAACCATGAGCTTTCTTCTTGCTCATTCCATCAACCCCTTTCTCTCTCTTCACTCACTCTCTCTCTAAACACTGCCGCCGTTACCTATTTTTCCCCATGCATCACCACCAGAGTTCCATAGAGGCTGAGACCACCGTTGCGATCTAGGGGCCTTGGTAAACACTTTAATCGATTTAGTTTTTTGATTTGATTTACTTTTTCTGTTCATTTATGGGTGTCTATAGTGTTGTATTTTATTGCATTGGGAGTAATTATGGTTGTTATTTTGTTAATGTAGGATTTTTGTTTAAGGGTGGTAGCGATTGTTGATTTTGTGATCAGTTTGGCATTCTTTTTCCTCATGTTATTTTATGTTTTCTATGTATATAATTGTGTTCATTTAAATTTTTCATATTTGATTTTCATGATTGGATTTAGCTGGATGCCGAGAGATTTCACACATTTTGTATTTTTTGACTACTATAGAGGTTAGTAACTAAATTCTTATTATTTATATCATTTAATGGTTTACTATGTATGTAGGATATATAGAGACTTATGTTTTCTACGATAGAGTTGTAAGAAATAAGGATTGCATGATGGGGAAGGCGTAAAGGTCTTCCTGACTTGTTTGCATTGTTTTCTGTGGAATTCTTTGTGTTTGGAGAGATTACATGATGCATGTTGTTGAGTTATAAGAGGATGCACAATAGAACAATTTTTAGGATCATGTGAATTGTATGTAATTGTTAAAATGTAACTGTTTCACTATATTTATTCTGTTGTTGATCTTTATAATAATATCTATAATTATTGTATTGACTGAAATATGTAATGATGGAAGCTCCTAATTTAAGAGAAGATGTTGTCGAAATTTTGTTAAATTTTTTTATAGGAATAATAGACTAAATAAAAATAACTATTTTTAAAAAAAAAACTTAAAAGCCAGTTGAATGTCTTTAAAAATAATAATTTAAATAAAATTTATAGACTAATTGATTGTGTTTTACAGACCAAGTAAAACAAATATCTAATAACGAAAGCTCCTAATTTAAGGAGAGATCCTGTCAAAATTGTGTTAACCTTTTTTTTAGGAATAATAGATTAAATAAAAAGAACTATGTTAAAAAAAAACTTAAAATCCAATTGAATTTATTTAAAATTAATAATTTTAATAAAACTTAAAGACCAATTGAATGTGTTTTAAAGACCAATTAAAAGAAATATCTAATGATGGAAACTCCTAATTTAAGGGTATATGCTATCAAAATGTTTTTCAAAATATTTGTTGAGAGAATAAGATTAAAAATAGTTATACTAAAAATATTTGTTGACTTTTTAATTGTTTCAATATGGTTGGTAAAAGCAAAGGCCGACCTTATAAGGTTAGTTTACCCCCACCCCTTCAGTCCGCCCTTCTTACCACCTCAGCCACGCCCCTCCCATTGTAACATCCCCTACTTTATGGATTGACGACTTATCCCCACAAACCAATATGGGTCTTTTCAATTAGACAAGTTTGGTGCTCAAAAACCACTTAACCTAGCTCAGGTTAAATTCATAATTTTTAACCCTAGCAAATGATTAAATCAATTCAAAAGAAAAATCAGTTACTCTTAACCATGTAATGCCCGTGATGAGGCAAAATGATCGACCGTGCAAGAAACGCACAATGAGCGACTCCTAGCAAGGCCTCTAAGCGAAAGGGTACACGAATGAACCGTTTACACATTAGAATAAGAGGGATCCTGAGGTTGTATAGGTATGGGAGTATACATTGAGGATGGCTTATATAAATTGATTGGTACTACCTATACCAACAAAGATGCATCTTATTTTTAGTAGTCTATCACTAAAGAACTCCATAGTTAAGCGTGCTTGGCTTGGAGAATGGGTGACCTTTTGGGAAGCTTTCCAGGAAGCATGTGAGCGAGGACAAAGCACGCTGAAAGACTGTGTTGGTTTGTGGGGACAATCATCAATCCATAAAGTAGCAAGGGATGTTACAAATGGTATCAGAGCATGCACCTCTCCCATTACGCTGGTTCGGAACGAACCAAGTGGAAGCTGGTAGGCATATAACGCCTGGTGACGAGGCAGGGAGTAATCGCGTGTAAGAAGGCACGGACAAGGAGTAGCTTCTAGCAAGGCCTCTAAGCGGAGGGGTACACGAATGAACCATTTACACACAGAATGAAAGGATCCTGAGGCTGTATAGGTTTGAGACTATACAGTTGAGGATGACTTATATGAATTAATTGGTACTACCTATGCCAACAAAGATGCATCTTCTTCGGTAGCCCATCACTAAAGAACTCCATAGTTAAACATGCTTGGCTTGGAGGATGCGTGACTTTTGGGAAGTTTTCCAGGAAGCATGTGAGCGAGGACAAAGCATGAAAAACCCGTGTTGGTTTGTGGGACACCATCAATCCATAAAGTAGGGGATGTTACACCCATCATTTCTGCCATCTTTTCCACTACTTCTACCTCATCCCTACCATGAGCACCAACCTTTGGTCCCACTCCTCCCTCGTATTCACACTCACAGCCCACTCGCATCAGCGACCCTCCCCTAGCCCTACCACTTCCCTGACTCCCAGCCTGCCATATCTCAGCAGACTCCTCCTTCCTCAATTGGGTCAGGCATGGATGCGTATGGGAGGGCCTTCGGCCAGATGGCAAGTGACTTGGGTCCGATGGTAACCTTCCGGAGATAGTCCGGACGGTAAAGACAAGTAAGTTGACACATGTTTTTTTTATTACATTCTAATTTTACATTACTTATGATATTTAAAATATTTTGATTGTTTTTTGATTTATTTTATCTATGTAATAATTTTTATCCGTTTGCATTGGCTCACCATGTATCACAGATGTTATATAGAGTCGATATAACCATCCATGGCCCACATGGACAACATCCGCAGATTTCAAGGAGTCGTGGTGGAAGGAATGGAAGGTAATTCTATGATTTATTCATTTTTGTTAAAATGTGTTTATATTATTTAATTATCTGCTTATATATAATCACTTATGTTTTGTGAAATTGTTCGTGTAGAAATCCTTTTACATTCAGCCCGAGCATGAGCCTAGTTAAGAGGGCTTGGAGGATTAGGTCCTCCAAGTGAATGCGGGATATGTTTCATGATGTCCTTAAGGGACACATGAACAGCTCATGGCTAAATGATGCCACCCTTACTAAGCAGTGCCACTAGGCCAGCGACCCTACCTTCAAGGGAAGGTCGGGTAAGGGAAAGACAAACCGAGCCTCACAAGAAGGCGGGTCGCGGCACACAAATGGGTCGAGCACCCAGGAGGGACCCGAAAGCGTTTGGTAATTCTTTAATCTTTCTATATTTTATAATAACATTTACTATATTTGAATTGTGGCAAATACTATGTTTTTATGACTTTATTGTGCTTATTTGTGCAGGCAAGGGAGTTAAGCCGCCCTTCGACATAAGGCGAGCTATTTCAGAGACCCACACTCGAAAGGGTGAGCATAAGGGGAGTGGAGAGGTCTAAGTAGACCCTAGCTCCGAGGCGACCTATGTAAGTTTGAATTTAGACATATATTTACTTAATTTTTATTATTCTTTTCATTTATATCATAATTATTACTTAAAATGTGTTTTTATCTTTTTTCCTTTCAGCATGAGTTTACAGACCCCTGGCAGGCGCACAGAACCAGTACCAGACCCAAATGGTTGAGGCTAGGCTCAATGTTGACATTCCTCATCCTCCAAACGAGGAGGATGTCTGGGCCTAGATGGTTGGTGGCCCTTACAAAGGTCACATATATGGGATGAGATACTACCTCGAGTGTATATCCTCATCCTGCACCACCAGGGACTACTAGGGATGATGCCCTGAGGGAGCGTGTGCATGCCCTCAATCAGGTGCTACAACAGGAGGCACAGTTGATCCAGGGCAGCAGGAAGGGTGAGCACGAGTAGGAGCTGAGAAAGATCATAAAGCTTAAGCTTTTCTTGGAGCGCGGTAGGAGAAAGCAAACAAAAAGAAGGCTCATTTCGGAAGTGCAGTAGGAAGATCACCTGACCCTCTTTAGGACATGCAGGCTTTTCCTAACCTCTGGCAAGACATCCCCATATCTCATTCCCCATATCCCACTACCCTCCATCTCTAAGGACCACTCACCATCGGATGGTGCAGATGACGACAATGGTTTAGATGATGATAATGCCACCACGCGCCAACGATGTCGATGCCTAGGAGTTCAGCTAGTTTTTATCTAGCTTCGTTTTTTCCATTTTGGATTTTTTTACATTTATTGTAATTTGTATATATTTTGTTGTCATAATTTTCTATTTTATTTAATCAGTTTAATTTATTCATTTTATTATTATTTTATTTAATATCAATTTAATTGATAATTAGGTAATTATATAAATAAATAAATAATAAATTACCAATCACTTCATAATTAAACGGGAAATTATTAAAAAAAATTAATTTTTTACCAATGAGTTTGACTGTCTGTAATAAGTAATATTTTTTAAAAAATTGTTTTCCATAAATCAAAAGCCCGTCGTAACAAATTGAAAAAATTATTTTATTTATTTCAATACCCGTCGGTATAAATATGTCTCTGATGACCATGGTGATGCCTTTTCTATAATTTTACCGACAAATAATTATTTTATTACTCATCGGTACACGTGTCAAAAAACTGATGGATTTTTTTTCTACCATCGATAATATTCATTGACAACTTGAAAATCGATGCCCCCATACCGTCGATACACCCGTCGATAAAAATGTTACCCGTCGAAAAACCCTTCGATACAATGCGTCTTTCCGTGCTTTTCTTATAGTAAAAAAAGATGATTATAATAACACTTGAAATTGTCTATATATTTTATTATTAGTGTTTAAAATTTACTAAATTTATGTAGAAAAAATTACAAAATTCAGTAATATAAAAAATATTAATAACAAAATTGATGAAGTCAAAATAATCAAACTTAATATAGCAATCGAATAAATTTGTGTTGAGTTCCTGCCTTCCATCCCTTGCCATATATCTTTCTAACTTCAAGTTCCATACAAATTATTTAATCTTTCGCTCCTCATCCCTACTCCACATATGTTTTGGAACTTCCGACTCCTCTTATGATGCACAAGTAGATTAAATGATTTAAATACGAAATAGATTATAAGAAAATATATTGAATAATCATTTTGGTACCATCTTGTAATTGTAAGATTGTTGGAAAACATGTTTCAAAACTACTAGGCCAAACCTCTATTTTTGTCCATGATCTTTAAGTGATACTTTAATTTTGTCCCTTTTTTTTACGTTTCAATTTCATTCCTAACACTTTGATCTAAGATCTCAGTGTTTTCCCATTTGCACATATCGTCATATTTATTAGGGTGAATAACATTCTTCATCCTTGATGTTTGTGAAAATGATACTCAACTCCAAACTTATTGGAAATTGACACTCCACCCATTGCTTTGTCTCACTAACTACTCATTTAACTATGGTTTAAATGTACACTTTCACATATTCTATCATATCCTATAATCCTATTAATTATATCATATCCTATAATAATAATAAAATAAGAAACTTATCATAAACAAAGTTTTGTCACATGTTGAATTTTGTTCAATTAGAATTCAATACATGATTATTTTTACTAAAAAAAATTGAACATGCTATCAATTTATTATAATATTTTATTAAATCATTTTATTATGGCATAATATTATCATAGCAAAAAAAAAAAACTATTAATTAACACATACATACTATTAATCAATAATTTATTAATTAGATAATTAGAAAACTATTCTTGAGAAAATTTTGACACATTGGAAATTCTCCTTCAATGAGAATTTAATACATGATTATTTAATAAAAGAAAATCTAAACATCGTATCAATTTACTATAACATTTTATAAAACTCAAAATTTATTATTTGTCAAATCTATATTTGAAAATGCAATTTTTTTCAATAAAAGTTATATTGAAATAATTTTATATGTTTGGGTAAAATGATAATTACATGAACAAATACAAATAAAAAAGATAAAAGTTAACACAGTTACTTGATGGTCAAATGCAAAGTTTTAAAATCTTATAAATGAAATAAAAAAGGTATAAATGTTTAAGTGGTTGATTGATATGTTTGAGTTTTAAATTGAAGTATCAAAAATATAAGAACTAAATAACCAAAGTAATTCTAATCAATTTTATATATTTGTGTTATATTTTTAAGTTTATTGAAACAATTTGATTCGGTGAACACTTCTAATTATAATTTTTAAAAACTATATTACATCCTAGTAAAAAATAGTAAGAAAGCCACTTCCTTTTTATTATTTTTTAATAATATTATTTGTGGTATTTTTTAAGGAAATTTTAAAAGAGTACTAAAAACTATCCCTCAAATAAGTTTAAATATCACATTGCAATGTCCTTCAAAGATATCCAAGGGAAATGATATTTCTTTTAATTTTGATGTACGTAGCTTTTATTGAAAAAGAATTGAATTTCTAAATATATATTTGATAAATAATAAATTTTGAGTTTGATAAAATGTTATAATAAATTGATAGGATATTCATATTTTTTTAAATAATCATATATTAAATTTTCATTGAACGAGAATTTGAAATGTGTCAAAATTCTTTCAAATAGGTTTCTAATTATGTAATTAAGAAATAATTGATTGATAGTATTTATGTGTTAATTGATAGTATTTATTGGCTATGATAATATTATGCCATAGTAAAAGGTTATTTGATAAAATATCATAATAAATTGATAGGATATTCATAGTTTATTTAGAAAAAATAATCACGTATCGAATTCATATGGAAGCAAATTTGCACATGTGACAAACTTTCTTTATGATAAGTTTCTAATTATATTATGATTATAGAATATAGGATAAAATTAGTAGGATTATAGGATATGATAGAATATGTAAAATTATATATCTTAGCCATATGAGTAGTTAATGAGATAAAACAATGGGGTGGAGTGTTAATTTTCTTTAAGTTTGGGGTTGAGTGTCATTTTTAAAAACTTCAACGTGGACAGTGTTATTTATCCTATTTATTAATAGAAAAGGTTGTCCTGGCTCAAATATGTTATTTTTTTTTATCCATATAAATGTCATGTTATATATGCAAAAACTTTATTTTCATCTTTGATGTTCTAAACTTTAGGGTTTGTAGTTACACGTGCCAATAAGTAAGATCTAATTCATTTTAATAAGCATGACTAGACAAAAAGAAAGCTTTCATAACATACACATGAGATAAGAATGGATACTTCAAACCCAGATCAATAGTACTCATTAAAAAAAAAACCGAATGTATTAGCAAATATATTAGGATAACATGAAATTTTTTGAAAATGTTAGGATAGAAAATAAAATTAAAAAAAATTGGGATGAAATCAAAATATCACTAAAAGTCAGAAACTAAATAAAGCGTTTGTCAAACTACTCATCATTTGTTTTTTCGTGCCATTGAATCCATAGAATTTTCATTAGCTGGAGAGTAGATGAGTTTGTTTACTTAGACTATGCATTCTAATAAATATAGTTATAATACAGAGACCCACAATTGGAGTATTGTAGGATCAAAAAAGTAATTAATAATAACTTAGAGTAAATCTAGACTTGGTTCATGAAATATTATTTCATTCTAAGACTTTAGTTCTTAAATAATTAAATGCATACATTTTAATTATTAATTTATTTCATGTTATAGCATATTAATTCCTGTTCAAGCTAATCTTTAGCTACACAAGTGTATGAGTGTGCTATGTAATACCCTAAATATTAACCTCTTATACATACGTCATAATTGGCTTATTATTACATTTCTATACTTAGATTTCCTTCATTTTGTTTAATTGAAAATACTTTTATGAAAAATAGAGTATAAATTTTTTTATTTTAAAACATAAAATGACAAGAGTCTCATTTGTAAGTGCATAATATAAACTAACTCAACCTATGAATATAACCACATTCCATAACAATAAACACATGGAAGAAAAAATCCTAGACACAGTATGCATTTTAACATCACAAACCAACACATCACCATATAATAGGATATTAGTATATCATAAGAGAGCATGAGTAATGGAGGACAACCACACCTAATACAAGTCGCATATGATATAAGATAAGATCCTAATAAAGAGCATGACATAAATGAATTTAAGCTAAGAGTCGATATTAAGGCTTGGTAATACATCATTCATAATATTGGGGAAATCTCAACACATAAAAGAAATATATAAATAAAATCAATAATCTACATGCTCTAGTATATCAAATAAAAGATCTACAATGATATGGCATCTAATCTCTAAGTATGTGCAATCTCCAAAGATAATGGGACTCAAGAGACTCCAGCATCCTGAGCCATTGACTTGTTTGAAGACGATATGGAAAGTAAAAAGAGGTGAGAATCCAAAAGAAGACTTCAAGTGTCATCATTGTCATCTCCAATCACTTCAATTTAATTATGAAATAAGTGAGCATACTTTATTTCATTTAATCAGTTAGTAAACTAAGCTAGAATTTCGAAGTAACCCATATTTTAAGACTTAGGAACATCTCTTGGTTAAAGAATAGTGAAATAAAATGCATGACATTACTAGCATAATAAAAAACATACAAAATGAGACATGTATGAAAATGTAATGAAACAAGTCATCTTACATCTTTAGCACTTTAATTTACTTAAACTTGAGTTCCTTAAACATGCCATCCTCTCTCATGTCACCTTGACCAACCATGTCACCTCCCAGTGATTTAACTATCACGTATACTTCGAATCACCTATTGCATAGGATGAACTCAACCTAACTAGCCATCTCTAGATTTAAATAGGATAGAGAGGAACTTCACTTAAACTTTAACTTCCCCACATCTTATTTTGCAACAAAATGGTAAAAGTCTTATAAATTATTAGAGGACATAAGCACAACATTTATATATTTGATAACAACTTGAAATTCTCATCCAACGTACTTTGGTTTGCACCCTAAGGCCTATGAGACATAATGCTAACACTCTAATCCTCACTTTGTGTTAGAATGAGTTATGTCATATCATAGTCCATGGAACACTCCTATCCACATAGTATTCAATCATGCATTTCAATAGAAAGTAAATCAACGCATAAACATAAACACAAACGATGCCTAAACCAATGCTAGAGTAAAAGGATTGGTCTCAACTAGCATATTTCATAGATATATTTATATATATCATTATTAATCAAAGCCGCACAAAGCCACAATTATTTCAAAGTCCAACAAAAACAACAATTCATTTTTAGGCCAAAACTACACAATCCACATTAAATACTCAAACACCTAACCAAGTTCCATTTTTCATTTTCCAAACCCTTAAATATGCACAAGGATGATATATCAACAACCAAAGTTACCGGTGATAACTCAAACTCCTCAACTCAACAAAAACCTCATTTATGTCTAGAATCAACATGAAGCATTTAAAATTAGCTAGACATAACCAAAATTCCATTTTTCCCTTCTAAATTTTCTTTTTACATGTCAAAGACATTATCCAACTAATAAAACACTCTAATACATCTTCTAACTATTCTTTCCAGTTCAAACCACCACTTTTTAAGGTGAAATACTGCTATAAAATAATTTTCTACATACAACACACATATCCCATGTTCCAAAAGATCCTATGCACACATTTAAAACAAAATACACCCCAAGTACATAACAAATTCTGTTTTCTTCTTAATTAAATCACAAGGATCAAAACTTTAACAAATGGAGAGCATACTTTTAAGAATTTCTAGCAATATAGCAACTTGAGAACATGGAACCTCAATACAAACAATCTCATTTTCAAGGAAAGCAACAAAGCTCATAATCCTACTATTAGACCCCCATAAAACCAACATTTCTCATACTTTTTGGGTCTCAAGAAATTCTAGCAGCATATTTCTTTCATTCATGAACAATAAGCCTTATGTTAACCCCAATCTTGCACAAGACAAGTCAAACAACTTAAAATCTCATTAGGCATCCCCTAAAATCCAAATTTTGAAATAAGAGCAAGTCAAATTAAAACACATCATCATCATCAAGTCAAGAAACATAAGACTCCACTAAAAGCTCAACATTTTCATATTTGACAACTCACAAAACAAAAACATAAACAAACCCTCCATTGGTGCTAGATAAATCAATAAAAGTAAAGGTTTTAGAAGACAAAACTCCTACTTTATACACTTAAATTCAACATTTCCAATAACTAAGTGCTGTCCAAACAAGCTTTATGTGCATTTGTGCATATACATCTACCAAAACTCATGAAATTTCATCATCTTCACATCCTATGCAAGAACACAACACAAACTTGTAATGCCCAATTTTTCCCATGTACAAATGACCAAAATGCCCCTAAGGTCATTTTACCCAAAAATGAGGATCGCCAGCCTGGCCATCCTCAAGGGGACATTTTGATGATGATAAGGGATTATATGTGTTATGTGTGGTAATAGAGCAGAAGAATCTCATTTTTGAGTTTCGATGCGTAAAATTACCAAAATGCCCTTGTGGCTAAGTAACACCGATTTACGTGGTTGAGCCTAGACTTCACCAAAAGGTTTTAAATGAGGTTTTTAAGTAATGTTTAATGTTAGGTTAAGCCTAGGTAGTCCCGGGAGGTTTTTGTGAAAAATTACCGTTTTACCCCTAGCTAAGTGCATTTTGGGCCTAATGATGTGATTAGCAAAATCTAAGCAATATTAGGCTCTAGTTAAAGATTAGAAAATTTTAATTACTAATCTAGAGTCAAAATAATTAATCAAGGTTAATTAGAACCTAAGATTGCTTAGAGAAGCTCAAAATCCTTTTCTTGATTTAAAGACTTTATGTCACATTTTCATGAATAGTAAGATTCCAATCAATTTCCTTAAATCATGGAAGTTGTCACATGATGAGATTCCTCCCTAATAAAGGTGGATTTACATTAATCAAGCAAGACCACTGTTTAATCTTGTCTTCAACCACCTTAATTACCCATTATCTCACCTAAAACACAAATTACAACTCCTAATCCATGGCCTAACCAAATCAACTCC
This sequence comes from Dalbergia oliveri, assembly GCA_030441495.1. Lineage (NCBI taxonomy): Eukaryota > Viridiplantae > Streptophyta > Magnoliopsida > Fabales > Fabaceae > Dalbergia > Dalbergia oliveri. Next base: position 35,791,941 of record JAMLFY010000004.1, on the reverse strand, counting down.
TAAACACACTTATAAACTAACATTAGAATGAGATTTTCTCTTCCCCATGGCTCCTAAACCAATCAGCCACTCCTCCCCCAAAATCATCCATCACATGTTGAAATTCAATTAAAATATGCTTAAAGAACCATGCTTGCCCATACCTTGACCCATACTTGCCCATGCTTTGAACCATACCCAAGATCATATTTGCAAAGAGATATTTTCTCTATTTTTCCCTCCACAAGGTCAACGGCCTCCTCCACCATTTACAACTCCATGTGTTGCAATTCTTCTATAAATAGGCACCAAGGAAAGCTTGTAATGTTCTTGCTCACTTGTGCAAAGCTTCAAAGTTTCTTTTCTTTGAGTTCTAAAAGTTCTTCTTCTACTTCTACTTCATTCTTCCAAAGAACCACCATCCCCCACCATTTCCCAAACACAAACCACCACACAAACACCATAAATCTTCCTTTAAACACATAACCTTTCCATTTCCAAGCTCAAGAACCCAAGACAAACCTTTCTTTATTTTCTTCTTCTTGGCCAAAACCATCATCTAGCACCAAGGAGGATTTGTTCTTCTCATCTCAAGACCAAGCTTCTCTTTAAAAAGAAAAACATCTTAGGTAGGGAGTTGTTTTAAAGTTTGCTTTTTTTTCTTTGTCTTAAGATGTTAATATGTTGAAAACTTCTTTATTTATTTTGGTTTCTTCCTTTTCCTTTTCCTTTCTCTTGATTTCGGCCTTAGTGGCCTATATGATGAAGGAACCATGGCTTGATGATGAGGATCTTGGGTGTTGGTTGTAGAACCATCATTTATTTGACCTTTAAAGCTTGAAGGTTCCATTTTTAAAAGTTTTTAGCAAGTGATATTGTTATGTTGTTAAAGTGGTAATCTTGAGCCTAGGACTTAAAGAAATGCATTCATATTTATATTTCAAGTCCTTGCATTGCATATTTATATTTAAGTCTTGCCATTTTATTACCATCTAATTAATTAACTCAAAGCCTGCCTATTTCAACCTTAAAGTTGAGATGTGATTTAGAGTAAATACTCTAAGGGGCCTAGAGCACTAAAATAAAGAATTGGACTTGCATTCATATTTATATTTCCTTGCCTAGCATATTTACTTTCCAGGTTATCACTTAAATTTAAAGGTTAAAACAAGAGCATGCATTATCACTTAAATAATTAATCTCAAAGCCTACCTATTTCAACCTTAAGGTTGCAATGTGATTTAGAATGAATACTCTAAGAGGCCTAGAGCACTAAAATAAAGAATTGAACTTGCATTCATGTTTACAATTCTTGTCTAGCATATTTATTTTCAAGTCATCACCTAAAACTTAAAGATGTAAAACTAGAGCTTGCATTCTCATATTTAATTTTAAGTTTTACATAGCATGTTTACATTTTCTTGCTATTAATCTAGAAAACTAAGAATGAAGCTTGCATTGCATATTTATACTTATGCCATAAAAAAAAAACTAGTTTAGTGCTCAAGACTCACCATTTTAATTTACATAATGAACTTTGACTTATGACATATATATATATATATATATATATATATATATATATATATATATATATATATATATATTAATAAGACATATTTTATTGAGTTATTTTACCATCAAATCTAAGATTACTAATTATGTGGCTAAGACCCTAAAGATTAATTTTACTACTATTTAGAGATTTGTCATTATGTTACTAAGGTGATGAAAAATTATTTATAAGGAAAATTTAGGATTAAAAATGTGAAATGACTAGTCTCTAAAGAATGTTATAGTATTCCATATGCTTGAGGATTTATGTGAAATTGAGCTCTTACATGTTAGAGCTATTATTGAATGAATGATTTTACTTGAAATATTACAAAGTTGCATGTGAGCAAAAGTAAAGTATATGATATGATTGTGGCCTTACATCTTAACATGATATGTTTTATGATGTTCTATGACTTCATGCTCATATTGCATCATTATATGATATGCTAATGTGGAAATGATCCTCTAGACTTGAATTAAAGGTTATGAGAGGTGATCCAAGAAAGTTGCATTTCTCATGACAAGAAAGTTGCATTTCCCATGACAAGAAAGTGCATACTCAAGAAAGTAATATGTTTTCCCCTCTTTTCCCATATTAAATCTAGCGACGGCTAGTTAGGATTGAGCTTATTCCTAGGCGATCAGCGATGAGGAGTTTTGGTGACCATGTTAAAAATCGCCGGGACGGTGAGATGGTTAGTTCGGTGATGTGAGGGTGGAAATTAAGAAAAGAACTCGAAGAGTTCAATCATGATAAAGTAAAGATGCATATGTATATGTGACATCATTGTTCTAATTGTGCATTTAATCATGTGATATGTGTTATTTACATGTGTTATTTATGCTCTCGAGGTATTGCCATGCATACATGAGATATCTATTGCATTCATGTCATTAAGACCCATGCTAAAAGACACCCACTTAGATAAAAGGAGTTGAGAAATTTAAAATTGAATCTTATGCATGTACACCTCTTTCATAATGAAAACCAAAGTGGCTGGGGATGATGATGATGACACTTGTGTTAAAGTCAAGGAGCCCTCCTAGAATCTTGAATAAGTTTCTCACCCCTTTCTTTCTTCCGTGTTGCTCCAAACATGAATGATGCGGATTGTTCGTGATCTTCCTTGAGGTGCAGGCATAGGAATCATGTTAACTCCGGTTCAAGAGGTTAGCGGAAATGTGAAAACTAGTCTAGTTTTGTTATAGTTATGTTTAGCTTTGGGCTAGTGTATGTTCGACCTTGTTTGTTGTGTTTAGTATCTTAAGGTGTCCTTATGTTTGTGGGACATCGCTACTATGTTATGATTATGGCATGTTAATATCATTTGTGATGTGATTATTCTATGGTCTACCTATATATGCTATGATGAAGTGTATATGATCGCTATGTCATACGTGTATTTTCGGTATCTATGCGTATGTGCGGCTCGCATTTTAAGCTTTAAGTTCAAAAAGAAAAATTTAGTCATATTTTTATTACTCGTATTTTAAAGAAAGATAGGTCAAGATTTAGACAAAGGCGTAACAACTAATAATTAACCGAAATGCAACTCGAGCATATGAGGTTAAAAGTTAGGGTGTTACAAAACTCAATTCTAAAAAAAATTTAGCATAAAAAAGTATTCATAGGACCTCATATGTTCCTTATTAATACACACACAATTTAAATCCCTCTTTCTAAGAGCCAAAAACCTTCATTTTAAACAAGAACATAAGGGTTGTAAATTTCTTTCCTATATTCCCCAATCACTAAAACCATTGTTCACTTTGAAAAATTATTATCTTACACAACCTACGTGCTAGTAAAAATATAACAAAGCTCAAGCCCCTAATGCATCATTTTACTCAAACTTCAATGCCCCAAAAGTGTGAAACACAAAACAGACCTCCAACCAACACTTAGCCTCCTTTAGGAATTTTGTCAAACACATGGCGTACATTTTAATGGATTTTTTTGTATCAATTTCTACACCAACAAACACACCCCCATAGCCCATATTTCCAAGCTTTTATGCATAAGAAACAAAGGTGTGTGTATATATATATATATATCAAGCACTTAAATTTCATCAAAATTCCATAAAAAATAACAAAATCATCATATAAAAGGGGTTCTTATATTAAGTTCGAAAATGTACATCAAAATAAATGCTCTAAAAATTGATTTCTTTCAACAACAATTTTCAACAAGGCACATAATCCCTATTAAAGACTAATTTTTGGATTTATTCAAGTAAGAAGCAAAAATCACCTAAACCGTAATTTAGGGCACATACTAGCAAGATAAAACAAGTGAGAATATGATAAAAACCCTACCAATGTTGAAGGACTAGAAGAAAGGATAGCCCTTAATGCTCCAAAAGTTGAGGAAGAGCAAAATTTCCTCCTTTCAGGAAAGAAGAGCCCGGCCAGCACACAAGGAAGAATGAGAAGCTTGAGTTCTTGACAATAAAGGTGGTTGGGTTTAAGTATTTAATAGAAGAAGTGTTGATGGGTTTTGGATTTTTATGGAGAACTGGGAATAGTGGCTAAGGTTGGAGGTAAAGGGAATGAAAAAGAAAATGGAGTGAGTAGGGTGGTGTTTGAGATGAAGAGAAATGAAAATGAATGGGTGTGGGAAGGAGCCGCTGGTTTTTCTTTGAGTGGGGGTAGGGTTTTTGTATCATTTTGTCCTAGAAGGGGGTGTAAGTATAACACTACAAGAAAGCGTGGGAACCGGGTTTAACTGATGGGTATGAATTTTACCGTCGAGTATACCGACGGGTACGATACGGGCCATTGGTCTTTTGGCCATCGATCGATTATTACCGATGGGTTACTGTTTAGGTAATTTTCTACGAGTTACCGATAGGTAAAAAAAATAAAAATCGATTAATGCAATTAAATTAAAGGCGTCACGGGTGGCATTAGGAAATTAATATTACAAACGAACGTTTCTAATATTACCGACAAGAGACTTAAAATAATAATAATAAATTATTTATATTACCGACTCACTTATCGAAAGGTGATTGTTTTTCAAAATTATTTTAATTAACCAAATAATTATTTTACCAATGGTTAAACCCGCCGGTAATAGTTTTAATAATTTTTTTTTGTTGAGTGCCATTGCGGTTTAATACAATACCTATATAGGCTATAGATCGTATTTAATTTTTTTATATAATAATTCAATTACCAATTGAAATGATATTAAGTGAAACATTATAAAATAACTGTTAAGTAAACAAACTAATACCATAACAAAACAAAGTATCATAAATAAAATTAAAAAAGAATAAAATATCAAAAATCTATATAAGGGGTGATAGATGAATAAAGTATCAAAATAAAAATCTAACTGAAGGCCTACTAGTCGTCAACGTCGTCGATGCCATCATCATCATCGGACCCAGGGAGTCATCTGTGGCATTTGAAGGAGAAGCCCTCAGCAATGGAGAGGAGGAATCTGGTGGCATCTAGTCGAAGCCAAAGGATCCTAAAGCTGATTCATAAAGAAGGCCATAAGATACAGTGACTTATGCTCTATCTTCTGCCACATCTTCTCGAACTTGATCTTCTCTTTCTTGGCCTTACTCCTTCCTGCACCTCGATGGGTAGCTTAAGTTGTCGGATTTCCCTTAGCTCCTACTCCACTGCGGACTCGACCTCCTACCCTCCTGGAGCTGAAGGAGGGCTGCCCTGCTCCCCTCCAGCTCCTGGTTTGAGTATCACACGCTCTCAAGGCGTCATCCCCAATAGCGAACTTGGTCAGAGGGATGGGGATTTACTGGGGGGGTAGTACCCCATCCCGTATATGCGACCCTTACTGGGCGCCGACCACCTGGGTCCATACATCCTCCTCGTTGGAGAGGAGGGATATCAGCATGGCCAAATGTCGGCCAATGGGTCCACACCGGATCTCGCCTACTTCCACAAGTCTGTGAACTCACGCTACAAAAGAGAAAAGATAAAAAAAAAAACATTGTAAACAATAATTAAGACATAAATGTAAAAAGTAATAAAAATAAAGTAAAAAGATAACTGAAGTAAAACTTACGTAAGTGGCCTCTGAGCAAGGATCTACCAGACCTCTCCAAAATACTCCGGCCATACCCTTGGTGTGGGTCTCCTAAAGAGCTCTCCCTGGGTTGGAGGGCAGTTTCACTCCCTCCTACAGATATGTACAAGAAAAAAAGTCATAAAAACATAGTATTTGCCACAATTCAAAGGTAATAAGCTAACATTTAACGACTTAAAGATTTACTAGACGCTTTCGAGTACCCTCCTGGTGGTCAACCACGTATGTAACGACCCGCCTTTCTAGGATGCTTCTCCCCTTATCGACCTGTCCTTGAAGGTAAGTCAGGCCCAATGGTGCTATAACTTGCCAAGGGGCATCACTCACCACGAATGGTCTATGTGCCCCTTGCAGACATCGTACATCATGTCTCGCAAGCACTTTGAGGACCAAATCCTCCAAGCCCTTTTAACCGTGGGCTCATGCTTGGGTTAATATAAAATATCCTCTACATGCACAAAAATACAACATATTAGTAATTATAAGTAGATAATTAAATAATATAAACATATATAAATTAATAAAGGTGAATAGTTTATAGAATTACCTTCCACTCCCATCACTACATCTCCTTAACATCAATAGGGATGTTAGTCTAGGTGGCCATTGATGGTTATGCAGGATCTGTATAACCTCCGTGATCCCTGTGAGCCTCACAACGGGTCAAAATTGTTACAAAAATATAAGCGTTTTAAATATCATATGCTATGCAAAATTAGAATGTAATAAAACACTTGTACAAGAACTTACCTATCTTTATAGACCTAATCTGTTAAGTGGTCTACCGTAAGGCCCAAGTGGCCTACCATCTGTCCCGAGGGGCCTCCCATTCGGCTCTCTGGTCTGTGACCCACCTAAGGATACATGAATGTGGTGAGATGTAAGGATAGGAGGGTTCACTACTATGGATGGGCTATGACTAGGAATAAGGGGGAGGTGGGCTAGTGTACCCAAGAGTAGGCATCATCCTAAAAGGACGGGGTGGTGGTGGGGGACGGAGGTGGAAGTGGTAGAAGCATAGGTTGTGGAGGTAGTGGAAGGGACGTCGCGAGGTGGTGGGAGGGTGGTGGCGGAGGTGGTGGGAGGGGCGGAGGTGGAATGGGTGGTAGGTAAACCGACCTTTCAAGGTTGGTCTGCCTTTACCAGCCATACTAAAACAATTAAAAGAGATAACAAAAAAAGCATAAATTACATTAGAAAATTTCAAATAATTTCATAACAATATTGCATATAATATTAGACACCTTAGTTATTATGAAAGTTCAGGGCTATTTTCATCATCACTTTGTTATTGATCATTATCCAAATCATCACCATTACTATCACTTAGTTCATCTTGGTGATTTCTCATTGTGTGATTACTTGTATATTCAATTATGTCAACTTCCCCAATTGTCAACGGAAGACAATATTCAGGATTGTCTCCATCAACTACTACCCTTGAAGGGTGGATTGTCCACCTGATAAGCATCTTCAATATTATCTTCTTCTATTTGAATCCTACTTCCTGGTTTTGTCTTGTTCATAACCCTCCAATGTGACCTACTTTTCCTTGGATAAGACATATAATAGACTTGTCTAGCATTTTGGGCAATAGTAAATGGATCATATCTTCCATATCTTCTGTTGTGGTTGATTTCAATGATTTTGTAATTATTGTGTTGTTGTGTCCTAGTGAGTCATGTTGGATCATATCATTTACATTTGAATAGCACATATTTTTTCATTGGCTTACCAATGTACTCAAACTTAAGGATGTCCTTAATGATCCCTATACCATTCATATTCTCCGTCCCAGCATCACCTTTAACACAAACACCAGTATTGTTGATTTTTTTTACCATACTCCAATCAGCTTTGTGAAACTGATACCCCTTAACACATACATGGACCAACTTACAACTTTATTTTTGGGCTCCCAAGCTAGGTTAAGTAAATGGGGACATGTTACACCATTATTTTTGTTATGGACCTGCATAGATTAAGTTCGAAATGTCAAACTAACTTGTATCAAACAAAATTAATTGAGAAAATATATTAGGTTACATATTTTAACAAAATGGACTTACATGTAATCTGAACTAGTCGGAAATTGTTGAAGAGAATATTGACTATGCAATTGTTCAAAGTTTCTATTATTGAACATATGTTGTAATTTATTGTAAGGATACATAACATCTCATTAAAAACTTAAAAAATGGGGTTGTTGAATTACAATCTGAATGGTTGCACCTTATCACAATTTAAAAAATGTGTAAGTGCAAAATTCAACTCCTAAAGTCAACCATTGGGCCTCGCTCTTTCCAGGCTCGATCAAGTTTATTGAATATGGACAATGTTGGTGGCATAGAACACTTCCTCTATCATCATTACAACCAACTCAAGTTCACCTAGATTGAACATGTGGCTGAAAGTAAAATGAGCAAAAATTTGAAGTCTCTTTTACAAGATAGGCTTGGCATATTGATCCTTCAACTTGAGACCTATTTTTCACGATTCTTTAAAACCTCCTACTTCCTTTTCAAATGGACACCACCTGAACTACACACTTGTGCTTCATAAGCCAAATGTACAAGCAAGTGTTCCATTGAGTCAAAGAATCCTGGAGAAAAAATTCTCTCTAATTTGTTAGAGTTATGGGAATATTTCTTCTTCATGACAAGCAAGTCATCAACCCTAAGAGAAGAAGAGCATAAATCCCTAATATTGACTCAGGTCAGCAGGGGCTTCCAAACAACATTATAACACCCTAAAAATTATTTAAAAATTAATTTAAACTTTATTAATCATAATTTCAAAATCTGACAATTTTAGCAATGATGAGTATGCCCAACGGATGTGTTAAAAAAAATTCAGCCGGAGTGAATTGTAACCTTGTGGGTCCCACGGCCAATCAGGCAAAACCATAAAATTGGGACTTAAAGATGCCCAAAATTGAGAAAAGAGGGTTGAGGTTAGAAATAGTTAGGAATGATAATTTATACCTAGAATTAATTTTCGGGTAATGTTTGATTACCTAGGTATGGTGTTTTACCCGTTTGGTAAAGCTTTGATATGTGAGTTTTAACACGGTACAAGTTACTTGGTGGCCAAGTAACCTTTACCAACCACTTTATGCCAAGTGGATAGCAAGGATTGAAAATTGACAAGTAAGTTTTAATCATTTCCTTTCATTTATTGTTATTTTACCCGAGTGCCAATATCTTATCCGTTCGGTGGAATTTTAGTGTGCGATTTTAACACAAAAAAGCTACTTGCTCCTAAGTTAAAGTGAGCCACTTATCTTAAGCCAAGTGGATGGACATGATTCATTCTTTGACCAAGAAAACAATCCTAACCATTCATTTCATTTCTTTTTCAAAAAGAAAGAAAGAAAAGCTTAAGATAAATACTATCACCAAACTCAAGATAAACACAACACAACCAACCTTATCACTCCATCATCTTCATTTTCGGCCAAGAGGCAAAAAATACAGCCCTTTCATTGTTCTTCTCTCAAACCTCAATTAACAAGATTCAAGCTTCAAAAACCTAAGCTCAAAGTCACTAAAACCACAAACTCTCTTCACAAAACTTGTTCTACTCCTCATAATTTATCAAACTAACCGATTGGAATTTCATTTCCTTATCATTTCTTACCTTGATATCTCATATCCTACTGCCTAAGGAAGGGTTTGATGTTGGTTTGAAGGCCTTGAAGTGAGAAAAATCATTCTTGGAACATCCTAGAAGCCAAGATCCTTAAAGCCACCAAAGTAGGGTTTTTGCATCTCTTCTTCTTCAAATCATTTTTTATTTTTAATCACTAATTTAAATTGATATTTTTGGTTGTATTAGTTGATGATATATATATATATATATATATATATATATATATATATATATATATATTGATGTATTTGCATGGGTGGAGTGGTTTTTTGTTTTGGAAAATTCATTTTTGTGAAAAGAGATTTTGGATCATGCTGCTAGATTTTTGGTTTTTGAATAGGCAGTCTAATCACGAATTTTCTGAGGTAATTGTGGGTATTTTCATAAGCTAGAAAAAATATATGTTGAAGCTAACAACCTAGGCTAATTCCACAAATTTTCTTGAGCTCTATTTTTAAAAAAAATAAAGAACCGAAAATGTATCTATGCTACCTGATTATTGGAACTGAAGCTTCAAATTTGTCTAATTTTTTTACTATAGAAAGTGATTGAATTTGCCTTTAAAATTTTTATAGCTTGTTGAGACATCTTGAAGTGTAACCATGATTTTTCTTTTGAATTGATTCAATCATTTGATAGGCTTAAAAATTATGAATTTTGAGTTGAGTTTAAGTGGTTTCTGAGATCAAATTTGTCTAATTTTGTTAACATAGTTAGATAACTCTTTTTGCTCTGGAATTTTTATGGAACCTTGTGGACACATTGAAGTGTCTTGGGTAATTTTTATAGCCTCTAAATTGATTGTTTGATGGGCAAATAAATTTGTGATACAATGGTGTGAAATCTACCCAATTGCTGGAAATGAACCCAAGACTTGAATTGATAATGTAATTGCATTTTGGTTCTAGTATGACATGAATACTTGATGTTAACTATTTGGCCATGTGACTTGTGACATATAAATACATGCTAGAGGAAGTAAAGAGTGGTTTATAAGGCATGATTGAAATTGTATTGTGAATGAATGCCTATATGTGCTTTATGCATGCATCTGGAAAAAGAAAAGAGAAAGTATAAACTTCAATCGTGCATGTTTTGACATATGGACAAAATAGAAACAAGACTTAAGTTGAATGAGGGGAAGTAAAAAGAGGAACTTCCCTAGATATATTATAGGGGAAGGCAAAAAGAGGAACTTCCCCAAAGATATTGAGTCGATAGACATATTGGCTAGGAATAGATTTGTGTAAGATTCAAAAAAGGAAAAAATGAAGTCCAATAATCACGTATATGAATGAGCTCAGTCCTGAAAGGTCTATTTCCCTTGTGTGGTATGATCCACTATAAATACCATTTGGTATAAACTATCTATTGTGGAGTTGTCAACGAGATATCCGTTGGGTATAAAGTAAGTCTTTCCTATATCGATGAAAAGAGAAAAATTCACTGATTTGATTTCTGTTGCTAAAAGTGAAACCAGGTCACTTTGGGATAATTTCACTATTTAGCATATGCATAATCATATCATATGTAATCTCTTAATTAGAATTACTTACTATGTGTTTGACCTTCATGATATATGTGCACTAAGTGATTGATTGTTAAAAGCTATCCACTTCGGAAGGATGATTTTAGAATTTTAAAATGAATCTTTAATATGTATTGCATGATCACATTTTCTTGATAACTGAAGTGGGGGCGATGATGATGATATTATGATTGTGTAATTGGGGAGTTACCCTTCTAAGAATTGTATAATTCTTATCCCTATGTGTTTTTGTGTTCCGTGTCACCTCAGTTGATCCAGAGATGATGCGCTGCACGTGAAAGAACTCAGAATTCGTAGTAATTTAGTAGTTGATGTTTTTACTTTACTATACTTAGTTGGAGTTATATGTATGTAAATGTAATAGAGAATGTATATCTATTAAAGCTCTTAGAAAAGTTTCCTTTTGTACTTAACTATGTATTCAATAAATCTTGTATTTCTTTGTTATATATTTTAATAGAATTTCGCTTAGTTATTACACACATTAATCGAGCTTGCTATAAATATTTAAGAAAGGTCCACTGATTAATAAGTAACAACTCTCGAGTACGATGTCATGACTTAAGGATAAGGTTGTACTTGGAAGGATGTTACAACATCACGAGCTCTCTAAAAGCAATTGGAAGCAAACATTCCATGAAGACATGACAATCATGGCTTTTTATGCAAACAAACTTACCCTGTGCAACTTTAACACACCTACTTAAGTTAAAAGTAAAACCATCAGGCATTCTCAACCCTTTCAACCACTAACAAGTAGCCTGTTTTTGAGTGAAATTTAGAGCATATCTGGCCTTTGGTTTATAGAAATGACCATCTCTTAATTCTTATAAATGTAAATCAGGATGCGTACAATATTCAGCTAGATCATGCCTTGCCTTATCATTGTCTTTGGTTCAATCTATATCCATTATAGTATTCATAATGTTGTCAAACACATTTTCTCAATATGCATGACACTAGACAATGATGCACTAAATTGTCCTTCCAATATGGTAACTCCAGAAATACTTTGTTTGACTAATTATGAGATGCCCCATACCCTGGCCATTGCACTATCTTTCCAACTTCTATTTTTGGGAAATCTTTAACTCGATCCACAATTGGCATCCACTTACTCTAACTGGAAGCTCCTCATGTTCAATAGAATTACTTTTAAATCCATATCTACTTTGCCTATATGGATTATCAGCATCTATGAACCTCCTGACAATCAAACTAAGAGTTTTCCCTGCCATGTTTCAAGGAGAATGCCTTAGTATCCTCCATGAAAATCGGGCATGCTAATTTTCTTTGAGTCATCCATCCAGACAACATTCCATAAACTAGAAAGTCATTGATGGTCCACATTAATGTGGTTCTACTTTGTTGAAATATCGTAAGTAAGAACACTGGCATCACAACTCATTCAATTCATCAATTAAGGGTTGAAGATACACATCAATTTTAGCTTTTGGATTATCAAGGCTAGGGATTATACATATTAAGAACAGGTAGGGATCTTTCATGCACATTTTAGAAGGGAGATTGTAGGGTGTAACAACTATAGGCCAACATAAATAGGGTTTACTAAATTGGTTATTCGAAGTAAATCCATATGAATAGAGTCCCAATCTAACATTTCGAAGGTCAAAGGAAAATCAAGATATTGTTGATCGAAATGTTTCCACGCCTCACCATGCGATGGATGCGTCATCACACCGTCATCCCTCTAATTTTCACTGTGCCACCTCATATGAGAAGCCGAGCTCATTGATGCATAGAGTCTCCTGAGTCTAGGGATTAAAGGTAGATAGTGCATTCTTTTATGAAGGACATCTTTACACTTCCAACTTCCACGTCTCTTGGGTTTAAGAGGCTCTTGAAGAGGTTACACACAGTCAACGGAATATCATCTTTATAATAAAGCATGCAACCTTTCAAGCAGCAATCAATCTTTATTTCATTCAACCTAAGTTTAGAAACTAAATTTTTAGCTTGGTAAAATCTTTTGGAATTACATCAGGATTCGGACTTAGCTCACTTATTAGTGTAGCCCACTGATTGAAAGAACTTTGGTTTTGGTTCCCTTCTAACTTAATGCTCAACATCTGAACCACTAAAATCACAACATCTTGGTTAGCTTAATAAAACTAGGAAGTTAATAATGAGCTGCAAATTCAGGACTAGCAGCATTAAAAAGATCTCTTGATGTCTAACCAGGTTATCCTCCCACTACACATTACCCACATCATGTTGACCTACATCAATCCCACCAAAACTACTTCCAATCTAAAACATACCCACTTGATTCCATGTATAATGTCTCCCCATGCTTGGTCCAAACCCAATAGTCCTGCATGAGTCCCCACTTATACAAATGAACCCTTATCATATCATTATCTAAATACTTCCTACATTTACACTTATTACATAGACACCTAAGTTTTGCCTCATTAATGAATTGTTGTATTTGACATGCCACCCTTATAAATTCCTCAACACCACTATAAAATTTCGATTTAATCCCCTTTCTATTAGGAAGCAATCTATCATACATCCATGACCGGTTTGAAGGTAACATTGTGCTTGTGATAAACCCTAGACCCTACAATTTTTTAAAGACATGAAATTATTACTTTCAAATACAAATTCAATTGCTATTTAAATTTGTAGTACAACTACTTTTAATCTTCTTTACTTAACAAAATTCTAACAAAATTTTAATAGCATCTCAGCTAAATTAAGAGCTTCTATCTTCTTGTATTTTTAATTGTTAGCTCCAAAACCCTATCAAGTTACGCTAATTAGTTTTGAATGATAACAAAACCAATTTAAAAAAAATGCTTTGAAGAACGACTAATGGTTGTCTTGAGTTTCTTGTAAGATTATAACAAGATTCTATCGTTTAGCAAGAGCAAGGCTTACTCAAACAAGGATAAAATTCATGCTACATGTGCAAACATGTTTATCTCATGATTAAGAGATATGAACTGAAAAGGAAGTAAAATTATATCCTTATTCAAGTATAATATAGCTAACAATTTGAAGAAGATATCAACAACACAAGAAATTAAGTTTCAAGACTTCAGAAATAGCATTGGACATTAGAAAGTACGTTCACAATGAAGATTATCAAGTAATCTCTGAAGACCAGATGTTACACTATCTTCAATCACAATCACAAATTTTTTATCATCATAAAGCTTGGATTGAAGATTAGAAGATTAAAGTTTCTTCAAGGATCTGATACTACATGTTAGAAAGCTCACGTCACTTAGAGGAGGGAAATTTGAATTTCAAATTTGAATTTGAATTTGAAAAAGTCAAATCCTAATGTAGAACCAGCTAATCATCTCTTCTACCTTTTAAGTCAACTATCCCAAGTCCTAGAAGAAAAATTTTAGAAACCATGGTTCAGAAAGTAAGAGTAGTTTCTTAAGGACTTTAGAAATCTCTATTCCACAATGGCTTCTACAAATTGGTCTGATAACGGCAGGTTATGCTTCTAGACTATCTTTCTAAAGCACAAATAAAATATCAACACATATCCCTAGAAGATCTAATCAAAGGTAACGGTCACAAGGAAGACCTTTTTAAATAGAGACGTTGTGCTCAATTGAAAAGAGAGAGACTCTACGCATAAAGAGAAAACTCTACAAAAATCTCTCCTCATCTCCAGGAAGGTTTATATCATTAATGTAATCAGATTCCTTACTTGTAAAAATCTACTTCTCCATTCTTGAATAGATTTATGTTCTTGTTAGGAAGAAATGATAAAGAAGTCATTCAAGCTTTCCAGGATCTTTCATGTATATGTTAAGGAAACTTGAGTGTAGGTTAGTTTGAGTGGTAACCCAAACACAAAACCTTTGTATCCTCAATCCAGGAGTGATTGCTATGAGATAGCTTGGAGAGGCTAATGTAAAACTACTTGCAATGCGAAGGTGAGGTGTTCTTACTAGTCACGGTTTAGCTTGAAGAAGCTAGTTAAAGACTACTTTCAACGAGATAGTAATAGATGGTTTACTTGTCACGGTTCAGCTTGGAAAGGATAATGAATAACTACTTAGTTTAGCTTGGAGAGGTTATTAAATAACTACTCAATATTGTGACAATAGGGGTTGTCTACGGTCAGGTGTTAGCTTGGAGAGGCTGGTACAAGATTACTCTATTCAGCTTGAGATGCTGGTGAATAACTACTTGGTTTAGCTTGGAGAGGTGGTGAATCACTACTCAATTTGTGGTAGTAGGTGTTGTCTATTAGTCACAAATGAGAGCTTAGGAAGGCTAATGTAAAGATTATCCGTTTTCTTTCTCGTTTGAGAAAGATGTTTTAGTAGAACCTCAACTTATGTTGAGATCCTGGATGTAGCCAGTTTGACCGAACCAGTATAAAATATTTGTGTCACATCTTCTTCTTTTGATCTCCTTTACATTTCTCTTATGTGTTATTCTTTAACATATGCTGATATAATGCTTTTACCTTTCTGTTATCTATCTCATACTTCAAAAATCTACTTTTTGAAACTACTAACTGAGTTTTCACTACACTATAAGTTTTATACTTGATAGTATTTGATTTAAATGTTTCAATAAGTCAAATGAAGCAAAGCACGATTCAACCCCATTCTCGTGCATATTTTTACCTACAAATGGTATCAGAGCAAGGCCTTTGAGGGGTTGAGTAATCCAACAATTGCAGAGAACAAAGATCTAGGGACAGAATGGCTTAAATCCATTGTAAAAGATCAATCTATCAATTGGCCATCTTTCTCTAATAAGGTACTAGGATCTGTCACATCACACTCAACGTTTAAACGAATTCCCAAAAGGAAGGTGGACAAGAACAACAAAAAGAAAAAGCTCAGTTGAACCACTAAGCCAAGCTTCTGTTCATATGTGCACTAAAGAAGATGACATATGACACACACATACACATATATATTGCTTGTGACAAATGAAAGGTTATATGGAATAGACGGTGCATGATATTTGAAGATCTTAAACCGTCTTAAGAAATCTTAGAGCATTGAAAATGGAGAGGAAAAATCTGATATAGAAATCTAAGATTGAAAATGGAGATGAGATCTCTATGTCTATGGAAAATGTCAAAAGTCTATAAAGACTAAAACGAGGAGATATCAATCTTAGGAAAGACAAAAAGGGACAAAGATTATCTTAAAAAGAGCAACCTACTAACCCTAGTAAAAAGAACATCATGTGTCAGGAGTTAAGCTCAGCATCATAGAAATGTCACAACGTCAAGAAGAAGAGTATGTTAGATATCTAGAGTATCTCTTAAAACAAAAAGGATGAGTCAAAAAGTCATGATGTGCTAGAAAATGCTACTATTCTGTGTTTCATGATCTGAGGGCACTTCAACAGAGATAAGCGAGGTAAATGTATCTGCATCTAATCCTTCATATCATGTATTAACTGCTTTATATGATGAGTTGCTAGAAGTTTCTTAAGCGTATTCCTCTATATATCTCAAACCAGTCAAGGAACTAGAAGTTGCTAGAAAACTTGAGAAGATCAAGCCTAAAGCTAGAAAGCTGAAAGTGAGATTTATTACAAAGAGTTTCTATCTTCTCAAGTTCCATAAACCTGAAGCCTCCAAAAGATTTGTGATAAATGTCAAAAAGTTATTTTTTAATTTTTGAGAGGACTTCATGCTCCTGTATCTGACTTGGAACATTTGATATATCTCAAAGCCTTTGTTTTGATGATAATGGTCAGGAATGTATAGTTTCAGAAAACTAGTTTGGAATATACATAGGAAATAGGAAATGAAAAGACTATGCAATCTCATCTTTTATATCTATGTCTTGGTTTTTTCACTTCCTATTGAAATAAAAGATACCTTCCTAAAAAATTACACTTGAAAAAGTACACTATTGGAAAGGTTGGAAAATATCTTTCTCTGAAACTAACCAAAAAGAACTCATGAAAGTCTCTACCAAAATCAAATTTTTTTCCCAGCAAATATATCTAAACGGATTCTCCTGGGATAAGTGTCAAGGAGCAAACAAATGATGATTAGTCCAGCTACCTTGTTATGAACCTAAGAGTTATCATAGAACTTGAAGGATAAACCACTTAGATTTTCTCAAGTACGATGATGAAAAAGCTTAAAGATCTTCCTGATAATCTTGATGATCTTCTAGAAAGTTTTGAGAAAATGAATCCCAAGGAAGTTCAGAAAAGCTAGTAGATGAAAAGCCAAACCATCAAAAAGTAAGCTCCAAAACATCAACTCTTTAGAAAGTTTGCTAAAAACCCTCAAGCAACTAGAAAGTTTACTTTCTGGACATGAAAATAAGCAAACCGAAGATGACATAGAAGCCAAAGAATCTCAATGTATAGAAACTTCATGAGAGTTTCTGATTTAAAGTCAGTCTTCTCAAAACAAAGTTCATGGAGACACTTCCAAGGGTATGAGAACCAGGTCATCCCTTAGGAATATATCAAAATGTGCTTTATCTCTACTATTGAATCTGAATGTATTGAAGAAACTTTGAGTAATCAAAATTAGGTGGATGCTATGCTAAATGAGCTGACCAAGTTTGAGAAAAAGGCAAAGTCTACACAACGTGTTGAAAAATCATCATCAGATAAGATAGATGTTCAAAAATCTAGATGAAGCTGACATCATCACTCGAAATAGAGCAAGCATGGCTGCATAAGGTTATATTTATCAAGAGGAAACTAATAATGTAGACCTTTGCATTTGAATGCTACTTGTTGTTGGTGACTTCTCAGAAGAAAGCTGAAGAGAAAAGCACAAGTGAACTCGTAGATGCCATCTATTGCACCCATATGCTTGGATAAGGAACAACTGGAAGACTATCTCTTGAGGTATTTCATATTTCCTATCTTCTGAATATAATACTAGTGTTATTTATCTTATCAAGTATCCTTTTAGCACTCTAAATCCAAGCTCGTGTTGCAAAATCCTTTTATTCTATATCTTGTTTAAAATGGAGATGTTGAGTTAGTAGATGTGCATACTGAAGACCTTATGTCAAGATGTATTCACAATATCTACTGCTAAAGATCTCTTGTATGCTTTTCTATTTTGAAAAGGTTTCTCTTTAAAAGATTTTACTTTTGCATAAGCATTCATGCATAAAACATATCTGGGCATCCTCTCTTCATAACTCCCATCCAAAGACCTAGCAAAGCCATCAAAAGTCATCAGAAAGAGTATCCTCATGAAGATATAATATGTTAGTTTGTAAGAACAGTAGTTCAGTCTATGTGATTAGCTGGTTAGTCAAAACATCATAAAATCAGGATAAAATAACAAAAGTGCAGTTTGTAAGCTTAGAAAGAAGACGAATTAATTAGAAAGAAAATGAGTTAGTCAAAAAGAAGTGATGAGGATCAGAAAATGAAGAATATATGGGGTCATAGAAGTCAGTATATAAATATGAGCTTATGATAAGTATATGGTAGTCTCAAATGGATAGAAAGAACAGTGAAGTTAGAAAGTGATCTCAAGAGTCAAAAAACTCTCTGAAAAGAAGGATGAAAATGCAGGATATTTTCCACTTTTTTATGTTTGTTTCTCCCATGTCGCTTCATCTTCAGCTTCTCGTCACATCACTTAAACCTCCACTCCTCACACGTTACCATATTTTTACCATCATCTCCAACCTCAAACATGAAACCTCAAACCATTTGATCTTCACTCAAATATCTCTTCCCTATAATTGCAACCATCTTCTTTCAAGCCCTTATCTCTACAAAAAAATAAACCACTCTCCAGCTCACAATAAACCCCTTTCATTCCTTACTTTTATCCTTTTCAAGATTTAATCTTTCAATCTCTCCCTTACAAACACACCCTTATACCTTATCAATGAAGAATGGAAAGAGTGTGGCCCAACCTGGATCTATAAAATCATCATTTCATATGTCCAATGATCCAGATATGCAGGATCGCTATTAAAAATTCTTCATTTCTAGGAAAATAGCACTTGGAAAGTCTCGCGAAAATATCTTTGTGAAGAAATCACCATTCTTGATGAAGTCTTTAGTTTCCAGAAATAGGAGTAATTTCTAGAAATAAATGAACTAATCTTCCCTCGATTAATTAATGCCTTCTACTCTCATTTGGAAAGACCATCATCCTCCCATGTCAAAGCAATGATAGAGACTACTCCATCAAGATCAGCATTGAAACTTACCAAGATTATCAAAGCTCCAAATGTTAGAGTCATCTGCAAATCCTCACCAGATTGGGCCAAATCTAGAGTGAACGAAGGAGATGTGTCCAGGCTATGTACCTGATTCCATTCTTCTTAAGCCAAATGAAATCACTACCTGCTATGTTAAGTGCTAGGCCAAGAAAAATGCATCCAGTGGCTCAGTCTCTATCCTACTATGAATTGGTAGCACAAATGCTCTTGTTGGCATGGACTACATGCTTCTTTATTGCCTAATGGAAAAAAGAAAAGTAAACTTGTTAATGCTCATCTTGGACTACAAGATGAGTGCAGCCACAAAAGAGACATGGAGACTGCCAATGTTCCATATGGAATGTTATTGACCAGGCTTTTCCAACACATGAACTTCCTTCTTCTCACTGAGAGCTATGAGCTTTTGGAAGGAACTGTTTTAGACCCGCCTCCTTCAGAACTTCAAGGAAAAGATCAATCCTCCAAATAGCTAAACCAATAAGGCAGAGCCCAAAACAAGAGGTGAATAAGCCCAAGAAGCCTCATAGAAGACAAAATCTCACCAAGAAAAAGCAAAAGGGAAGAGAAAAATGGTTCTCATTGAGAGTAAGTCTAAGGAAGAAAAGGAGGCCCCTATAATTCAACACTTTGAAAAAAGGATAAAAAGAAAATAGGAGCTTGCTCCTCAGAAACTCAAATGGTGGCCAAACCAGGAAAAGTCATCAATAGGAGATAAATCTAGCTCAGAAGCAAACAGATGGCCTTGGGAGAGTCAAGAATCTCCAAATTGAAATGGGAATTTGAAAAATATGAAGCAGCTGGTTACAAAGTTGTTATTGATAAGTCATCCATTGAAGAAGAAAGAGGAAGAAGAACAAGAACAAGTATCATCATCTTAAGAAAAGAAAGCTTATTGAGTAGTGAAAAGGCTAGAGTAAGTGCTACAATCAGTTTAGGCCCATGGCTAAAGAATCTCAATAGAGCCAATCATTGAAGAACCAGACGAAGAGGATTATGCAACTAAGTTGTGCTCTTGTTCTGATAGTGCCTCAACCTCCTTCTTCCATTCACATTACTCTAGTAGAGGAAGAAGGGATAGGACATCTGAAGTTGAAACACCTCCAGGTTCAGAAGCTACTTCTGTGTCGGTTCAAGTCCTACTACTCCAGCTCAAGAGGTTGTTGCTCCTTCTTTGGCTCAAATACTGGATATTATTGTTGCTATTCCTGAGCCTTCCCATGCTCCTGCTCCTACTCCTGCTCCTGCCATTCCACTCTGCTAATGGTCTTGCACCATCCTCTTCACCTCCTCCTGCTACACAAGATGAGACTCAGGCTGAATCCGCTAAGTTAGGGGAACTGCACCCTAGACATTCCTAAGCCATCTCCAGAATTGCTCCTGCATCGTCAACTTGCCTCCTCCATCCTCAAACGAGACTCCAACAAGTTATCAGATCATCCTATAGAATCTAAGAGAGATTTCCTCCAACAGGATATATTGAGGCAACTATCATAGAGCATAGCGCCCAGCTAGACAAATGGAAGATCTACAGCTTCAAATTCTTTAGATTATGAAGTCATTCCAGGCACACCTTTTTGATGATGCCAAAAGGGGAGAAGACAAGCATTTGAAGAAAATCATGTGTCAATGGAATTCAAGGGGAGTACTATGGAATTCAGAGGGGGCTTATGCTGAAGGGAGCTCAGAGATTTTATTTAGCATGCATATTTTCTTTTTCTTTTGATATTTTATGTGCTTTTGTTATTTCTTGACAGATAGCTTTTAACAATTAGCTTATTATGTTTTATACAATTCGCTCTTCTTGCTCATATCTCATGCTATATGTTTTTTTTTTTTTTTGCTTCTCTATCTTATGCCCTGGTTCTCTAGGCTATTAAGCTCTGATTCATATTGATGCTCTTTTATGCTCAACTAATCATATATCATTCTAATAAATGTTTGCTTCTTATCTCTTATGCATATCTGTTGTCTTGTTTAATCATTAACACGCTAGGATACTTAGCCTTACATATGTTCTTATGATTAGCTTTGGCAAGTATCTTTAAAAGCACAAGTTCTTTGTTGCTCTAATACTCATATTAATCTCCTGAGACTCGATATGTATGATGTGCTTAAAAGTCTTCTTTATCTCTTACAAAACACATTATCTTTGACACATATATAAGATGTCCTTCAAAAAGGCTATGTATAACTTGATCAAAATAGTTGTGTATAATTTCTAATAAGGCTTCAGAAACCCATGCTTACACATGTTGATACAAATAAGATTAGTTAACGAGCTTTAGAGATCTCTAGAATTATGCTATGCTTATATGTCATAAAATTTGTTATGCTTAAAAATGTATCATGGGCAAACCTATGTTTTTATTTTTCAAATAACCATTCATGCTCTGATACTTATGAAAAGCTTCACAACTCATAACAAACGGCTCATTTATGCTTTGCATATTATGGGTTTAATCCTGATGATTGTCAGAAACCTTGCATAATAACATATTGATATATTTATATTAAAGTTTCTTTGAGCTTCAAGAAACTATATAAGCATCAGTATGGTTTTCTCAAAAATCATGCATGCTCTGTTATGTTTATCATATTTCTTTGATCATTCATATCAAAATTTGTTTGGATAAAGATGTGCTAAATACGGATTTAATTAAGATAAAATATCACAAGTATTTCTTGTTAATTATTCAAGCACATGGATCTTTAGAAAATATCTTTTTATGACTAAATATCAAGCTGGTTGTATAACCATGGCTTAAACATTTTCTCCTTGACATCCTCGATCTGATACTTCAGAAAGTACATTAAGCCTTACCAAAGATTCAAGAAAAACAACAACAGCTATGATTCAAGTCACTTAAGGCCAAAAAATGTTTTTAATTGTTTCATATCATGCCTTAAGATAATAAATTCCTGAAAAATTATTCCATAAAATATGTTGAAAGAATATGATCTATGATGCTTACATTTTAGCAATATTTCTTTCAATATCTCTTCAAAAGATTTTCTTCAAATTGGTTTGTCATCATTAAAAAGGAGATTGTTAGCTCCAAAACCCTATCAAGATGCGCTAATTAGTTTTAGTAACAACAAAGCCAATTTAAAGAAATTGCTTTGAAGAACGACTAATGGTTGTCTTGAGTTTCTTGTAAGATTACAATAGGATTCTATCGTTTAGCAAGAGAGCTTACTCAAACAAGGATAAAATTCACGCTGCATGTGCAAACATGTTTATCTCATGATTAAGAGATATGAACTGAAAAGGAAGTGAAATTATATCCTTATTCAACCATAACATAGCTAACAATTTGAAGAAGATATCAACAATACAAGAAACCAAGTTTCAAGAATTCAGAAAGTAGCATTAAACATCCAAAAGTACGTTCACAATGAAGATTTTCAAGTAATCTCTAAGACCAAATGTTACACTATCTTCAATCAACACAATCGCAAATTTTTCATCATAAAGCTTGGATTAAAGATTAGAAGATCAAAGTTTCTTCAAGGATCTAATACTGTACGTCAGAAGGCTCACTTCACTATGGAGAGTTGAACGTTACTAGAAAAATAGGGAAATTTGAATTTCAAATTTGAATTTGAATTGAAGAGTCAAATCCCAGGTGTCAGACGGCTAATCATCTCTTCTACCTTTGAAGTCAACTATCCCAAGTCTAAGAAGAAAAAGTTCAAAAACCATGGTTTAGAAAGTAAGAGTAGTTTTTGAAGGACATCATAAATCTTTATTCTATAATGGCTTCTGAACTGATTCTGACAAATAGACAAACTCAACTTCTAGATCTAATCAAATTCACAAGGAGGAACCTCTTTAAATAGAGATGTTGTGCTCAATTAAAAGAGAGAGACTTGCGCATAAAGAGAAAACTCTGCAAAAATCTCTCCTCATTTCTAGTAAGGTTTATATCATCAATGTAATCAAATTCCTTACTTGTAAAAATCTTCTTTCTACATTCTTGAATAGATTTATGTTCTTCTTAGGAAGAAATGATAAAAAGAAGTCATTCAAGCTTTCCCAGAATCTTTTCATGTATATGTTAAGGAAACTTGAATATAGGTTAGTTTGAGTGGCAATCCAAACACAAAACCTTTGTATCCTCGATCAGAGTGATCGCTATGAGATAGCATGGAGAGGCTAATGTCAAACTACTTACAATGCAATAGTGAGGTGTTCTTACTAGTTACGGTTCAGCTTGGAGAGGCTAGTTAAAGACTACTTTCAATGAGACAATAACTGTTGGTTTAATTGTCAGTTTAGCCTGAAGAAGCTAGTGAATAACTACTTGGTTCAGCTTGGAGAAGCCAGTGAATAACTACTCAAGATTGTGACAGTATGAGTTGTCTAATGGTCATAGGTGTTAGCTTGGAGAAGCTAGTACAAGACTACTCGTTTCAGCTTGGAGAGACTAGTGAATAACTACTCGTTAAGGTTGGAGAGGCTTGGTGAACACTTAATTTGTGGCAAGGTGTTGTTTGTTGGTTACAAATGAGAGCTTGGGAAGGCTAATGTAAAGACTATCCCCTTTTTCTTTCTCGGTTTGAGAAAAAAGTTTTAGTGGAACCTCAACATATGTTGAGATCCTGGATGTAGCCAGTTTGGCCGAACCAGGATAAAATATTTGTGTCATATCTTCTTCTCTTTGATCTCCTTTACATTTCTCTATTACATGTTATTCTTTAACATATACTGATATAATGCTTTTTCCTTTTTGTTATCTATCTCATACTTTAGAAATCTACTTTTGAAACTACTAATTGAGTTTCCGTTGCACTATAAGTTTCATACTTGATAGTATTTGATTTAAATGTTTTAGAAAAGTTAAATGAAGCAAAGCACGATTCAATCCCCTTCTCGTGCATATTTTTACCTACAAGTGCAACCACAAAACAAAGAAATTTACAGAGTATTCTTGTTTGGGCCATGAATATTTGTTATTTTTTAAATATAAAGGAGAGTTATATTTAAAGTTAGACTATATAACCATGCTTTAAGAAATGGATTATTTGAAGACACTACCAAAGATAGTGAAGTTGGCAATGATGACATTGAAAGGCCTACACCATCTAAGAATCACGTATATTTGTTTAAGATGCACTTGGAACTTTCAAGAAATGTACATGATTTTTAGGTGTTGTCGGCCTTTGTGTCATCATTGCCAACTTCACAATCTTAGGTAGTGTCTTCATTACATCTTAAATAATCCATTTCTTGAAGCACTATGGTTATACACTGACTTTAAAATAGAAGCCTCCTTTATATTTAAAAAATAACAAATATTCATGTCCAGACAAGAATGCTTTGCAAAATTTCTTCCAGTCATATTTCAGGTACAACCATAGCCATATAATTTTTTAACGGCTCAAATTACAACTTTCAAACACATTTAATTGGTTTTCTTCATTTTTCTTTTAATACATCATTCTTAATTTTTTTTTTAATCTTATTGCCTTAGCGTAAATTCTTTTGACCCATTCTCCCCTTAAATTAGGAGCTTTCGTCATCAGAAATTTCTTTTAATTAGTCTCTAACACACATTCAATTAGTCTTTAAGTTTTATTTTTATTATTACTTTCAAGTACATTCATATTATTACTTTCAAACACATTCAATTGGTCTTTAAGCTTTTTTTTAAATACAGTTACTTTTAATCTCTTATACTTAAAAAAAATTTTAACAAAATTTCTACAGCATCTCTCCTTAAATTAGGAGCTTCTATCATAGATATTTCTTTTAGATGGTCTTTAAGTTTTTTTAATATGGTTATTTTTAATCTTTTATCCCTAAAAACATTTTAACAAAATTTCGACAATATCTTCCTTAAATTAGGAGTTTCCATCATTGGGTATTTAAATCAATTCAACAATTATAGATATTATTATAAAGATCAACAACAAAATAGATATAGTGAACAGTTACATTTTAATAATTATATACAATTCACATAATCCTAAAAATCATTCTGTTATACATCCTCTTATAACTTCACACATGCATCCTGTAATCTCCATAAACACAAAGAATCCTACATAACAATGCAAACAAGTTGGGGAAGGACCTTTATGCCCTTCCCCAGTATAATCCCCATTCCTACAACTATATCCTAGAAAACATAAGTCTTTATCCTACATACATATTAAACTATATAAATAACAAGGATTTAGTTACTAACATTAAGCAGTAAAATAAACAGAATGTGTAAGCTATCGCGTCCAACCAAATTCAATCTTGAAATTCCAAAATGAAAAATTTATATCTACATACAATTATATATATATAAAACATAAAATAAGATAAAATAATTAGAATGGCAAACCGATCTCGTCAATAATCGCTCCACCCTCAAACAATACTCCTACATTAAAAATAAACAACAATAATTACTCTATAATGCAATAAAACAAAGCCCTAAACATAACACTATGGCCACCTATAAACGAATGGAAACAAGCCAAATCAAAAAACTAAACCGATTAAAGTACTCACCAAAGATCTTAGATCACAATGGCGGTCTCCATTTGTCGAACGAAGCTCCGGTGTCAAGGCGAGAGAGAGAGAGAGAGAGAGAGAGAGAGAGAGAGAATGTGTGTGTGTGGACGAAGTGAGGAAGAAGAAGGTGATCTAGCCAACATATCCAGGTTCCCGGGTACGCGATTAAATGAAACAATGCGTTTTATAATTGCATAATTACGGTGTGTGGAACACCAAAGGTTGCGCGCAACGTGTCAAAATTCATATACCCATCGAAAACCCATCGGTAACCAATAAAAATTAAAAAAATAAAATAAAATTAAGTACCCGTCGATAGTATTTAATAAAAAATAATTGTGAAATCAAATGAAATGCCCATCGATTAGGTAATCCATAATTTAATAAAAAAATTAATTTAATTAGTATACCTGTTGGTATATCCATCGATTATATTGAATAAAAATTAATTACAAAATCAAATAAAATACACGTCGTTAAGTGAGTCGGTAATTAAATAAAAAAATAAATTTAATAACAAAGGTGTAAACCATCATAATATAATGAAAAAACAAAAAAAATTTAAATTACATAAGCTACCAGTTGGTAATAGTTGATAAAAATATAATTAAAAAATAAAATACTATACCGGTCGTAAACCCGTAAAAAATAATGCGTGCCATTTGGCAAGATTTCGCCATCGTTTACCAACATAAACCGAGGATATTTGTAAATCTATTTTAATTAGAAAATACAATAATCCATCAGAAATACTATTAGTATTTACGATATTAAACACGCGTAACATCCATTGGTATCCTTAATTTCTAGTAATTATAAGGTAATGAGGGTAAGTGAAGGATAGTTCAGGGATTTCACAATAAAAGATAAATTAATAATATGAATATGAATAAATAACAATTTTCACTAATACTTTTATTCAAACAAATATTATTATACTCTAGTGTCTTGAAATTTGAATTTTAGGAGGGAATTTGAAATTTTGGATTGAATAGAGTTTTAGTTTTCAAAAAGTATTCATCTTAGCTTTTAAAATAATTAAATACAACAATTAACATAATTATACATTTAAATTATTAAGAGACTAAAATTAATTAGAAAAGATTAACTATGCATTAATCAATTAAAATAATTAACTTTTAATTAGACTTAGCTAACCTTTAATTAACCAGTTAACAAATGTAATACCCGTTTTTTTCCTCGCTACAAAGGCCCCTAAGGTAAATTAATGTGGGAATTAAGTGACGATCGGACTTGGTCATCACCAAAGATTTTATCTTGAAACCAATCTATTTTGTTTGCTATTTGAATGCTAGAATGAGATTTCGATGCTTTTATTTTTCCCTTAAGACAATATTCCGAAAATATGGTCTTTAGATTGATCTTTCTTGCCTAAAATTCTTGCACTTGATTCTATTGCTTTATGAGCTGATTGTTAAAAGAAACAAATAAATCTCCCTCTTGTAGTGTGGGTATGTTGCAGCTAAAAGGAAAATAAGGATTAAGGCGTCCTTTCCTTTATGATTCTTTACATATAATACAGCTTGTGAGCTTCAAGGAATTATCGTAAGTGAAGTTTCTTATGTGCTAATGTGTGCACTTGGAATCCTCAACCTATTTGAGCTTTGCATATTTAATAGTTAAGCTGTTGTAGATTTGGAAGATCCTAACTCTAATATGTTAGCATATTGTGTATACTACCCCACAAGACATGAAATCTTGGTTTGAAGCTTGATTTAGGATTGTCGTCCATTATATATTATGCTATATTTTGTTTGACCATGAGCAAAATCATGTTTATTTTTATTGACCATAAGCACAATCACATTTCCTTTATTAAGGTATCACATATAGACTTGTGTCTCCTTATATTGTAGTTTGCTCTTATCAAGATAGTATTAGCTCGTCAAAATAAAGAAAGCTAAATTGATATAGTAGCCATAGTCAAGAATTGAGATTGTAGAATAACATTTCTTTCCCATCCATCCACTCCCATCTCCCTCCAATTGGGCACACTGCCAAGACCATAGAATGAGAATGATGGGCAAGATTGGAGCATGAAGGATAGTCCGCTAGCTCCCTTACAAAGCATGGGACAAACTTGATTCAAAAACAAGTTCCTAGGAGATCATTGGTACTTTATCTTTTACCACTTCACCTTAAAAGGAAATGGAAAGCCATCTGTTTGGGGAAACTCTAAGTGAAGTTGAAGCAAAATCATAGAGTCGAAGCAATTTTGAGAAATTAAAACAAAAAAAGAGGAGAGACGGACAGTGTGGTATCTCTTCTTTAGCTCTTATTAGCTGAATTTGATATTCTTCATCCATTCTCATATCACAAAGCATGCAACCACACAAATATCAACAGCAAGCTAGTAAACATCCATACACCATTTCCATTTCACAATAAATAAATAGAAAATAAGCCATAGCCAAAAGATATCATAGGTGAATCACAGCAAACAACCCCAACAAAAAGCATAAACTAAGCAAACATCATTTTAGTGCAAACATAAACAAAACAGGTGAAAAGAAAAATTCAAAACAATTGTCATTATTTTTAGGATCTAGCAGTCCCATATACAAATAAAATAAAGAAAAAATGTGAGAAATACAGAAGGGTTAGTGGTTTTTTTCCATCGCCACGGCATAGTGCGCCTCTAAACCTCTCCTAAAACAGTGCTGCGACCTCCCATCACCTTGCTACGACCTCAGCTTCAGGCCGGGTGCCCGTCTAGAATCTATAAACTGGAGGCAGGGCAACACCCTCTCTTGCGGAGCGATCGTGGACTCCATGGCTCCCCTCAGCCTCGGGCATTCCCCTCCTTCCACCAGCTGCCGTGAGCTCTCTCGTGGCCAAGGCGCGGCTCACTTGCACCTCTCCTCAGATGAATCCCTCACCAGCCGTATGCAAGACCTACGCACCTCCTTCCCCTAGCGCGTGGCTTCACTGGTTTCCTTCCTTCTGGCACCACTTGATTGGCGGACCGTCTGGTGCTATGGCCGTGCACCGCGGCTCTTCTCTCTTCTCCCTCTCCTTCTCGATCTCTATATCTCTTTTTCTTTTCCTTCTCTCTCCTCGTGTATATGTTAGTGTTTGTGTGGATGTGTGAAAGAGAATCATGTGTGTGTGTGTTGTGCAACCCCTAACCCCAAATGAAGTCCCTAACCCCTTTTTAGTGGCTGTGAAGTTAGTGTAGGATTTTTTATTTTATTCACTGATTGATCTTTTCTTATTGCTATCCCTAATCCACATTCCAAATCCCTATTCCCTGTTGCTTCCCTTATCCCCAATCTAGATTCCTTTTCTTTTATTTTATGTTAAGTGTCGTTTAGGGTTAAAAGGAAGAAGAAAATAAATTGATTTTTTTTATAACATAAAGTTTATGTGACACTTAAAGATCAATTAACATATGATAATAATACAAGGTATATAGATATACTACCATATATATATATATATATATATATATATATATATATATTACTTTTACCCATTACGTCAAGAATTCTTACCTTGCACAAAATCATATACATTCTTACTATTCACGTGAATACATCATATAACTTTTATATTCTCTTTCAAACAATCACAAGAATTTCAGCTTTGCTATATAATGAATTGTGCAATTATGCTACAAATGAAATTTTCTTGCTCATTTTTACTTATGCATTAATAGCGAGTTTATTCATTTTGATATTTATATTCTTGTACATTATTGTTCATTATACATGATGTGTATTTATTTATGGTAATAGCGTTATTATACTATGTTGGCATGTTTTAATTATAACATTTCTGTTCTTCTGCTAGGCATATACTTATACATTCTTGGACTGTGCATATTAATTTGACATTTTCATATAATTATGTGTAAATCTTATGATTAGCAAGGTCATAAAGAACTTTCAAAATAAATAGCATGCGATTATTAATAAATATTTAATGCTATGTGAAATAATGCATGTATAAACCTATTCCTTCTTGTTTTTTTTTTTATAAACTCATCTATGACATGATGTTGCACTTTATCACATTGTGTAATGGGTGAGGGATATTATTCTTTGTATAATTATATATAGTAGTAGGAAGTTTTAACACTAGGTCTCGTGTAGCATTCTTTAAACGATATATGTTAAGTATTAATTATTTTATTATTTTGCACAAAGTGTTATATATGATGATAATGTTATGCTGCGTATTGTTCATTATGATTAAAGACTATATGATCGAGTATTATATATGCTATTTTTGTCTATAATTATAATATTATAGATCTATATTTATCTGCAATCCTAATGCAAATTACTTTCTACGATGCTTAATATTTTTGGTCAACAGTTTGATGTTCTTAATTCCTTTTCAAAAAAAATAAAATCAATCAACCAATGAATATTTTCTTTAGAACGACGTGGCTTTGAGTTTCTCATTGCACTAAAGGATATGTCGGCGTAAGTCAGCTATTTAGCCAAAATTAATTTTTCCTAAAATTGTATTCTCTTTCTTGTTTCAATTTTATTCTTGTACATAAAATGTTGAACCATGAGTTATGATGATGGCTATGATGCTTGTGTTCGCATCTCTAAATAATATGCTAAGATAAAAGGTGACATAAAACATATGGAAATGACCCTCTAGACTCAGGAATTAATGGTTATGAGAGGCGATCCAATAAGGAATCCTTTAGACTCCAGGAATAAATGATTATGGGAGGTGACCCAAGGAGGTGATTCTTTAGACTCAGGAATTAATAGTTATGAAAGGTGATCCTATGCCCCCTATTCTGCACTAGACTAGTGACGACTAGTTAGGTATAAACCTATAACCTAGAACTCTCAAGAGGAGAGTTAATAGGGTGGCCCCTTAGAAGAAAACAATAAAATTAAGTCACCTAAGATAGTGAAGAGTTTTATTTTCCTTTTATGTTATGATAGACGAATGAGGGTCTTACTTATACATGGCTCACATTTTGTTTTAAAAAGTTTTAAAAAAAATTTACACGTATTTTTACTAAGTATTTCAAGTCAAAAGATAAGAACTAAAATAAAAGAGTAATAATTAATAATTAACTTGAACACGTCCTAGGCGTATTAGATTAAATATTAGGGTGTTACAACAAACAAATAGCACAAAATGGAAATCGGGGAATTACATGTTAGGCATGCCAGATCTTGTAAATCAACTAGCCTTAGGATTTCAATTCTAAGTCAATTTCAATTCCAAGATCCAAATGCATTCTTATAGGAAAAAATAATCTCTAATAATTTATAAGATATTTTAAATTAATTTCTAGCTAAAACATATAAATAAATAGGATAAATAAATATATTAAAGTAATTAAAGAAATAATTTATCTTATAATCAACTTACATTTTAATTATGAAAATGACAAAGTACAATTTTTTAATTAGAAAACCATTTTTAAAATAGTGCGAATTGGAGATTTTAGTGAACTTCGGTCTCCTTTACGTGTTGCGTACTTATAATTTTAAATAGGGTAAAGAACACTAAATTCCATGAGGTATCAAACAATGACATTCCACCCTATTAGTTTGAAAACTTTACACTCCATCTCATTTAATTTCACTAAGGGTTCGTTTGGTGTAATCTCTTTTGTGATTTGAATTTTTATAAATTATATAAACATAATTATAACATAAGTAATAAAATAAAATATTGGTAAATTACTTTTACCGAATTTGACATTTTCTTGAATTTTATTAAAACTATTTTATATTATTGGTCCATAGAAATTAAATTCATAAATAATAGTAAAAGTTAACAATAAATTTTTAATTATAAAATTAATAATAAAAATTTTAAAGAAAGAAGATATATAAATTAAATATATATGTAGAATAATATTAAAATATATAAATAAATTTTAATTATTTTTTAAAAATAAATAATACATGATAAATAATATTAGTAATAAATAATATTAATATAAAATATAATTATATGAATTAATTCAAAATATTAAAAATATTTGTTATTATAAATTAATAATTTAATTATCATATGTAATAATCAATTATTTAGTATCATTTAACACTATTTTAAATTTTTATTAGTTGACAGTATAAAATCAATTTTACGTTGTCAAATAATAAAAATTTAAGAAATTGTCAAACTATAATGGGTAGTTAAATTGATTTTAAATTAAATGATTAATTGGATAACAGTATAAAAAATTTTATACTATTATTATATTAAAATTAAATTTTTATTTCTTTTATAATTTTATTTCTTTAATATTTTATTTCATATAATATCAAATATAAAAATATATAAATATCATTTCCTTTTTTCTTATAATACTTTCAACTTGTACAGTTTTGTCCCAATACGTGTAATAAACACTGAATAGAACGGAACTACATCTACACTGCACACAGCAACACGGAAAGCAATACGCGTAGAAACCGTGTCACTGCTAGAGCTGTGAGCCCGCTCCTATATATAACGGTGCGCTCCTTTTCATGCAGATAGGTAGGGCCCATCCGCTCCCCGTATCCAGGAAGATTGCATATGGGTCCCACGTGCGCGAACCACTGGTCACGTGCCTAGCCCTCCTACACTCTATCGTGTTGATTTATGACAGGAAGTTGCTTACACCCGCCGAGTTACCCGCCACCACGACCTATACTTTTCGTATATTCTGTCCAGTTATTAGTATTTATTAAAATTAAAGAAATAGTTAATAAAAATTATGATAAGTTTATTAAATTATTCCTCCCTTTTTTTAATATATCAATTTTCTCTCTCCTCCTTGATCAGTAAATTTATAATATTAAATAAAATTATTATTAATAAAAAATACTTAATATTACCTAAACTTTTAAAATGGATTATTATTAAATAATAATAAATTTTCTCTGTACATAAAATTATTGGAAGGAATTTATACATGCTGAGTTATAGTAAAAATTAATTTTATCCTGAAATTATATATATAATTTATTTTAATTCCTAAAACTAAAAAAATATTACTTTAATATTATACTACCGATATATTATTTATTATTAAATGATGCATAGTTCCTTAAATGAGTTATATACTTTATCTATTCGTGAATAACATATCAGCCAGTACCGCTTTCCACACTACGTATAATACATCTTATTAGCAAACCATGACAGTGTATGGTCGCATGTATGGGACCCACCCTCAACCATTTCGATACTTTTTCTTAACAATTTGCCTGACGCGACAAAATCAGGTACGTGGCTTCGAGGGACCTATTTACTCTTAGTTTTTTGTTTGCCAAATATGTCTTCTATTGTTATTTATTCTGATGCTGATACAAAGAACAAACTAAGCGAGTTTTCAAAAGAATAATGATTGATGTATAATAAAATTATATAATAAATATATAATATATATTTTATTATCATTAAATGTTATGAGTGGGGATTATACGTTATATTCAATAGTGATAAGATATGTAATATATATTTATTGTACATCAAACATTATTATTTACAGAAGGATCACATCAACGTGCTACACCGTTTCAGTTGTGATGTGTAGATAGAAATGCTTTTGTTTCTGTTGGCTTTGCTCCATTCACCCGGAAACCGGACTTGGGCACTCTGTTTGATCAATGGTGGATGTAGAAATTGTTGAATTCAATTGGAGCACCACGTACTTTAAATAAAAATGAAAATTAAAGATAAATTCTCATTGAAATATCATTCTGCTATTAGATATAAAGTATAGATTTTACTTTTCAGTATATTCAACGCCAACTGGAGTGACTAATCTCTCTAAGGTGGTAGTCTTTAAGGAGGTAAATCTCTATTCACAATACTCTTTTTATATACACTTCTAGCAATCAAATAGCCGGCTAAATTGCTAAGTAAATCTAGCTAGTTCCTGATTATGTTAGACTTCGTGTTATATAAAATTTAACTTGATACATTGATAGACTAAAAGAGTTTTACATTATTATCCTGTTAAATATTTCCTTTTGCATATTTTTAAATAATGGCAAAGAAATTAGTCATATTTATTGATGTAATATTATATGATTGAATAATTTTATAAAACTTTTTTATAGTGTCAGGATATTCAAATTAAATCCTAAAATTTAGAAATATTTACAAATTTGTCACATTGGATGACACACTACCACCAGTTTTTTTACCAAAAAAAATTAATTGGAAAAGTATTAAAATTAATTATCAATATATACTCATTTTTTATAAAAGCATTACGTTTTAAGTGTCATGTATTTTTAATAATGGTAGATCATGTAATACATCTAAAGTCCAACGTATTACTTCCATTTCAATTTCCTAGAAGATGACGTTTCATTTGTGCATTGTCAATGGCACAAATAGAATACATGAAATAGTCTACATATTATGCCCCTAATACGTCACACAGCAAGCGTTTATGTGCTATCCTGTAGCACATAATACATCAGGTGGTGGGCCTATAAAACCAAAACGGGACCACAATGTCTCACGTATTGCATTGTTGGTAGAGACAGAAGTTAGAAAGAAGGTAAAGGAAGGAAGACATAAAGGGAAAAATAGCAATAAAAGTGTGACATGGTTGAGAACAATAATGTCCATCGCAAAGATCAATGCAGAGACATCTCAGCAAATCTGGATGCACACATAATTTAATATTTTAATTTTATTTGTTAATATTATTATAGTTAAATAATTTAATTTTGTTTTTTATAGTACTTAGTTAGAAATTTATTTGAGTCTATATATAACTTTAATTTGGCTTGGTTTCTTTAGAGATATAACTTTATTTGTTGAAAAAAGTATATATTTAAGTTTAATTTAATTAATTCACACTAGTTTATGAAATCACAATTGAATGTAATAGAAACACATTTTAAATTTACTTTAGTTGAGATTAATAAATTGTTAGTTCTAAGGAAAAAGAAAATAGTTTGCTTTGTAATAATATTTATACTTTATAAATACTAGTATAAATTTTAGTAATAAAAACTAAATATTAATAGTTAGTTTAATAATAATGTTAAAATTAAATAAATAGGCTTGTAAAGAGTTTAATAATTAGACCAGTTTAGTGTATTTTTTTTATAAGTTTATGATTTTAGTCTAGTTAGGTTAGAGACTCCACACTACTAGAAATTCACATTATTGACGGCAACTACCAACGGGTTCACAATCATCAATAGTTACCAACGACATCTCATGAGTTGTCGCCTTTTTTGGAAATTAATGAGTTGATTATTAATTTGCATGACAACTGTTGGTAAATCTATCAGTAAATGATGGCGCCACTACCGCCATATGACGCGCATAGTTTCTGATGGTTGTAAAGGTTTTTTATTTTACTTTTTATTTTATTTTTATTAAAAGTTATCGAAAGGTATTTTATTTTATTTATTTTTTATTTTTTTGTCATTAAATTACCAATGGGTGTGTCGATGAGTGTTTTATTTTATTTTTTTAAAGGTTACCTGAGGTTATATCAGATATTTTATTTAACTTATTTTAAATTTTTTTATCCTTAAAATACCTGGGTGTATTGATAAGTATTTTATTTTATTTTTATTAAAATTTACTGATGGATTTTTGAAAATTTCGCACGTTGGTGCAAATTCTTAGTGTTCCCACATACCCTTCAGTAATTAGTGAGGTTTGAAACACATTGTTTTCTTCCTCACTATTTCATCTGCACTCTTTCTCTCTAAACCCTCGCCTCCATCACCTATTTGCCATTGTGCGTGTAACACCCTAATAATTAACCCAATACACCTAGGCTTGATTAATTACTAGACTTTACTCTTTGCTTCAGTTCCTTAATCATGCTTTGAAAATACTTAGTGAAATTACGAGCCATTTTTTTTTAAACATAATTGAAAACGTGAGCCGCGCTTAACGTGAATGATTTAGCAAAATTTAAAAGACACATAGGAATTTACAAACATCACATCATAATATATTGGCTCCATCATACAGCATCCATAATTACATATCATATAGATATTTTGCCTACCAAGAATAAGACTAAGTGTAGGCAATCTAATAAAACATAAATAATATATGGATGGAAGGACATCCATTAATGGCACCTAGTAATAACACTCCAGGGATAGGGATAGATATCTGAAATATACGAGTGAAACTCAGGATTCAAGTCAGCTACCCGGTGCAGCCTCAATGTGATTCACGAACGCTTCCTTTTTTCTGAAGACGAG
The DNA here is from genome assembly GCA_030441495.1 of Dalbergia oliveri. Lineage (NCBI taxonomy): Eukaryota > Viridiplantae > Streptophyta > Magnoliopsida > Fabales > Fabaceae > Dalbergia > Dalbergia oliveri. The sequence goes on along the minus strand of JAMLFY010000004.1, from coordinate 35,756,255 downwards.
ATGGAAAGAAAAATAGAGGGAGTGAGAAACTTATAAAAAGAATCTCAGTAGGGTACTCACCTCATGATGCATTGTGTCATCATCATCGTCCCCAGGAACCTCGGGTTATTATGAAATAGTGAGCATGCTAAGATTGATTTATTAAGTTCAAAATATACTTTACCGAGGTTCGTCGGTTTTAATCATGCGTCTTATAATGCATCATAAACTTAGCATGTCATGTTTATAATGAACTTTTCCTTTCATATATAATAACATAGTTATGCATAAAATCACATCATATTCCTCATCATCATTTCATAATACTATGCATAGCAAATATCATATTTCTCATCATCATCTCATAAATACTATGCATAGCAGAACATCATATTCACATAATGCATTTACTTAGTTTCTTAGGTGACTTAAAGTTACTTTCATCATCATTTTCCTGGGCCACCCTATACTTCACCCTTTTGGGAGTAATCTAGGTTATGAGCTCATACCTTGCTAGTCGTCACCAGCACATACTTATCCCTTTTGATAAGTAAAAATTCCGTCTCTACCCTTTTGAGAGAACAGACTAGGGGCAAGAATCACCTTTTCACCGCCTATAGTTTGACGGGTCCAAAGGATCATTTTCTCATATATTTTGAGTCACCTTTAAGTCTTTGCATGTTATATCATAATACAATTCTTCATTCATAATCATCATAACATTTTCTCATTTATAGTCTTATGCCGAAATAATATATACCAACTGTAATCATGCATCTGGGAGATTCCAGGAAAGAGAGGTGGGTCACAATGGACACGCTTAAATACCAAATCTTTCCTTAGCCAGAATCTTTCCAAATTGCACTCTTACAAGTAATACACTTCTTCCAGGTAACAGAATATGTCTTTATTTCATGCATAAGTTTTCATTGTTTGCAACAACAACTATAACATACAAACCAGGGAATCAATCAATGACACCAAATTCTTAATAAGCATCAAATCACATTTTAAGTACACATAAATTACTAGCTTCCCATAAAATTTTTACAAAGTTTTAAAACTCCTTTAGAACTAATTCCTTTTGTTAAACTTGAAAGAAGTCATAGGACTTTAGGCCTAAATTAACCATGGGACCGATTTATAACTTGAAAGAATGTTCATAATTAAATCTTTCACTTAAGATAAAAGGAGCAAGTCTTGAGCTTTAGAGATTTAGGTGACATCTTTGAATTATTACCATGCTATGCAACCTTATTTTAATCTTATCTTTATAAGGTGATAGCTTGGAATTATAAACATGATATGCAATTCTATTTCTTTATCTTTAAGATTTAAGGTGATAACTTAAAAATTAAACATGATGCAAGAACTTGTAATATAAACATGATGCAAGAAACTGAGCGGCGGAATCCGCAGGGACCGGTGAGAGGAGAATCTTAAGCAAGGAAGGCGGTAGTCCGCAGGACCGGTGAGGGGATGAGAATTACATTTTTTTAAGCTCCAATTCTCAAGACTTCTTAAAGAATAAATTCTTTAACTCCAATTATCTCATTTCTTTGCTTATGATTCATAAGCAAGTCTTTGAGCTCTAGGATTTTTAGGTGATGACATAAAATAAACATGTCATGCATTGACTCTTTTAGCCATTATAAAATAAAGTGAGAGCATAAAATAAACATGAGATGCAACTTCTTTATTATCTTTAGAGATTAAGTGACAACTTGAAATTTAAACATGAAATGCAAGCTTGGAAATTTAAACATGAATATGCAAGTTCATTTATTCATTCTTGAGAATTTAGTGATGACATAGAAAGTAAACATGGTTATGCAAGGCATAAACTTAAACATGGATGCAAGTTCATTTTATTTCTTTACTAGAGCTCCTCCAAGACTTTAGAGAAATATAAATTCAACCCAATATATCTTAGCAAGACAAAGTGAAAAATACATCTTTCAAGTTCTAAACTCAAGATCATAAAAACATCATAAAAATATTATTCTTTAAAGTTTTGCATCAAGTGGAACTTTCAAGCTTTAGAGGCCTAACTTGTGATGGATTCACAACCCACCCTCAAGGTCCTCATCATCAAGCCATCATCTTAGTCCCACCTAGGCCATATGGCTGAATTGTTCAAAGAAAAGGAAGAAGAAAACCAAATGGAAAAACTAGAGAAAATCCATGAAATCATCATTTTGAACCAAGAACAACACTTAGCAAAGCATAGAAATAAACTTAAAAACAACTCCCTACCTAATCTGATTTGAAGGAAAGGAAGAGAACTTGGTTTCCTTGAGTGAAATGAAAGAAAATATTCTTGAAAACTTGAAGAAAGAATTCAGCCAAGAGGAGGAGGAAATGAGAGCTTTTGGTGCTCCTAAAACTAGAATTTGTGTAAGTTATGAACTAAGCATCTAAACTATCTTCAAGCATGCCTATTTATAGAGATTTTGCAGCTCATAAATGGACAAAGGAAGGAAAGAAATCTGACCAAAAATTAGAGAAAAAAATAAGGAAGAAAAATCATTTTGTTTGGTGGCTTAAAACATGGAATCATGTTTCCATGTTTTCATGATTCTTTGTTTTCATTCTTTGGATTTTTGTGTAATAATTTTCTGACTTATTACTCAATAATTTCGTGCATTACAGCCTTGTGGAAGAGGATTTTGTGTGTTCCATGTATTTTTTAGGTGTAGGCAAGGTATTCATGCAATTTAGAGAATTTACGGTTAAGGGTTTAAGTGAATTACTAAGCAATTTGGGTGTTTTAAGCAATTTTAGGTTCTAATCAATCTAAATAAATAATTTTGACTCTAGATTAGTAATTAGAATTTAATAAGCTTTAATTTGAGCCTAATATTGCTTAGGTTTCGTTAGACAATCAAAAATCTCAAAATTTGTAAAACTACACAAAGACAGGGGCAAAACGGTCATTTTACTTAAAAATTGCCCGAGACCACCCGAGCTTAACCAATGGTTAATCATGGCTTAAAAACACCTTTTAACACATTTTAGTGAGGTTCGGGTCAAGTCGGCACGCAAATGGAGTTAAAACGGGTAAGGGCGTTTTGGTCATTTCGCGTCGAAGCTCAAAATTAGGATTTTTCTCCTCTATTAACACACATAACACAAACAATCCCTTATTAACATCAAAACATCCCCTTGAGGATGGGTGGGGCCCACGATCCTCATTTTCTAGTAAAATAACCTCAGGGGCATTTTGGTCATTTTACACGTACAGAAAATTGGGGTTTGCAATACTTGCACGAATTGCTCCTAACTTCTCTTCTAACGTTATATTCCTTTATTAAGGATTGTTTGGTCTCAAATTTTATATAATATTTACCTACGGTAATTCGGTAATTCCTAATGATAGTAAAAATTACAGTAAAAATTGGGGCGTTACATTACTCCCCTCCTTAAAAGAATTTCGCCCTCGAAATTCGTTAGAATAGCTCAAGATGTGCTTGCATATCTGATTCCAGCTTCCATGTAACTTCTTCGTTTCATCTTGTCCCCATGCTACTTTGACTAGGGTACAACCTTGTTCCTTAACGCTTAACTCCTCGGTCAACGATCTCGTGGGTGGTAAGTTAAACGTTAGGTCATCTCTTAATTGTACATGTTCTGGCTCTAGTACATGACTTGGGTAGAATGATATTTCCTTAACTGGGAGACATGGAAAACATCATGAAGGTTGGACAGACTCCTGGGTAGGGCTATACGGTAGGCTCAGATCCTATTTTGCTAAGGATTTCAAATGGACCAAGAAATCTGGGCTCAATTTCTTTACTTTCATTGCTCGGCCTATGCCTGTGGTGGGGGTGATTCTTAGGAACACATGGTCCCCTTCTTGAAAATCTAGCGGTTTTCGCTTGTCCGCATAGTTTTCTGCGACTTTGAGCAGTGAGAATCTTATCCCTAATCTTCTTGATTTGTTCCGTCGTTCCCTCACAATATCGGTCCAAGTAGACTTTGCTTTCCGGGCTCATACCAACATAGAGGTGATTGACACTTCCGTCCATAGAGGGCCTCGTATGGTGCCATACCGATACTTGCATGATAACTGTTGTTATATGCAAATTCAATAGTAGGTACTTATCCAACTCTCTTTGATCTAAAACACAAGCCCTCAACATGTCCTCCAAAGTTTGGATAGTTCTTTCAGATTGACCGTCCGTTTGGGGTGATAACCGTGCTCAAACAGCTTGAACCAAACGCCTTCTGAAAGGCTCCCAAAACCGTGACGTGAATCGCGGATCTCGATCGAGATTATCGCGACACTTCGTGTAACCTTACTATCTCCTGAATATATAACTGCTAACCTATCCAAGGAATAAGTCACCTTAATAGGTAAAAAGTGGGCTGACTTAGTCAACCGATCCACTATTACCCAAATGGCGTCATGATTCGCTTGGGTCCTCGTAGTCCAGTTACAAAATCCATGGAGATACTATCCCACTTCCACTCGGGGATTGATAGGGGTTGCAACATTCAGAGGGTCTTTGGTGCTCAATCTTCACCTTTTGACATACCAAGCATTTATTCACCCATGTGCACACATCCTTTTTCAATCCAGGCCACCAGAACATCTTCCTCAAATCTTGATACATCTTGGTGGCACCAGGATGGAGGGTGAAATGACTCTTATGGGCTTCCTCCAAAATATCCTTTCGGAGGTCACCACTAGCAGGTACACATATACGACCTTCAAACCTCCATAAACTATCATTCCCTTGGGTAAAACCTTTCAACTTTGCTCTTCTGCCTCTAAGGTCTCTTGAAATTCTGTATCTTTCCTTTGGGCTTGAGCAATTCTTTCCTTGAATTCACTTGTCACACTAAGGTGACAAGCTCTTATGCCCTTAGTGGTCAAGGTCATTCCTAGGTTGAGGTCTCTAAATTGCTCAATTAACTCAATCTCTTTCACCATCAAACGGGACACTTGTAAGGATTTCCTACTTAGGGCATCAGCTACAACATTAGCTTTACCTGGATGATAGTTTAACCCGAAATCATAATCTTTTAAAAACTCCATCCACCTTCTTTGCCTCATGTTTAGCTCTTTTTGATCAAAGAGATATTTCAAACTCTTGTGATCAGAAAACACCTCAAACCTCACTCCGTATAAATGGTGTCTCCAAATCTTTAGAGCAAACACGACGCGGCTAACTCAAGGTCATGGGTGGGGTAATTTGCCTCATGTGGCTTGAGTTGCCTCGATGCATAGGCCACCACTTGCCTATCCTGCATCAGCACACAACCCAAACCCTTCCTTGAAGCATCACAGTACACTTCGAAAGGCACATTGGGGTCGGGTAACACTAAAGCGGGGTTGAGGTTAGCTTGTGTTTCAGCTCTTGAAAGCTCTTTTCACACTCAGGGTCCATGAAAAAGAGGTGTTTTTCCTAGTTAGCTTAGTCAGAGGAAGGGAAATTTGGGAAAATCCCTTGATAAACCGACGGTAATAACCAGCTAAACCTAAGAAGCTCCTTACTTCAGTTCCGTGGTTGGTCTTTCCAGTTTACAACCGTTTCCACCTTACTAGGATCTCCAGCAATTCCTTTCTTAGATACTACATGCCCTAAAAATTTCACCTCATCCAACCAGAATTCACACTTAGAAAGCTTGGCATATAGTTTCTTTTCCTTAGGATTTCCAGTACTATAGTTAGGTGGCGTTCATGCTCCTCGTGGGTCTTAGAGTAGATGAGAATGTCATCTATAAAGACAACCACAAACTGATCTAAATAGGGTCTAAAGATCCTATTCATGTAATCCATAAAAATTGCCGGAGCATTGGTTAATCCAAAGGACATTACTCCAAACTCAAAATGGCCGTATCGGACGAAAGGCCGTTTTTGGTATATCTTCATCTCTCACCCTAATTCTGGTGGTAACCTGACCTCAAATCAATCTTAGAAAACACTGTTGCCCTTTAAGCTGGTCCATCAAGTCATCTATCCTAGGCAAAGGGTATTTGTTCTTCACTGTCACTTTATTCAATTGCCTATAGTCAACACACATCCTCATACTCCCATCCTTTTTCTTCACAAACAACACAGGGGCTCCCTAAGGTGACGCACTAGGTCTAACAAACTTTTTCTCCAATAAATCCTCCAATTGAGCTTTCAACTCGGTCAACTCTAATGGGGACATCCTGTATGGGGCTATGGATATGGGACCTGCACGGAAGCAATTCTATGGAAAACTCTATCTCTCTTTGGGGGAAACTCTGTATCTCATGGAAATACTTCGGGATAATTTCTTACTATCGGTATCTCATCGATACTTTGCTCAAAGTCTACATCACTAGCGGCTAAGAAAATATAACCTTTACTCTCACCCTTACCAGTCCATTCTCCAGAGTTATGTAAAGACTTATGGGTTTCTTAGGTCTAATGGGAACAGGAAGAAAAGTAATGGTTTTCTCATGGAGGTTAACAGTACACGGTTGGCTTCAAGCCAATCCATGCCAAGAATCACATCTAAACCTTGCATGGGTAAGCAAATGAGATCTAAAACAAATGATCTATTCTCAATAACAAAATGGCAATCTAAACAACATTTACAAGTCCTAACGGGTTTTCCAGGAGGGTAGAAACAATAAGGTCAAAAGGAAGCTCAGTTATATGCAAGTTAAGGGTTTTAACACACGAGTGGGAGATAAAAGAATGGGAAGCGCAGAATCATACAGTACAATTAAGTTTCTACCATACATATTACACTTACCTTCCACGAGATTTCGTGACTTTGTCGTTTCTTCACATTAACGGTGAATACCCTTCCTTGGTATTCTGGCTTGGGATTGGGGGTTGGCGGGTTCCTTTCTGTGCATTCTCGGGAGTAATGACCTGGTTTTCACCGGTAGCACACGTTTGTTCCAGCTCGACATGGCATGCTCCCATGATTCTTGCCGCACTTGGGACATTCCATGGATGGCACGGGTCGTGGAGGTGCTGCTGGACCTCTTTGTGGTGCTTTCCCTTTATTGTTATTATTGTTGTTGTTGCGATTATTGGGATTATTATAGCGGTTGTTGTTGTTGTTCGGTCTTCCTTGATGAAAGTTCCTTTGTGGCACTTGTGATCTTGATTGATGTGGAAATGGAGGTCGATTTTGCCTCTTGAACTGTTGACCTTGAGGTGTCAGCTTTTTAATGATATTCTCAGACTTTGAAGTACCCAGCTTCTCGCCCTTCTTCAATGATGCGGCATTTGTTGACTAAGGTAGAGAAATCCCTAATTTCAAGTGCGCAACTCCACATTAAGTTCTCCTTTAACCCTGACTCGTATTTAATGCATTTCCAATACTCATCAGGGTTACCTTGGTACATCCTTGAGAACTTAATGAGTTCCTCAAATCTGCAGGTATCCTGAGCCACATTCATATTCCCTTGGACAAGTTGCATGAATTCAATGTCCTTAGCATTTCTAACCGACTCGGAAAGTACTTCTCGTAAAAATGGACCTTGAATAATTCCCAATCAATGTCCACTTCGGTTGCCTCCAGGAGTCTTCGAACACCACCAAGGGCATCACCCTCAAGCATGTGGGTGGCAAAAGTGACCTTCTGCTCCTCGGAACATGGAACTACAGCAAAGACCTTCTCAATATTCCGAATCCATTCATCTGCTACATTAGGATTCAGGGTCCCTTGAAAACAGGTGGATTCGCCTTACGAAATTCCCCGAAACGAGCATGTTCGGGAATTTCATGTCCTTGATTTATATTAGCTTGACGATTCTGATCCATCCGTTCCATCATCATTCTCATGGTCCTTGCTACGTCGCGAAGTGCTTCAGCGGTCTCATTATCTTGGTTATTATGTGCCGCGCTCCTAGTCTGTTGTCGTCGTGCCATTGGTCCCTATACACACAAAACAGCAACACTGAGGTGATCAAGCCCAATATTCCATGCAAAGTGAGCAAGTTACCATGGCACTTTCAACATACAGGAGTCATGTATTTCTAATCCTCAAGCTCATCCTAATGATAAACATCTACACATGACATTACTAACGTATTATGCTTTAGAAGCATAGTCAGTCCAATCCTCAGGCTAGAACGAAACCTCTGATACCAAAATGTAACACCCTAATAATTAACCCAATACACCTAGGAGGTCTGATTAATTACTAGACTTTACTCTTTGCTTCAGTTCCTTAATCATGCTTTGAAAATACTTAGTGAAATTACGAGCCATTTTTTTTTTAAAACATAATTGAAAACGTGAGCCGCGCTTAACGTGAATGATTTAGCAAAATTTAAAAGACACATAGGAATTTACAAACATCACATCATAATATATTGGCTCCATCATACAGCATCCATAATTACATATCATATAGATATTTTGCCTACCAACAGAATAAGACTAAGTGTAGGCAATTTAATAAAACATAAATAATATATGGATGGAAGGACATCCATTAATGGCACCTAGTAATAACACTCCAGGGATAGGGATAGATATCTGAAATATACGAGTGAAACTAGCAGGATTCAAGTCACTACCCTAAGCCTCAATGTGATTCACGAACGCTTCCTTCTATTTCTGAAGACGAGATGGAAAGAAAAATAGAGGGAGTGAGAAACTTATAAAAGAATCTCAGTAGGGTACTCACCTCATGATGCATTGTGTCATCATCATCGTCCCCAGGAACCTCGGGTTATTATGAAATAGTGAGCATGCTAAGATTGATTTATTAAGTTCAAAAATATACTTTACCGAGGTTCGTCCTTTTAATCATGCGTCTTATAATGCATCATAAACTTAGCATGTCATGTTTATAATGAACTTTTCCTTTCATATATAATAACATAGTTATGCATAAAATCACATCATATTCCTCATCATCATTTCATAATACTATGCATAGCAGAATATCATATTTCTCATCATCATCTCATAAATACTATGCATAGCAGAACATCATATTCACATAATGCATTTACTTAGTTTCTTAGGTGACTTAAAGTTACTTTCATCATCATTTTCCTGGGCCACCCTATACTTCACCCTTTTGGGAGTAATCTAGGTTATGAGCTCATACCTTGCTAGTCGTCACAGCACATACTTATCCCTTTTGATAAGTAAAAATTCCGTCTCTACCCTTTTGAGAGAACAGACTAGGGGCAAGAATCACCTTTTCACCGCCTATAGTTTGACGGGTCCAAAGGATCATTTTCTCATATATTTTGAGTCACCTTTAAGTCTTTGCATGTTATATCATAATACAATTCTTCATTCATAATCATCATAACATTTTCTCATTTATAGTCTTATGCCGAAATAATATATACCAACTGTAATCATGCATCTGGAGATTCCCAGGAAAGAGAGGTGGGTCACAATGGACACGCTTAAATACCAAATCTTTCCTTAGTCAGAATCTTTCCAAATTGCACTCTTACAGTAATACACTTTCTTCCAAGTAAAATATGTCTTTATTTCATGCATAAGTTTTCATTGTTTGCAACAACAACTATAACATACAAACCAGGGAATCAATCAATGACACCAAATTCTTGATAAGCATCAAATCACATTTTAAGTACACATAAATTACTAGCTTCCCATAAAATTTTTACAAAGTTTTAAAACTCCTTTAGAACTAATTCCTTTTGTTAAACTTGAAAGAAGTCATAGGACTTTAGGCCTAAATTAACCATGGGACCGATTTATAACTTGAAAGAATGTTCATAATTAAATCTTTCACTTAAGATAAAAGGAGCAAGTCTTGAGCTTTAGAGATTTAGGTGACATCTTTGAATTATTACCATGCTATGCAACCTTATTTTAATCTTATCTTTATAAGGTGATAGCTTGGAATTATAAACATGATATGCAATTCCATTTCTTTATCTTTAAGATTTAAGGTGATAACTTAAAAATTAAACATGATGCAAGAACTTGTAATATAAACATGATGCAAGAAACTGGACGGCGTAATCCGCAGGAACCGGTGAGGGAGAAGAGAATCTTAAGCAAGGGGGCGAGTCCGCAGGACGTGGGGGATGAGAATTACATTTTTTTTAAGCTCCAATTCTCAAGACTTCTTAAAGAATAAATTCTTTAACTCCAATTATCTCATTTCTTTGCTTATGATTCATAAGCAAGTCTTTGAGCTCTAGGATTTTTAGGTGATGACATAAAATAAACATGCCATGCATTGACTCTTTTAGCCATTATAAAATAAAGTGAGAGCATAAAATAAACATGAGATGCAACTTCTTTATTATCTTTAGAGATTAAGTGACAACTTGAAATTTAAACATGAAATGCAAGCTTGGAAATTTAAACATGAATATGCAAGTTCATTTATTCATTCTTGAGAATTTAGTGATGACATAGAAAGTAAACATGGTTATGCAAGGCATAAACTTAAACATGGATGCAAGTTCATTTTATTTCTTTACTAGAGCTCCTCCAAGACTTTAGAGAAATATAAATTCAACCCAATATATCTTAGCAAGACAAAGTGAAAAATACATCTTTCAAGTTCTAAACTCAAGATCATAAAAACATCATAAAAATATTATTCTTTAAAGTTTTGCATCAAGTGGAACTTTCAAGCTTTAGAGGCCTAACTTGTGATGGATTCACAACCCACCCTCAAGGTCCTCATCATCAAGCCATCATCTTAGTCCCACCTAGGCCATATGGCTGAATTGTTCAAAGAAAAAGGAAGAAGAAAACCAAATGGAAAAACTAGAGAAAATCCATGAAATCATCATTTTGAACCAAGAACAACACTTAGCAAAGCATAGAAATAAACTTAAAAACAACTCCCTACCTAATCTGATTTGAAGGAAAGGAAGAGAACTTGGTTTCCTTGAGTGAAATGAAAGAAAATATTCTTGAAAACTTGAAGAAAGAATTCAGCCAAGAGGAGGAGGAAATGAGAGCTTTTGGTGCTCCTAAAACTAGAATTTGTGTAAGTTATGAACTAAGCATCTAAACTATCTTCAAGCATGCCTATTTATAGAGATTTTGCAGCTCATAAATGGACAAAGGAAGGAAAGAAATCTGACCAAAAATTAGAGAAAAAAAATAAGGAAGAAAAATCATTTTGTTTGGTGGCTTAAAACATGGAATCATGTTTCCATGTTTTCATGATTCTTTGTTTTCATTCTTTGGATTTTTGTGTAATAATTTTCTGACTTATTACTCAATAATTTCGTGCATTACAGCCTTGTGGAAGAGGATTTTGTGTGTTCCATGTATTTTTTAGGTGTAGGCAAGGTATTCATGCAATTTAGAGAATTTACGGTTAAGGGTTTAAGTGAATTACTAAGCAATTTGGGTGTTTTAAGCAATTTTAGGTTCTAATCAATCTAAATAAATAATTTTGACTCTAGATTAGTAATTAGAATTTAATAAGCTTTAATTTGAGCCTAATATTGCTTAGGTTTCGTTAGACAAATCAAAAATCTCAAAATTTGTAAAACTGCAAAGACGGGGCAAAACGGTCATTTTACTTAAAAATTGCTCGAGACCACCCGAGCTTAACCAATGGTTAATCATGGCTTAAAAACACCTTTTAACACATTTTAGTGAGGTTCGGGCTCAGCGGCACGCAATTGGAAGTTAAAACGGGTAAGGGCGTTTTGGTCATTTCGCGTGAAGCTCAAAATTAGGATTTTTCTCCTCTATTAACACACATAACACAAACAATCCCTTATTAACATCAAAACATCCCCTTGAGGATGGGTGGGGCCCACGATCCTCATTTTCAGTAAAATAACCTCAGGGGCATTTTGGTCATTTTACACGTACAAAAATTGGGGTTTGCAATACTTGCACGAATTGCTCCTAACTTCTCTTCTAACGTTATATTCCTTTATTAAGGATTGTTTGGTCTCAAATTTTATATAATATTTACCTACGGTAATTCGGTAATTCCTAATGATAGTAAAAATTACAGGTAAAAATTGGGCGTTACATGCGCCCCACCGAGCGTTCAAGAGACAATGCGATCTAGGAGCATTGATGAGCATTTTAATTAATTTAGTTTTTTTATTTGGTATATTTTTTCTGTTCTTTTATGGGTGCCCATAGTGTTGTATTTTATTGCATTTGGGATTAGTTATTGTTGTTATTTTGTTAATGTAAGAGTTTTGTTTGAGCGTGGCAACGACTTATTAACATTGAGAGTGGTTTGTCATTCTACTTCTTTATTTTATTTTATGTTTTTTATGTATATAAGTGTAACATTTGTCACATCTAGGCATACTACGTATCGGCGTCCCCAGTGTGAATGTAACACCCGGCATGCAAATATTGTTTGCTTTGGGGCTAACTGGCGCCCTTCAGATTTGTTTTTCCCTCTTAAGAGGAAAACGCGTCTTATGGGAGAGATATTCACACTCTTATAAGGTATGCTTCGTTCCCTCCATAATTGATGTGGGACTAGTTCCACCCTCCTAGTGGGAACACGATCCCGAGATCAGTTTTGATACCATCTCTAACACCTCACATCTGGGCGCACTACATATTGCGTTTCCAGTGTGAGTGTAACACCCAGCATGCATATATTGTTTGCTTTGGGGCCTAATTAGACACCCTCATGGATTTGCTCTTATAAGGGTATGGATACCTCCCCAAGCAGACGCATTTTCCCTAAGAGAGGGGGAAGAGCAAATTCATGAGGGTGCTCAATTAGACCCCAAGGTAGACAATATCTACATGCCAGGTGTTACCCTTACACTAGGGACGACAATACGTAGCGCACCCAGATGTGACAGATGTTACAATAAGTGTGTTAAGTTAAATTTTTCATATTGGATTTTTAGGATTGGATTTGGTTGGACGCATAGATCTTTCACATTCTGTGTTTTTTCACTACTATAGAGGTTAGTAACTAAATCCTTATTATTTATATGGTTTAATATGTATGCATTTGTCTTGACTTTTGCTTGTGTCTCCACCCAATTTGCACTCTAAACTAACCAAACTCTCCTCCTAGGACAGGAATACAATAACTATTGTTGATGATGAGGTGAAATAAGAAGCCTTTAAAGGAGGTTGATTTGAAGATTTCAAGAAGTAAGTTGGTGTTTGTGCTTAAGCTTATGGATGCTTGGTGTTGTAGCTAGGGATTTCTAGTGAGTTTATGATGTTTTGATCAAGAAGAACAATGAAGAAGGCTGTAAGAAGGAAGCTGGCCAAAAATCATGGGAGAAATAATGAAAAATTGTGATTTTGTTCTATTTATATTAGAAAATGTGTAATAGTTTTCTACCACAAAAATTATTTCTTTGTAATAAAATTTAGAATTTTATGTGGATGTAATTAAATCTTGATAAAGACAATGGTGTGGCCAATTCCTAGCCACACACTTGTCAAGTGTAATAGGAATTTTACATTGCAAGTTTCATATGGTGTAAGAAATTGTACATCGATATTTTATTGAAAGGGTAAAATAATGTACTTGAGAAGAGATCCTGTATGAAATTTAATTTCGGTCTAGAACTCCACTTTTAAAACCTTTATCCTATCTTTTCTTAGTCCCGGGTATCTTTGGATCCGCTTTAGGGTTTTGGTTGTCCTAATGGGTCAGGGCTGACAAGATTACTATTCACATTTATTTTTCTAAGCCATTCTTATTATAACTAATTCTATTAGAATCATGAAATTCTGATTAATAAAGTTCAACTAAAATTTTTGAAAAAAATTTCAAGGTGTTACATGTCTTGGAATGAAACAATACAAGCACCCCTTAAGTGAAACCCAATTGAATTGTAAGAGGTTGGGAGTAGGGCTCCATAGAAATCTTGCTATATGAGAGGTGGGATGATCTCCATAGAATAAATCTCTAGCTGTGACAATGTTGGCCCAATTAGGAGCTATGACTAAGGCTTTAGGAGAAGCTTAGAGTAGATCTATGCAGACCCAGGCTAGCCCAACCTCATGATACATGTATGGACAAGCATCAGACCAGGCTAGCCCAACCTCATGATACATGTATGGACAAGCATAAATGAAAGTCCTCTAATTCATTCTAAACAATCGATCCATGATTTGGTATGCTATTTGAGTAGGAACTGGAGCATCCTTGAATTTGTTGGCTACAATAGAGGCACTTATGATAGAGACTGTGGCTGCTCCACTGTCATGAAAGTAAGATGGAAAATATTTGTTCATCTAGAGATTAAAAAAAACCAAAAGGAACCCATGAAAGCCTTGGAAGTAGAAGAAGTCTTGAGATGGCTAAACCATTGATTCATCCATTTGTAAAATAAAGACAAAAATAAAGCACCTAGATTTATTGTTCTCACAGAAATAATGGTCGCAACATAATAGTTATATAAGTCAACTAGCTTAAGGGAGCTAGTGCAAAGGAAGAACTTGCACATCCAATAAAGAAGAAAGACATGGTGCTCAACTTTAGAAATAGGGCCATTTATTTTGTTGTGTTGGGCGAGGAAACTATGGTAAGGAGCATTCTTCTTATGAATTGGGCATCCTTAGCTAGGGAAGCATACATTATACATGGTAGGAAGCTCATCTCCTATTGTTGGAAGGCCCAGGATAGCTCCTACATTGTATAAGGTAGGGTGAAAATGCCAAATAGAAAAAGACAAAGGCATTGATAGAAACATTCCAAAAGCCTAAAAAGGCTATCAAGAGATCCCGATTTGGGGAAAACTCTTGTCTGGAGAACATGATCATCTCATAGATACCCTATGTTCTACAAAGATGACCTTTTTGTTCCTCAACCCTATCAAGCCAGTTAGTGTAAAGCTCATTAGGGCGAGGCTAGCCTCGGATTTCAGAAGGGCATTTGAGTATAGAAAACCAGCTAAAATAGAAAGGAAGTTCAAAGCCATTATGGATTACGTAGGTTTCTACCAAGGTTTGAAAAAAGATAGCTCTGAGTTCTGAGATAATAGAACCAAGTATGTAATCAGTACCTTCTTTGTCATAAGGGGTCAAAACGGTTGCCATCTCGTCCTTCTCAGAGGATGAAGAACCTTTGGCTGCTCTCATTGGCTGTTGTAAAATTCAAGAGTGGCCACAATGTCTGAATTGTCAATTGACCATGGGATAAGTTAAACGATGAAGATAAGTTATCCATGGGTGGAGAAGAGTCAGGGTTTGGGAATCAGAACCTTGACATAAAGATATAATGATACAGGCAAAAAAAAAAAATGAGCAAGAAAATAGTAGTATTCAAAGAAAGAGAAGGTCATAATATAAATTTAAAGTAGAAGGAAGTTACAAGAATAACGCAAAAAGGTTAAAGATGAAGGAAGACAGTAACGGCTACAAACCCTTTAGCTTGAGCATTTAATAACATCTCATAGCTCATAATAGCTCTGAGCTAAGAGGCATGGGGGCATGTGTTGATACCTAAAAAGATATAAGCTAATAATGTAGGCACAAAATGGGAAAATATAAGGCAGCCACAGATAGAAGGCAAAATTAGGCCTAGAGAAAATGCAAGCCCAAGGAAAAGAAAGCAAGGACTAAGATGAAAAAGTTTGGGCTTACATGATCATAAAGAAATATTGTCCTAACCAGGAGAAGGGATTCATGAGTGAACATGCATGAAAGCTAGAATATTAGTAGTGATTGCTAGAAAATATGAACGACCATGCTTTTGTACAAAGTATAGTTGAAGAGCTACAAATAGGAGAACATTTGTATTAATAAGACACAATTCAAGTCTCCAGAAACTAGCCTTTTGTTTATCAATTGTATTCTATTTATTTCCAATTCCATTGTAATAGCTTTGGTTCATTAATGCAAGTTATTTTTTTTCCACTTTTACTTCTCTCAATTTGATCTTGTCCAAAGCCATTCTAAAGTGATTTGAAGAGCCCATATGCTAAAGGATTGATCTCTTCTTTTAGCCCAAATAGCCATATCTTAAGAGATTTCTTGTATGCTTGATTAATATAATCAAATTAGATTTGATTTTAGCTAATTCATTTTGGATCAAACAGTATGTATGATAAATTTGACCTGATAAAAGCAATATCATTTCAACAAATTAATAATTTTATTTGATATTCAATTGTTTTATTATTCAATAGTTTTATTGATCAAGTTCTAATACAAATTACATTTGGCTTTTTCTTTAAAAATTTGAACTCATTAACAAAATTTATCTTCTAATCATATTTGAGGTGTATGTTTTGAAAATAGAAGAAATATGGTTATATAATAGCGATGCCTCTTAAGAGGAAAATATATAATTTATTCATTGTTACTCTATGTAAACTAATAATATATATTAAAAATAAATTATAAAAATTAATTTGATATTTATAAAGTAAAATATTAAATAAATTCAAATAACTTTAAGTAAATGTTATTCTCTCATACAACACATAGGTACCCTCTTGTATTGAGAAAGAGTAGAAATATCATATGAGAGGTTTGGTCTGTAAATAACGTTTTAATTTCAGTAAAGTATGCATTATTCTTTAAGGAGGCAAACCACTTGTACAAGTAGCTTTTAAGAGCTCTGTCCACATGATATAACATTTTGTAAGGATAGTTTGCAATTTTAGTTGTGTTAAAGTTGTGGATAGAGTGAAAAATTTGGAAAAATATTGTAGAAATCATGTTAAAAAGACCAAATTGCATTAGATTTTATGAACGTTATATTTTTTATATTGTTTTTCTTCTTGCATTATTGCATCTAGACATCTAGTATATGGAGGGCTATTATCTTATTTCACACACTTTAATTATCCAACATCAACATTGATAATATAAAAGAATCTATATTATTATTTAATTAAATTATTTTATTTACATGATCTTCTAACCAATGAATGAAAAAATTATTTATATATATTAAATTGATATCAAATAATTGGATGACGATTTTTTGTGCTACGAATGCATTAAATTAAATTTATAAATATGAGATTATTTTTATTAAAAATAATAACAATAAACCTAATTGTTTAGTAGGTTTCTAAACTCATTTAAAAGATGAGTTTAATTTTGATACATTGACAATATAAATTTTTTTATACATTATCAAATCCTATTTTAACACATCAATAAAGCATAATTGACTTTCACTTTATTACTTTAAAAGTTATATATATAAAATGATTTGATTGGAAGATAATATAAAATAAAAATAATTTATACTACCAGTGCATTTTAAATTAAATTCTAAAGAACGGCACATCAATTTCACAATTTTACATATATATATATATATATATATTGATAATATAAACAAAAATATATAACTGTGAAGTTATTGTAATACAAAAGATATTAAACTCATTAACGACGGACGCTTTCAAGTTTATATAACAACATTTAATGTGCTAAGTAAGTTCTAGGTTAAACTTATTCACAGAACATTGTACTTTGTGAGCGATCATTTGATAAATAACATTACATAAACATTGTTCTCATGTTCTGGTTCATTTCCACAGCACTTTACAAAATCTAATGGATTTTTCTAATTTGGAGTACAAATTTAAAAAATTTAAATTAACAACATATTCGTGTGTTAAAAATTTTAAAAATAATATTTATTCTTTTAATAATTTCTTTAATTATCAGTACTGTTAGCATAACCCGGCAAGTCGGCAACCCCAAGTAGATCAAGCTGAGAAATGTGATTGTGAATGACCCCACTTTCGCGCAACCAATCAGTGCAACCACCAACATCTGTTTGCTTTCTAGTGTGCGTCAGTTAAGGACATTGATGACTTTCAGAATAAAGAGCATTTTAATCGAGTGCAATTGCAAGATCACGAACACAGTGAGTGGAGATCAAGATAATCAAGAAAAAAAAAACGTAGGAAAAACGAAAAAGCAAATGAAAAAACGAAAAAGCAAATGAGAAAGAAAAACAAAAGCAGAAAAGACAAAACAAGTGCTGCAAGCAAACTAAATATGCATCAACACAATTTGCTAAAGCTACGGCAATGAGTTACTTTCCATCATTTTTGTTTTTATATATTTTTTATTGGCTGTTAATATGGCCAAGCTTTACTTAACTCGGTGGTATTAGTCCCAATGGAAAATATTAATTAAGCAACTTTTGATTAAATCACACCCGCCTTTTTCGTTTTCCCTGCATATAAGTCTTCGTCGCTACCCCACCCCATGTGACTCGCTTCCTCTCCTTCATTCCGTCCTTAATTCTCCTTTTTACTTTTTCTCTGTTTCTATAAATCATCCAAAGTTCCACTCTTTAGTGACATACATACACTATGCCGTATCACCTTAATAAACACCATGTTTTAACGGATTATAACACAATCACTGTGCCTGCTCCGCCTTTGTTTTGGTGGTGTTGTTGATTTGTTTTGTTGTCTTAAAAGTTGGGTCGCACTAGAATCCAAAATGGTGGGGTGGCCTCTAGTAAGGTGACCAGTGAGTTTTCTTGCAAGGAACCAGCAATGAAGGGTGTTTACTTTAATGGGTTGTCTTTCCTCTTGTTCATCTTCCCCATAGCAGTGTCTCTTAGCTCAATCTCCGCTTTATCTCAAAGTGGGTCAAACAGACATACTATCAAGTTTATCATAGGTTGGTGCTTCTTGCAGGTTTCTCTGCAACATTCATTCTTGTGAATATGCTTCGCATTGATAGTATTGGTGATGGGTTAGTCGTAGATCTTGTTCTCTCACACTTGTTTGGTTTATTCTCTCAAAGCTAAGGAATTAGAAGGAAAGATAGCCCAAAAAAGGATTAAAAAAAAAAAGAAGAAAGAAGTAAAAGAAAAATTAAAAAGAAAGTGCCACTCATGCTTCATTTCACATTGGGTTTCTTGCTAGTAGCTAGCATAAGCTGAATTAAGCTCAAGTTGACAATTTTGTTGCTAATTGGTATTTGTTTTTCTACCAACCAATCGTGGAATATTCTTCCTTCGATAATGTATTAATTATAATGCTTTGAAGGGCATAATTTATGCAACTGAGTTATGTAGTTTTGGATAATCCGTTTTGCTGGAAAGTGTTTGTTGTTATTTAATCTCTGTGCTCCTACCTTGTTCTGTTTTCAGGAGAAGAGAATTTGGGCCCATGGAAGAATGAGGTCACACAAGGGGCTCTAGCGCCAAGTCCTGGAACGGATGCTCCTGCGGGTACCCTTGTGCTGGCGGCTAACAGGACAGATAGGCCCGACATTCTACGACGATTTCGACGTTACCGAGGTGGTTGGGACATTACAAATCGGCATTATTGGGCCGTAAGTACCATGATTCCTGTTTATCATCTTCTGAAATGGCTGGTTTATTATGTTTTTCGTGCCAATTGGATAAGTGTAGTTCCTAATGAGGACTCTATTTCCATTGGCTTTGTCCGGTGAAGTTTTGCTTATAATAGATGTGCATCATTGACCATGTTTCTGTTGTTTCTCTGAAATTTTTTGCGGTTGTTGTAACGAGGTAAAGTTAATGACTTGAATTTTGAAACTGAAGTGGTCAGATGAAGGGGTGATGTTTATTTTGCATATTACAGTCATGGCCACTGCTGTATAATTAACAGCCGGATTCTGGAGATGTACATGTCTACCCAATCTTTAAAATTTCATTGCATTTTATCTGGACTTGTATTTTCCAGTTCCTTTTTGCTGATTGTTTTTCCCCTCTTGTTCAAAGCAGCTTCATAGTACTGTTATTTACTTCAAATAACCAGTTTGTAATCATTATCTGAGCAGTCAGTTGGATTCACTGGTGCGGCTGGCTTCATCCTTGCTGTTCTGTGGTTTATTTCGTTTGGCTTGGCGCTTGTGATTCATCTTTGCTGTGGATGGTGGATTAACATCAAGGATGAAGGATCAAATCGTTCGCAAAGAATTTGTCTTATGTTGCTTTTGATATTCACCTGTGCTGCAGCGTAATTCTCTGAACTTTGTTTCAATGTTCATTTGTTAACCTCTTCGCATAATGCTTTGTTTTCTTATGCTTTCTTTCCTTGTTCTTTGAATCATAGACGTCTAAAGTTGGTGGTTCTTTAATCACCTTTTCTCATGATTGGTTTCAAAGTAGACATTTTGCAACTCTACCTCATATACCAGCATGTTATGAATGCTACTAATAGGATTTCATGAAAATACCACTCTTGATGATAGTTTGGTAATAATATCATTTATTTTCCGTTTGATTTTAGGGGTGTTTATTTTAAGATATGAAATTACGTTATCATGAATCACATTTTAAGAATAATATTTTTGGAATATTATTCCTAGGTATTTTAAATAAATTGTTTATTTAGCATTAAATATTTTCATAATTATTTATTGATATTCCCAAAAATAAATTTAAAATTTGTTTGTTTTGTAATATATATATATATATATATATATATATATATATATTTAGAGAATATATATCATAATTTCCAAAATATTCCGAACAAATTTATTATTATTGTAATCCAAAATTAATATTACACTTTCAGAAAAAAATATAAAGTTAACAATTAATTTCTTAAAATTTGTTCATCTCAATCAACATAGCAATTAACAAAAATTTTTAAATTGAGAGCGTAATAAATTTAAGAAGTTGGATGAGCGTGGGAATGAAAATTGTGGGAAAGGTCAAATAATTGAAGGATTTTTTTATATTTGTGCTTAATAACTATAATTCTTAAGTTATAAGAACTTTTTTTTCTACTTTTCATCATCGGAATGAGATATCACTAAATTGTTGAAAATTTTTTATCCAAGGACTAATTAATGTCCAGGAATAGTTTTATATAACTTGTAATAAACAGCACATTAGTCTCAGATAGTTATTTCTGAAAAAAACTAAATATATCTTAGATGTTCTGTTATTTTATTCTACAAGCAAAGGTGAAAATTCTGTCGATACTGTTAGCTGAAACTTTTATTTGTCGCAAATTTACTGTCCGAGTTTGATACTGGTAAGTAACACTTTTTGGAACTTGAAAGCATGGGTAATGGAAAAGGAAATATATTAAAAAATGGGAGCCTAAAACTATCAGGTTTTGCTTCTCTCTCTGTTATCCTAAAGACAGGCCGAAGTTCTATATAGAGGAGTTGATAGCAATCCTCTGATAGAAATCATGTTTCTTGATTGTTTCTTCAAATTCCATTCACTTTTCAATGTCAGTGTAATTGTAGAGTATTGATAGAGTGATGGTCCAGAACCTGAATTTAAAATAATGTTTGACTTTGATTATTATATTTTATTATAATTCCAAAATTGATGCTTTCAACTTTGCCTTGGTAAATCTAGCCTAGCTAACATCTTTTATTTCCTTAATCGCACAGGACCGGTTGTATCCTTCTTACTGTTGGGCAGGATAAATTCCACAGTGAGGCGGTGGACACCCTCGATTACGTTGTCAACCAGTCTGACTATACAGTGCAGACTCTAAGGAATGTTACAGAATATCTCTCGCTTGCAAAAACTATCCAAGTGGCACAGATGCTTCTTCCATCTGATATCCTGGCCGAAATTGATAATTTGAATGTTGATCTAAAAGCTGCAGCAAATACACTCTCCCAGAACACAGATGAAAATTCTGTTAAAATACGGAAAGTGTTTAATGATGTGTATGCAATCCTAAACTTGGCAATATTCGACCTAGAATTTAATATTGGCATCTGCGTGATTCTAAACCGCTCCATTTTGTAGGCGTCTAGCTTTGATTGTGATGGCAGCAGTGATGCTTCTACTGGCTCTAATTGGACTAGGTATGTATTAGTTATAAATAATTTTAGCTTATTCTATATTTATATTCTTTAACTCTTGCTCGTAATTTACCAATGTATTGTCTGCAGTTCTTTCTATTCTTGGACATCAGCATTGGATCCTGATGTAAGTTATGTTTGCTTATAGCCTATTGATATATGACCTTTGCTTATCGAGTCACCCTCTGCCTGAAGGATCCTTTTCTTCTTTTTATACTTGATTTCAAAATGTTATTGCAGATTTGTCGTCAGTGGATGGTTACTGGTTGCAGCCACATTCATTCTTTGTGGAGTGTTCATGATCCTTAATAAGTAAGCAATTCGATATTTGTCTGAGATTTCACTTTAACATGCTCTTTAAGGAGGAACTATATGTATGCCCTCTGTTAGCTGCCTCTGGGACTTCATGTTCTCTTAAAACGGAATTTTCTGCTTATCCTGAAATTTCAATCTTCTTTTCAAAAGCTCACCCTAACAACCAATGGACCTTACTTAATTAGATTATTTCTATTGCAGTGCAATTTCTGATACCTGTATGGCTATGGGAGAATGGGTGGAGAATCCACGCGCAGAATCTGCTCTTAGCAATATCCTTCCATGTGTTGATCAGAGAACGACAAACAAGACACTCTTTCAGAGTAAACAAGTGGTCACCAATATTGTTAGTGTTGTCAATCGTTTCATTTATAGCACTGCAGATTCAAATCCAACACCAGGCAGTATGAACTATTACAATCAGTCTGGACCTGCAATGCCACCTTTGTGCTATCCCTTTGACTCCCAGTTTCAAGAGCGACAGTGTACAGCTCAAGAAGTTTCCTCTGCCAATGCTTCATTGGTATGCTTTTCATGACTTCACTTTTGAATATCTGTCTTGGTCACTAGCTTCAACCTGGTTTTTGGTTGCTCTCCCTCTCTCCCTCTCTCTCTCTCTCTCTCCTTCCAGCCCTACATGAGTAAAAGAAACCTGGCAGTTCTTTAAGTTTTTGATCGTTAGTTTTCATTGCTTAAGGTGGGAAGTTTAGACACGTTTAATGGGAGAAAATATATGCATCTATGTTGTTTTCAAACTTAACAATTATTTTGAAAACGTGTTCCTGTACAAGGATGATTGACTGACATATATTGCTATATATTTTGCATCTCACTGAACCACATAAAAGTTGTTAGCAATGAAGTGGGATGAGGAGAAAGATTTCTACATTTTGCTCTTTAACATTTGATTTGTTTTTTTGTTATTTTTAATATGTTATAGTTTTACATCTTGCCAATGATACACGTAATTAATCAAGTCCATTGTTTAAACATTTCAGGTTTGGAAGAAGTATGAATGTAAGATATATGAAAATGGTATTTGCGCCACTGTTGGTAGGGTGACCCAGAGATTTACTCGGAGTTAGTAGGTGCAGTGACTGCAAGCTATGCACTAGAACATTATACTCCACTTCTACTTAGCCTTCAGAATTGCAATTTTGTCAGGGATACGTTCAATGAAATCACTTCTAGTTACTGTCCTCCATTAAACCACTATCTTAAGGTTATCAATGTTGGACTTGGCCTCATTTCAGTTGGTGTCTTGCTCTGTCTTGTTCTCTGGGTACTTTATGCAAACCGCCCCCAACGGGAGGAGGTGTTTGTGAAGCTATCCTTAGCTGAAAAAATAAAGAAAAGATTTAACAAGAACCGCAACAACACAAATTCGTCATTGCCAAATGGTGCTGGTGAGGTATAGGTATTACAACAGAAGATTAGTTGAAAAAAGGGCAAAAAATGGGAGAGAAGTAAATTACTAATGTTTTAGTGTACCCCATGGTCGGGGTAGAAACCAAGATGAAGCAAAGCCGCATCTTGTGTTAGAATATGACAGCCGGTTAGCCGAACCTAGTGTACTATACGTATATATTCATATAAAGAAAAATAAGTTTCATTTGTTGAGCATCTGCAGTATTCAGCAAAACTCCCTACGATTGTAATGGTCAAACTGTCGTGGTCACTTTCTTCATAGCCTTATGAGTTCTTTACCTATACAAAATAAGTAAAATGATACATTATGTATATAATTATTAAAAGTATTACACGTGTCATTTTTTTAATTATATGGAAATCGATTTAAATCGATTTTAGTGTTAACAAACAAAGCCTAATATGCATTTTCTAAGAATCAGCTTAAATAGATTTACCCAAATCGATTCAAACGATTCCTGTATATGTAGATTGTGTAGAGTGTATCAAAAATTGATTTGAACCGATTTTGGACACATTCTGACACATTTTTAACATGCTCCAGTAATTGACTTAACCGATTGTGGCATGTAGAAGCGTGTCAGAATGTGTCAAAAATCAGTTCAAATCGATTTAGAATAGAGTTAAATTGATTTTTGATACACTCTAACATATTGTATGCTAGTAATTAGCTTCATGCATAAACAATAATCGATTTGATGGTGTTAGATTTCCAGTTCCACCCCAAATTGGGTGAAATCAATTTGAAAATGTCTAAATCATTATATATATAGATCGCTCCATGGCCATTTAGTAGAAGCGAACATAAAAAGAAAAAAAAGTGCTTACTAAAGAAGTTGAGTGACAATATGGCTGTGTCATGTAAATATTCTTGTTCATCATAATGGAGAGATTGTAAACATAGAAGAGGGTGAGACATTCATAAGTGATGATCAAGCATGGTTGGTTGTCAGCCCATCTATTAGTTTATTAGAGTTGTAGAGCATAATACTAGAGGAGTTTGATGGAAACAACAAGCAAATTGCAAAAATATTTTATAAGATGGGTAAATATTGGGCCAAATGGGATCTGATATATGAGGTTTAAATTAAAAGATGAGTATGTAAGTCACATGTTTTCTTATTTTCACTCATTTTTCGATGAATAGATCTATTTGTCAAACTCCAAAATGGTCCTTTCACTCTGTGGGTCAGATGTAGGTACATCATCATTTGTGAAGCTCATCATGTATTCTCGTCCTTTGAAGTGTCCTGTGATCATGACCAAAGTTCACATGCAGCAGATGAAGATTTGACTTCTTTAAGATTTGCACATCTTGCAAGGCAAGTCGAAGAGCCATTGCCATTAAATCCCTAACTATTAGCACTTTCTAGCCCAATTCAGGATTTTGATTTTGATGTTGATCATGGGGGTATCCATAATGAGGAAGAAGAGGAGCTTGATTGTGTAGGAAATGATGATGATGAAGAGGAGGATGAGGAGTTATTTCATGTTCAAAACTTGGATGAACAGTTCATTTGCACCTCAATCTTAGTCTCTCTAGAGCATCCTAGTCACTATTCTACGATTGATTTTGATGCAATGCGGTATGACTTAGTTGGGTCTGCATAAGCTCGGGTTTTGGAGGAGAAAATGATTTGGCAATTGGCCAAGTGTTTCGCAATAAAGAAGAAATGTTATTTGTAGTTAAATGTTACAACATTTGAAGAGGTGTGCAATACAAAGTTCATGAGTCTAACCACATAAAGTTTCATTGCAAATGCGTAAAGTTTGTGGTGTCACATGTTGCATGAGGTTTCTCAAGAAAAAAGACTAGGCTTCCTTTGTCTCCCCCTCTAACATGGCAAACACAACTGGAAAAATGTTTGAGTTACCATCTTGGGCAATTGCCATCAGGTATTCCACTGTACTTGCCATCCAGGTGAGTGCCATCAATTGAAATAAGCGGCTTGCAATTTTTGAATACCTTTATACATGGCGGATATGTCGAAAAGACCCTAGAACATAAAGAAATTATGATCTACAACATCACCCACATAGTATGGTAAATCTCACTGAACAATAGTTCCTGGCATATAAGACCCACCAACCATCTAGGCAGCTCATTATATGATTGCTCCCAATCACCATAACTCATGGCAATTGCTTTCTGTTTGGCTAGCCACACCTTCCTGTATGTTGTCTTGAATCTCAACTCTGACTCTCCTGATGCTTGCAGTGACTTGATGGCGATCGAATTGCTTGCACTAAGGGATAAAGGTGGGCATAGATAATATGATAATCCATGTGTGGTCCGTTGAGCTTCCTAACTTCCCATAGTCGCGATTTTGTGCGAAGTATCACACGTATACTTCAATTACAACCATCTAGCTAAAAAGCGTTGTAGATGCAGAGGGAGTGGTTGGCATCCTCCATCCTCCATCGTATCACATATACTATGCTTGCAACATTGTGTCAAACTTCGCTTGAAATTCAAGAACAAAGATGGTAGAGGTTGCTAATGAATGCGCATATGCAAAGACTGAGCAAAATTTTTTGAATTGGTTTAGCGCATTGGGGAGGTGGATCCTGAATGTGCAAATGGGCTAGCAACATTTCGCTTGAGAAGTGGGCGCAGTATGCGACGGCGGGGTGTCGATTCGAGCACATGACTACCAATTGTCGGAATGTATGAATGTTGTCATGAAAAGCATGCACAATTTTCCCATTACAGCAATAGTAAAGTCCACTTACTATCGTCTTATTCAGGTTTTTGTTGAAAAGGGAATAGAGGCAAAGGCCTAACTTGAAAGCGGCCGAAAATTTCAGAGACTCTATTGAATGCAATTGAGCAAAGTAGGTGATAGTTCGGCAGTATGAGTGCCACTCTAATGAATCAAGAGAGGTTGGTGTACTTTATATTTGAGCGAGATGACATTGGTAGTCATGGTCAATGAAAATACAGGGTGGATTTAACTGGGTGATGGTGTGATTGTGGAGACTTTCAAAAGCTGCACTATCCCTGTCATCATGCTCTTGCCGCATGTGCCGATGCCCGGAGAGTGGACGTCTTTTGTTCATGAAGTCTATACCATGGAGTCGGTGTTCAATGTTTACAAAACTGAGTTTTGTGCTATTGTTAACGAAGACATGTGGCCTCCACACACAGGGCCTATTTTAAGGCCAAATCCTACATTGAAGCAAGTTCTCGAGGTCGTCTAGTTTCCACGAGGATTCACAATGAAAGGACGAGGTTGACCAGGCCGGCCAAACCGTTGTGGACTATGTCGGGAAAGGCCACACAGGATGATCATGCCCACACATTCCATCCTTTACCCAGCGTACCTGAATCCATTGCATATTATGTGTAATATTTTATTTTGTAATGAACATTGTAAATTGCTATTGTGAACATGTAGTGTATTCATCTGTCTTTTAAAAAGCATTAGTATGCATGAATTTATATTTTGTGCAATGGTAGTTGCTATTTCTCATTTTGTATATTATCTAACTTAAGTTTAAAATGTTTCAGTAATATATTATAATTTTTGTGCAGCCTTTAAAAAAAACCCATAAGAGTTTGAGGGCCAAAAAATGTTTTTAGCCCATAGTATGTATAAATAATGGACTCTTGGCAAAAAAAAATTGTGTTTTTGGGCCCAATATGAAAGGAGTTTTTTTTTGGGAACCAATAAAAGGGCATTTTTTTGGGCCAAGAAAAAATGATATAACTTTAACTTTGTTGTTATCGGTTTTTATATAAATGCAACCACCTATTTAATATAATTAAATTAAATAAATAATTAAAGCACATAATCATAATTACCAAGTCAACCTAAATAAGACATGAATTGCAAAGGCATAATCACTAGTCAATTGAAGTACATAAAATAAAGTCCATAATCATCCTAAGTACATAGCAACAAGCGCATAATCATAATCACTAATCCCAGTTCACAGTATGTCTAGGGCTACAAAGTGACTCCCTGTGTGACAACGCCTACATATAATCTGTCGTGTAGGTCTACGCTATCCCTATCCCTCAACATCCTCGGACTAGCTCCTAATCCTAATCCTCTCTCCTCCTGCTCTTGATCCTGATCCTACTCCTATCCTGATTCCTCCTCCTTCTAATCCTGACCTTGCTCTCTGAAAGGCAATATACTTCATTCAATCAGGTGGGCCATCATCTTATAATATGTCACACTGATGAGGCTAAATGATAGATGCCGAGCTATGTTACTCTGGACAGGACCCGTAAGGGCTACCCTAAGTCAATGGATCGAAGATGAACTGGTGTGAGGGTGACCATGGCTGTTGCATGGCGTCCAAACATCTTATAACTGATGGCTGGGCTGGCCATGAATTAATGAGTGGGGTCAAATGGGGGCCTCCCATGAACTAGTGACTGGGGCCTCCATGGAACTACTGAGTGGGGTCAGGATGGGGCCTCCCATGACTGGTGACCTAGGCCTCCCAGGACGCTGGTGGGCCTCCTATGAACTATTGGCTAGGCCTCCCATCCTGGCTAGGGCTTCCTGAGCTGGTGTCCAAGGCCTCCCATGCTCGTGGCTGGCCCCTCCCATGAGCTGGTGACCTAGGCCTCCTGGAACTGTTGACTGGGGTCTCCTGTGAACTCCTGGCTCAGCCTCCCATGACCTGGTGGCTGGTCCCTCCCATGAACTTGGATCGGCCCCTCCCATGATTGGTGCTAGGGCCTCCCATCACTGCTAGTTGGGGCTCCCATCCACTGCGGTTGGGGCCTCTTGAGTGGTGTCTGGGCTTCCCATGAATTGGTGACCGACCCTTCCCATGAATTGGTGACCTAAACCTCCCATAAACTAGTGACCCAAACCTCCCATAAACTGTTGTGGTCACTGTCTATGAGATAATGGCTGGTATACCCGAAACCCTGAGGCTGATGGCTGGGATCTGGTTGACTCTGCAGTGGCCTTAAGTCGACTTTGGTGGCTATGGCTTTGAGCCTGGTGGTGCGGCATGGCTGAGTCTAGCGGGTGGGGCCTGGATGGGTCTGGTGGCTTGGCCCAGCTCGTCTCGCAGGCTGGAGCCCGTTCCTAGTGTCTAGGCTCGAGTGGAAGCTTTGCATCGTCTGCCTAATGATGATCATAATCATCTAGATTTCCCTCATCAAGATCATATGGGTTCGGAGCGTCCGTCATGTGTAGTACGTACCAGGATGCACTGAATGCATTCTACCACGTTGATCTGGGACATCTGGTGGCTGTAGGATAGTCGATGTTGGTGTGGTTTAGGCTGGTATGCCTTCTGGCAACTGCCTTAGTTGGGTCTTCAAGGGCTTCACGACCTGACAAAAACCTAGTCACGACAGACATGTACTACTCGAAGTACTCAACTGATGGTCAATCATTATGGGCCAACGGGTAATGAACTTGTCGGTCCAACGTGTATCCCATGGACCATGCCATGGTGCGTGATACCGAGGCCACCATGCATCTAGATCCCCTTGCCTATCTTTCATGTGCAACCGTTCAATGTTTAGCAGGGCCGGGTATGTGCTGTCCTCCCACCTCGAACAACACGATCAGCCTGGTGCTACTCAATCACAGCAAAATTTATGAGAGCTGTGACTATATCCCAACAACGCCTCCTCATAAATAAATGGAGGGGTCATTGCCCCAACATCATCAGCGGCTATATGCGGTCCACGGAAACCTAATAATGGAGAATAATATATTAGAATTTGAAATATAAAAACCATTGAATGAACACCTCAAGAGTATGGTGGAATGCAACGTACCCCATTAATACCAATCGCATCAATCTCGTCTATATACCTCGAATAGCCGCCTATCTGTGTTAGTAGTGCAAGTAAAACCCCTCCTCCTAGAAAGAAAAAAATTTAACAATTGCATACATGAAAAAAAACCAATATATATATATATATATATATAATCAAATAAATGTACTTCAGAGCTAGTGGAAAACGATCGGATGCTCATGTCCGGTATATAACTGGGCATTATGTACTATGCCTAGGATTGTAGTATTGCTAAACACCCTCCAATCTCAGCGACATTGTATTTAACACCATGACATAGAGAGCGGTAAAGTGCTGCAAGAAACCCAGACCCTCAGCTATATTGCCTTATCTCTCCAAAGTTCTCCAAGAGTGGGAGCCACTTCAATTGAACCATAAACCTGGACTTATCTGGGAGCACCCACCAAGTAGAACCATGATATATGCCCAGTGTACCGATAACTGGAGCCTCATTAGCATCATCTCTCAAATTGCAAAATGTCATTGTGAACCAAGGTAGATTCACAATGAATCCCAAGATGTGCTCCTAAGGACTACACTAAGCAACTCTTGACATAGTGTCCATACATTGTGGCCCCCATAAAAATTCTCCTATGCACCAATGCAACCGCTAAGCCTGTCCATCCACGTGCAACACTAGCTAGAATGCAACATCCTGAAGTGTGATGGTACACTCTCCATAGGGTAAGTGAAAAGTGTGCGCCTTGGGTTTCCATTGCTCAACAAGTGCACTAATGACGGTCTATCATAATCATAAATGGGAACCATCTGTGCAATATGCCAAAACCCTGCTTGCCTCAAATAAAGCTCCATCAATGGATATCGCTCCACCATCTATTATAATGCCTACTTTTTATAATTCACGTAGGCTGCATGTAACGCCCAGAATTTTCCGTGTACAAATGACCGAAATGCCCCGAGGTCATTTTCCGGAAAATGAGGATTGTCTTCCCACCATCCTGAGGGGATGTTTTAGTGATGATAGGGGTTTGTGTATGTTATGTGTGGTAAAAGAGAGAAGAATCTCATTTTGAGTTCGACACGCGAAATTACCAAAATGCCCCTGTGGCGTTTAAGCTCGTTTACATGGTTGAACCTGACTTCACCAAAAGGTTTTAAATGATGTTTTTAAGTAATGTTTTATGTCGGATAAGCCCGGGTGGCCCGGGCAGTTTAGTGAAAAATTATCGTTTTACCCTAGCTAAGTGCATTCTGACCAAATGACACGATTTAAACCTAAGTAATATTAGGCTCTAATTAAAGATTAGTAAATTCTAATTACTAATCTAGAGTCAAAATAATTAATCAAGGTTGGTTAGAACCTAAGATTGCTTAGAGAAGCTCAAATCCTATTCTTGAATTTAAGACATTATGTCACATTTTCATGAATAGTATTTTCTCTCCAATTCCTTAAATCATGGAATTGTGTCTATGATTTGATTTGACTAAAGTAAGGTTTTAATTCTCTAATTTAGTATGACCACTCCTTAATCAAGTCTTGAACCACCTTAATTAGCCATTTTATCACCTAAACACTTGCTTACAAATGCCTAATCAAAAGCCTAATCAAAGACACACCTAAACACATCATTAAACCACAATTAAATGAGAGATTTTCCTTCCCCCTTGGCTGCATAATCTGCCGAAAATTCCCTGCCCATTCTTCACATGTTGATTTATTTTTACACACAAAAATGCCCATGCTTTGCCCATACTTTCCACCATACCTCACCATGCCTCCATGAAGCAAATTCTCTCACCTCATGGAACATGAGGCCAAGCCTTCCTCCCAAATCAGCCACAAGGTCTCATTCCCTCTATAAATACCATGCTTGGATGAGCTTGGTTGCATTTTGTTCATTTGGCAAGATTAGCTTCAAAGAGTAATCTTGAGTTCTTTCTTTTTCTCTCAAGACTCAAGAGTTCCTTTCCTTTTCTTCACCTCTTCAAGCTCACAAAGAAAACACCTCATCTTCTTTGCCTCCTTGCCTTGGCCGAAAATCATCAAGCATCAAGTAAGAAGTTGTTCTTCTCAACTTGCTTCAAGAACCAAGCTTTCCTCTTCACCACTAGGTAGGGAGTTTTCTTTCAAGTTCTTTCTTTTCTTTACATGTTCGACCTTCAAGGCCATTGATGATGTTTCATGATAGCTTGATGATGAGAGTTCTAGATGATGACTTTGAGTTCATCACAATGAAACCTCTAAAGCTTGAAAACTTGGTCTTGGACTATAAATGATTTCAGTTTCCTTTCCTTTCCTTGTTCAAAGTTTTCAGTTCTTGTTTCCTTTTTCCCTTAATGGTTTCGGTTTCCATTTCCTTTTGTTATAAAAAGTTTGATATAAATGTTAAGTAGATCACTAAAAGTTGTTTGAAGAACTTAATCACATGTTTTCAAAAAGCTCTAAGCTTACCCTTGCCAACCTTAAAGTTGGTCGGCCGTTTAGAATCCATGCTAGATTGGAGCCTATGAGTAATAAAATAAAGAATATGGAGTAGTTCCCTTTATGTTTGTTTTTTTATGAGTGTTGAGATTTATTTCTTAGTTATGTTACAATGTTGGTTTTAAATTGTGGAAATATGATAATGATTTCAAAGAGTTTTTAGAAAGGTGTGATAAAGTGTTTTTGGAAAGGAAGGATACTTGATAATGTGTTAGAAAGTTTAGTTTTTCAAAAAAGGGATTCTGGTAATCGATTACTGGGCTATGTAATCGATTACCAGGAAGCAATTTATGAGATTCTGGGTTCTAGTAATCGATTACCAAGAGGTATAATCGATTACCAAGGGTGTTCTCCGTACCCAAGAACTAGTTCGAGACTCATGTAATCGATACCATTCATGTAATCAATTACCATGATGTTCTTCTTTTCCAAGAAAGGTTTTGTCTCTAGTAATCGATTACCAGCACCTGTAATCGATACCAGTACCTAAATGTGCCAGAAATGAGTGTTTTGATTTTAATGGGATGAACCTATGATATGGATGCTTATGTGATGTTGCCTTTTCACATGATTACTTAATGGGAATGTACATGATATGATGAAATGAAATTATGATGAGAATGCCTATGTGTATTGAAGTCTTACTTGATTATTTACTTGAAATGTATATGACATGATGAATGTTACTTGAAATGTTATAACATTGCATATGAGAAAAGTATATGATATGTTTTAAAATGATTCCATGCTCATGTTGCATAAATGATATGTTAATGTAAAAGTTATATGCCGAAACGCATTTCACTGCTACGGTGAGAGAGAAAGTAAACCCGTGGGGGTATGGACGTCGAAGTCATACCGAAGCGGATAAAGTCACTGGTCTTAACCGTCGTTTTGAAGAAAGAAAAAGGTATGTTAATGAGGAAATGATCCCATTATGACTTCCGAGTTAAGGGTTGTACGAGGTGATCCAAGAAAGAGATATGATTTCCCCCTATTTTTCCGTATAAATCCGCGACGGCTAGTTAGGATGAGCTCATTCCTAGGCGATAGGTGATTAGGAGTTTTGGTGGCTATGAGAAATCGCCGAGGGCGGCATGTTGGATGGATTTTGGTGGCTATGACGAGGTGGGAAAAATGAAAAAGTGAACAAGTTATGAAAGGAACTCACAAGTTCAATTATGACAAAGTAAAAGATGCACATGCATATGTTTCATTGAAGTTTCATTGATGCTTTGATTAAGTAAAATGTGTTATCTACGTGTACTGTCATTGCCATGCATACATACAATATCTGCATTCATAACATGAAGACACATGCTAAAAGAAACCCACTTCGGATAATAAGCTTTGAGAAATTAAAATTGAACCTATGCATGAACACCTTTTTATAACGAAACCAAGTGCTGGGCGACGACGATGACACTTGTGTTAGAGTCGGAAGCCTCCTGAGAATCTTATATAGATTTCTCATCCCTTTCCTTTCTTCCGTGTCGTCTCCAGAGGTGAGTGATGCGGATGTTCGTGATCCTTTGTGAGGCGCAAATTTAGGAACCACGTACCGGTAGAAGGTAGGCGGAAGCTCGAAGATTAGTCTAGAAAAGTTATAGTAATGTCTAGCGTTGGGTTCGTGTTACGTTCATCTTTTGTTATGTTTAGTATCTTGAGATGTCCTCATGTTCGAAGGGCATCGTCGTTATGATGTGACTATGATATGTTAATATAAATTATGTTGTGACTATTCCATGACTTGTTTCTATATGCTATGATAATGTGTATATGTTGGCTATATCATGTGTGTATTAATCGTTATGTATGCACGCGCGCTCGCATTTTAAATCTTAAATTCAAAAAGAAAAATTTAGTCATATTTTATTACCCGTATTTTAAATAAAGATAAGTCAAGTTTTGAAACAAAAGGCGTAACGTCTAATAACTAGCCAAATGCGACTCGAGCGTGTGAGGTGAAAGTTAGGGTGTTACACTCCAAAAAATAGAAAGATATTGCCACATAATGAATAATTAATTATATTTAATTTATAATTGACATAACATTTATTCTACAAAAAATAAATTACACAAATTCTATTCTCTTAATCAACCAAATAATATAATAAATATATTCTATCCTATAAGAGAGAAGTGTGTCTCACACTATATACTTATATTTAATTAGTTTATATTAATATTATATAAAACTAATTAAGTCTAAATTATAAATCTCATAATATTTATTCTATACAAATAAATTCCATAAATTCCTATAATATAAACCAACTAAACAATAACATTTTAAGTATATTCTTTAAAGCACTTGTCATCAATACTTTGGTAGAATGAAAAATTGATTTTGCGGAGTTAAGAATAACGTTATTTAGCTAGCTATTTATTAAATGGGTATGATTATTATAAAATTTCCTCAATTTACTTTTGCATATGATTCTAAAAGGTTATTTAAATCATGTTATAATAGTCTAGGTAATCAAAATTGGATTTATATTATATTTGTTAGTTCAAATTTAAGAAATTAACTACTACTCGTTTAATACTATGTACCAAACTAGTTATGTTAAGTTATTTATATTACTTAACACCAATGCATTTATTTTATATCTACTTCTATTTTTTAAAAATACATTATCAAACAAGTTTTGTGTTTGACTACTTTTAAACTTATTTTTAAAAACAATTATCCAAACAATATTTATTTTTTACCATTTAAAAACTTTTTTATCTAACAAATAGATTTTTTGTTTCTTCATTTTTAAAAGTTGAATATAAAACATACTTTTAAAAACTGTTTTGAAAAACTAAAAAATTAAAACAATTCCAAACAACCCATAAATTCCACTAAATCTTATAATCATAAAAAGCTAAATACTAATATATTAAATTATCCTATCCTACAAGACAAAGTGCAATCTATTCACTAAATACTTATCTACAGAAAATTACACTAAATAGAACCGCATGTTAAATTATGCTTAGATTTTAACCAAACATATTACAATATTTTAAAATTGCTAAGCCTACCTCATCACAATTAATATATTAAAATATTTTAAACTAAATAAATTAAATTCTTAACATAATAAATTAAGTAAAACAATCTACTAGCCTAGTGTCTAATCTTCCCGCAATGTGATCAACTTCATTTCAAGCGATAGATAGTTTCAACTTTCATTTTTACTGCACTAATTTCACTCTCACCAAAATCTCACAATAGGAGCAAAATTTTTTCAAGAGATGAAGAACTCTTGTGCAAAGATGAAGAACTTCTGCGCCAAATGTGGATGAGTTTCAAGGTTTAGACGATTCTGTTTAAATAGGCAAAATGCATCAGGAAATTGGTTTGAATTGATTATGCACTGTTACTGACATAGCCTGCAAATCAATTTGACTCAATTTCGAAGCCGTACCAGAATCGATTTAAATCGATTATAGAGTGCCTAACACGCCTATCACAAATCAGTTTAACTTGATTTGGTTGAACAGAAATATGGCAGTTCACAAATCGGTTAAACTCGATTGTTGTACTTCAATTTTCAAAATTTCATCTTTAACATAAAAATCGGTTTAACTACATTTCCATATAATAAAAAACAAGACATATACGTAATTCTTTTCAATTGGGACAAATATATAATATCACATTATTTTAATTTTATATGTGTAAATAACTCTAGCCTTATAGTGCATTTTGGGGAATATTTTAAATTTCATGAAATTTAAAATGTAAGGAATTTTAAATGTTTTAATTGAATTGCCTTCCATTTTAATTTTTCGTTTAGAAAAAATAATTATATTATTTCACTTACAACATATTTTGTTTGGACAAGAGCGCAATAATGGCCAAAATAGGTTGTAGGGTGGATTAAAGGCGTTGTTAATTAGCGGTTAGTTGGTAATTGTAAGTCATGGCAAGCAACAACAATAATTAAAAGGATTGTGGTGTTTTGGTGTCCAATTTTTTTTTCCATTTATACCATTTTCTGGTGTCCAAAACTATTTTCCAATTATACCTTTGTTCGAATTTATAACTGCATTCTAAGGTGCTTGCTGACATGTGGAGAGAAGTTTTATCTTGCAAGCTCAAGATGTGGTGTGGTCCAATAAGAAAATACATGTGGAAGCATTGTAAGTTTCGATTAAGGTGTGTTATGATCATAACTAAGGTTCCCCCTTTCATCTAATCAACTTCCTAGCTAATTAACATTGAGGAGAAGGAATACCAAAAAAAAAAAAGAAAAAAAAAAAAAGGGAACCTAGCGTAATACCCTAGTTTTAAATAAAAAGGTTAGAAATTTTTTTTCCGAACCAAGAAGGTGCCAGTTCCCCTTATCTTTCATTCTAGGTCTGAATTTACACTAAGTCCGAACCCACAGCCCTTGGAAGGCTATATAATAGAACCAGTTTCTTGGGATCAAAAGTCCTAGTAATTGTTCCCTAGAGAAAATAAGTTAAAGTGATTTTTAATGAATTTTATGAAATCTTTAGACATTTCGCTTTTAGTCTACAAGTTTATAATATCGTAAGAATTTTCGAATTTGAACTAAAATCCAAAATTTGGATTTTGATTTGTTAGGATTTTGATTTTTCTAATATTTTATTTTAATCCAAATGTGGGGTATTTCTTTATTTACATTTATATTTTAAAGTTAAATTTAACTTAAAACTAAGAAATGTAAACATCCTGAGGCGCTGTCATGCTTATTAAGCTAACGGTTAGGCAATAGTAAACGTGTAGTGGATGATTTTAGGCTCTTTGGTGAGTGCCTCAGCGGCCATTGAGCGTCCAGCGATACAAGTCTTATAAAAACCCCCATTTCGGGACCAACATTCATACACCCAAAAATATGCCCCCTTAGCTCCCAAACGGAAACTCATCCTCTACCTCTCTAACTCTATTTTCTTCTATTTCTCTCAATTCTAACTCTAATCTTTCATTCCTAAGACTTAAAGGTATGTAGTTCTCTTAGTTTCATTCTTTTTCTTTAATTTCTCCTTGTTCTTGGGATGATTCTCATGTCTATCAAGGAAATAGAGTTCTTTCATTGTGTTAGTGTTGTATATGAGTAAATAGAGTTTATTAGAGGTTAATCTGAGATCTCCTACTCTAATGGTAGATATTGGTGCCATTTCTTCTCTTTAGAGTTCTGTTGATGTTGTTTCTCCAATTCCACCCTTCCAAGTGAGTGAGTTTGTACTTGTGATCTCTATGTTATTCATTAGAGTTATTTTCATAAATCTATGGCTTAAAGTATTATTTTAGAGACTACTGTACAAGGATTTGAAGTTTACTGATGGATTATATATTTTAAAGTGCTGATTTTAGAGCATGAAACTTGGT
Organism: Dalbergia oliveri; assembly: GCA_030441495.1. NCBI lineage: Eukaryota > Viridiplantae > Streptophyta > Magnoliopsida > Fabales > Fabaceae > Dalbergia > Dalbergia oliveri. The sequence continues at coordinate 35,719,312 of JAMLFY010000004.1, read as the reverse complement.
TTTGGTCAAACTCATGGGACCATGTTTATTAAACTAATTTTATGCAGAATTGATGATATATGCAATTGTTAGAGGCTCTTAAGATTATTTCAATGGATTTGAATTAGTTTATGCATATGATATAGTTTTATAACCAGATATATAGTTTAGAGACGGGAATAGAATTATGATTGTAAAACTTTGCTATTTTGAAAATATGATATTAAGTTCTCTAGTTATGAACAACTCGATAGTTTGAATGATGGTTTAGATGATTAATTAAAAGGTTTAGAGCATGAATCTCATGCGATTCAGAACAGTGAAGGCTACATATTTTGTAGGCTATAGAAATCACAATGTCTAAAGGGTGATCCCTTGGATTTGATTTCATAGCCATAATTATGCTAAGGTAAGACTGTTAGAATTGGATAAATTCAAACTCAAGAGAACTAAAAAGTTTTAATGCTGTTGTTGAAATGAGTTTACATAGAGCTAGATTTTGAATATGAATGTTTAGAGATGTCGTAATGATTATATGAACTTCAAAACTATTGATTTATATATAGAGCTTGTGAACTCTGGGCAGAAGACTTTATGAGATACAAAGAAAAGATTTAAATTTCTGATAAGCCTGGACACTAGCTATAAGAAGCAAGGTGTGTGTTAATGGCAGTTAATATGTGAACCTTGGTATCAAGTAGCCTAGGGCAGAGAAAAATGAGAATTATTGTTTCATTGGGGACGGCGATACGTAACGCTTAGATGTGATAAGAGATTTGTAAATAGAGAACTGATCGGCATACTGGAGACGGCAATATGTAACACCTAATGTGACCAAATGTTAATAGAGAACTTGTTGTTACACTTGGGACTACGATACGTACGCCCAGATGTAACCAAAGATTATTCTAGAGAATTTCTATTTCTCTCATAGAGTACTGTTGACTAGTGTTATAGAGAGATGTGCTTTTGATAATATGTATACAAGTATAATATGTTTTAAACCTTTATACTATTGTTATTATTATGATTTCATACATTGTTTCTTTGATATCCCATGAAGGGGGTTAAGGTGAGGATTCTCACCTTTTGGTATCAAAACTCACCTCTCCTTCTCTTATTTTTGAGATAGAACAATGACTACATATTCTACTTAGCTTTTTCTCTCAGCGTAATAGAGTGTCATAGGTTAAGTTTCACTTGCGGTGAAGCATGTATCCTTGTTTGTTCAGTACTAGGACAATGCAGGTAGGATCCTGAACCATATTGCATGATTTATGTTTTGCATATATATGTTATGCTGGACTATATTATAATATTTTACTACTTATAGAGGTTTGTTTATGAATTAAGATTTTAGAAAATAGGATAGACATTAGAAAATCATGACTATATGTCTTAAACTGAGGTGATTTGTATGTAGAAAAGATTTTATGCTTTAAACAGTTTTGTGATTTGCTGTGCACATAGAAGAATTAGGTCACGAGGCTTACGTGGGAATGAAACTTTCATGTCGTCATGTGCCTAAATCGGTCGTGACACTAGCCAACCCACCGCCTCTCCCCAAGTAGCATTGATTGGCACCCTTGCCCATCCTTACCTCCACCCCACCCTCAACATTATGATGCAAGAAACCACCTCGTTGTCTTCAAATCTCAATCCCTACAATGGTGAGACCCACCCATGGCTTGACAGGCACCGAGATTGGCTGAAGTCAACGCATACCTTTCCAGCCTGGCAAATCATTGATTGCCTTGAGAAACCCTTGATTGCGGTATGAAGACCCTAATTGGGAACATATAGTTGCCGATGCATGAGCAACCATTTTCATGAAGCAATTGACTCTGTTAATGGTAAGTCAATCATTGCTTTGTCATTTCCTTTTTTCTTTTTTTTTTCCACTTGGACCGTGATATTATTTGTCATTGCTGGTACATTTTTTATGAAAGTAGTTAGTACAATAGTTTGTTGGTCTATATAGGTGGAGTCATATTCCACTTAGTTTTGCTTTAGTTGTAGCCTATGTGATATTTTGTTCTTTTGAGATGGTGATTGGGGTGGTATTTTGTATTGTATTGAGTATTGTTTTTTTGGTATGGTAGTGAGAATTCATATTAGTTTTGGTGATAGTTATGTGACAATATTTACTTGTTTGTTGGTTTCCTATTTGAACCATATAAGCAAAGCATCTAGTGGTGTAAAGTGCAACATCCTCCAAGTACAACATCATCCTTAAGTCATGACATTATACTTAGGAGTTATTACTTATAAATTAGTGGACCTTTCTTAGTTATCTATAGCAAGATCGATAAAATAATGTCAGTAACTAAGTCATAATTCTATTAAAATATATATATATATATATATATATATATATATATATATATATATATATATAGCAAAGAAACATTACGTTTATTGAATCAAACGTCAAATAGAAAAAGGAAGCTCTTCTATGAGCTTTAACACACATCTGTTCTCATTCATAATTACATACATATATCTACAACTACGTACAACTCAGATAAGCCTAGACACTAAACTACTAAATTGATTCCTTTGTGTAACAACTCCATAGTTGGCTGGAATAACCTCTAGACAACACGAGAATTCAAATATAGGATAGAATATTATATAATTCTTAGTATGCACTCCTCAAACATAATCATAACATAATTATTTAATTTCGCTCATACAAGTAATTTTATGCAAAAAAATATGCAAGGACAATAATTAGTCATGTGTTCACTCTATAATGTAACACCCGATTTTTACTATCGTTAGAAATTACCGAATTACTCTAGGTAATTCTTACATAAAATTTGAGATCGAACAATCCTCAATAAAGAAATATAACATTAGAAGAAAGGTTAGGAGCAATTCGTAGAGTTGCAAACCCGATTTCTGTTCGTATAAAATGACCAAAATGCCCCTGAGGTTATTTTACTTAGAAAATGAGGATCATGGGCCCCACCCGTCCTCAAGAGGATGTTTTGATGATAATAAGGGATTGTTTGTGTTATGTGTGTTAATAGAGGAGAAGAATCCTAATTTTGAGCTTCGACGCGAAATGACCAAAACGTCCCTGCGTTTTAACTCCAATTTGCGTGCCGACTGAGCCCGAACCTCACTAAAATTTTTTAAAACATGCTTTTAAGCTATGATTAACCATTAGTTAAGCTCGGGTGGTCTCGGGCAATTTTTAAGTAAAATTACCATTTATCTCTCTTGTAGTTTTGCGAATTTCGAGATTTTTAATTCGTATAGCGAAACCTAAGCAATATTAGGCTCAAATTAAAGGTTATTAGATTCTAATTATTAATATAGAGTCAAAATTATTTATTTAGATTGATTAGAACTTAAAATTGCTTAAAAACACTCAAATTGCTTACTAATTCACCTAAGCCCTTAATTGTAAATTCTCTAATTTGCAAAGATACCTACCTACACCTACATAATACATGGAACACACAAATTTTATCCTCCTTGGGCTATAATGCACAAAATTATATGGCCTAATATGCATCAGAAAATTTGTCAAACTTGGCACAAAACTCAAGGTATGAAAACAAGGAATCGTGTTTCATGATTCCATGTTTTAAGCCACCAAACAAGATGATTTTTCTTCCTTGTTTCCTCCTCAAATTTGGTCAGACTTTCCTCCTTTTCTTGTCCATTCATGAGCTCCAAAATCTCTATAAATAGGCATGCTTAAGGAGTCTTAGAAGCCTTGCTCATAATTGCACAATTTCTAGTTTTTACGAAGCACAAAAACTTTCTTTCCTCCTCCCCCTGGCTGAAACTTCTTCTTCAATTTCTCAAAGAGATTTTCTTTCATTTCACTCCAAGAAACCAAGTTTTCTTCCTTTCCTTCAAACCACATTAGGTAGGGAGTCGTCTTTAAGCTTATTTCTATGCTTTGCTAAGTGTTGTTCTTGGTTCAAAATGATGATTTCATGGACTTTCTCTAGCTTTTCCATTCGGTTTTCTTCTTTCTTTTCCTTTGAACATTTTGGCCATAAGGCCTATATGGGAATATGATGATAGCTTGATGATGAGGACCTTGAGTGTTGGTTGTAAATCCATCACAAGTTAGGCCTCTAAAGCTTGAAAATTCCACTTGATGCAAAACTTTAAAGAATGATGTTTTTATGATGTAAAAATAAAGATCTTGAGTTTAGAACTTGAAAGATGTATTTTTCACTTTGTCTTGCTAAGATATATTGGGTTGAATTTATATTTCTCTAAAGTCTTGGAGGAGCTCTAGTAAAGAAATAAAATGAACTTGCATCCATGTTTAAGTTTATGCCTTGCATAACCATATTTACTTTCTATGTCATCACTAAATTCTCAAGAATGAATAAATGAACTTGCATTCTCATGTTTAAATTTCCAAGCTTGCATTTCATGTTTATGTTTCAAGTTGTCACTTAATCTTCAAAGATAATAAAGAGGATGCATCTCATATTTATTTTATGCTCTCACTTAATTTTATAATGGCTAAAAGAATCAATGCATGACATGTTTATTTTATGTCATCACTTAAAGATCCTAGAGTTCAAAGACTCGCCCAAGTATCACAAACAAAGTTGGAACCATGGTAATAAGAACTCTAAAGCTCACTTTCAATTTCCTTAAGATTATTGGAGTCAAAGAATTCATTCTTTAAGAAGTCTTGAGTTTGGAGCTTAATAAGATGTAATAAGAATTCTCTTCTCTCTTCATCGGTCCAATGCGGACTACCGGCTTCAGTTTCTTGCATATCATGTTTATAATTCCAAGTTATGACCTTATAAAGACAAGATTAAAATGAGGTTGCATAGCATGTTTATGATTCTAGTTATCACCTAAATCTTTAAAGCTCAAGACTTGCTCCTTTTATCTTAAGTGAAAATTCTAATCGTAAATATTCTTTCAATGTATAAATTGACCTCATGATTAAAGTAGGTCTAAAGTGATTTTAAATAAGCTACTGATTTAGTTATAAAATTTCTTTCAAGAGTATGCACTAGGCCTAACAAACTTTTCTCCAATAAATCTTCCAATTGAGCTTTTAACTCGTCAACTCTTTAATGGGGACATTTTAACATCCTCCCAAGTACAACTCCATTCTTAAGCTATGATATCATACTCGAGAATGTTACTTGTTAATAACGGACCTCTTAATTATCTATAGTAAGCTCAATATACGTACGAGATAACTAAGCGTAATTCTATTAAAACATCTTACAAGTAAACATCAAGTTTATTAAACATACAGCTAAAAATACATAAGGAAGCTCCTCTATGAGCTTTAGTACATATCTGTCTTCTAATACATTTACATACATACTCATTTCACTAAGTACAACAGAATAAAACGGTGCTATACTATAGCAATCCTACACTCCTTTGCATAGCAGCATCCCTATCCCTGGCTTAACCTGGAGGCGACACGAAAACAAACACATAGGGGTGAGAATATTAAAATTCTCGTGGGTAGTTCCCCAAATACACAATTCACAACGTCATCGTTATCATCCCAGCCACTTCGGTTTATTAGTAAAATTGTGAGCATGCAACATATATCAAAGGTTCATTTTTTTTAGTTCAAAAGTCATTCTTCCGAAGTGGGTTTATTTTAATACTCATCATCAACATAGTATGTCATCTACTCAATATCATAATAATTCATTTTTTCAACTTTGCGTGCCCTCGGTATCTCAAAGGGACCTTCGTGCCCTTTGGACTAAAGGGACCTTCCTTGCCCTTTACACATTCAGGGGACTCTCCCGTGCCCTTTACACATTGGGGACCTCTCTAAATCTCTTACACACTAAAGGGACCTATTCTTCACTTGGTACATACATCATCCTCAAGCTCACCTTACTATATACGTTAGCATAGTTTCTAATTTCATAATGTCTCAAACATATATATACCGTCAATCACAAGTGACTCTCATTCATTTCTCATAAACCAAACTTTAAAGTCACTATCATGCATTCATATATCATAGACTTGGAATAGATATCAAACTATCACAAATTTCAGTCATTCGCATTCCAGCACTTTGGCAGATTATGTTCTGGGTGCAACATTTAATTGCCATATCAACCAACTATTCCAAGCCACAAAAATTCTGTATGACACTATAATGTGTCTAGGACAACCTATAAAATTTCAGGGCAATTAGAGTTATATAACCACTTCAATAAAATAAAAATCTGGTGGTCAGAAGCCACAAATTCATAGTCCAAACTTGTTTCTCAAAATATTTAGCCCTAGAATTCGATGCAATCATAGTACAAGAAAATTCATAGAGATATTTCAACATGTTATTAGTCTTGTGTAAAAATTTCAGGAGCTATCTCAATCAATTGCTATGATTAAAAATTGGGCAAGTTTGTCACTTCAGTCTCAACAATTCAAGGCAGCAATTACAATTCGGTTTCTAATTTTTTTGAGGCATCAAACCTTAGAATTAACCCTAAGAAAATGTGTAGTCTAAAGAGGTTAACTACAACATATAATTTTCATGGTTCATGAAACCACCCACAAAATTTCCAGAAAATTCGTGAAAAATTCTGATTACAGAACAGAAATCAGTCCAGCAACCTAGTTCCAATTTCACTTGAGAGAAAACCCATTTTAAAACCATCCAAACACAACACAAAAATTCATACATCAATATCAATATGTTAACCATCAATATCATCAAAATTTTCGGAATTAGGGCAAGCCAAAACAGAATTGAAAAATTCCACAAGAAAGGCAGCAAAACCACACTTGAGAGCTCTTGAGCTCTATGCTCCAAAGGATGCTCTAGAATGCTTTTGCTTCACTTCAAAGCTTCCCCACCAACATCAAACCCTTCCTTTAACCTCTGATTGTGTGCCCTCAAAGTTGGAAAAAGTGATGGATTCAA
>JAMLFY010000004.1:35423756-35711926 GCA_030441495.1 Dalbergia oliveri | reverse complement strand
GAGAAGACTTTTCTTCTCATTTCAACACAAAGGACCAAGCTTTCTCTCTTGCAACCAAAAAACCTTCTTGGTAGGATTTTATTTTATGTTCTTCCTCTTATTTTCCCTTTTCTTTTTCAATTTTGGTTTCTTTGTAGGAGGTCAAGACTATGGCTTAATGATGATGGTTCTTGATGATGGTTGTGAGGCCATCATGTTCATGACCTTTAGAGACCAAGTTTGATCCTTTGCTTTTGAAAGAAAAAGGTTAAAGGATGCTCATTTGGTTTCTTTGTTGTCTTTGAGTTTGATGATGAGTCCAAGTTTTATGGGGTTGCAAGTTTCACTCTTTAAAGTCTTGAGTTGATGAGCTTTAATAAGATGTAGAAGTGGACTTGCATTCACATTTATGTTTCAAGTCTTGCATATTCAATTTTATGTTTCAATGCCTTGCATGTCATGTTTATATTTCCAAGTTGTTGCCTTAAATGTTAAAGACTCAAAATGAACTTGCATCTTCATGTTTATATTTGAAGTCTTGCATTTCATAATATCGCCTTATAATCTTGAAGACTTAAAAATGGACTTGGACTCTCATGTTTATATTTTCAAGTTGTCACCCTAAATGTTAAAGACTTAAAATAAGTTGCATGGCATGTTTATGATTCTAACCATCACCTAAGTCTCTAAAGCTCAAGACTTGTCCATTTTGTCTTAAATGGAAATTTTGATCATGGACACACATCCATATATGTAATTCGGCCTTTTGAGGACATTGGGTTTAAAGTTGGTTTTATTTTATTTTGAGACTTAAATTTTGTGTCTTGAGTGTACAAAGAAAATTTGAAAGAGATATGAATTTAAAAGAGACAAAAATGTGATTTTAAGTGAGTGAAAACCTTATTTATGAAACTTTAAGTTTTGCTACTGATTTAAATGATAAAAATTAATTTCTAAGAGGGACAAAATGATTTCAAGTGTTTTAAGTGTCTTAGAATGGCTTTTGAGAAAAACTAGTAACTAGAAAAGTTTAAAAATACAATTTATAAGCTATTTTGTAATTTTAATTTTTGGGCATTGTTCACTACGTTCACATGGTTAAAAATTGTTTCAAGCACCTTAGATGTCATAGAATGACTTTTGGGAAAAACTAGTAATTAGAAAAGGTCAAAAATGTAATTTTCCAAAGCTTTTGAAATTTTAATTTTATGGTATTGTTCATTACTATTCACTACTATAGGTTACTGTTTAAATGCATAAAAATCATTAACAAGCGTTGTAAAAATTACTTTTAGTATTTTAGGAAAAACTAGTAATTAGAAAGGGTTAAAAATGTAATTTCCTAAAGCTTATGAAATAATAATTTTTGGCACTATTTACTAATGGTTCCTTCAACCACGTGGTTACTAGTCACATACATAAAATTTATTAATAATTGTTGTGAAAATTATTTTTGGTGTCTTGGGTGCTTAAAAGAATAATTACAAGTGTTAGTTTTGACCGTTTAGCAAAATGCAGAAAGTTGTGCTTAAACTATCATTATGGAATTTTGACCAAATGGATTTAATTAGATTTAGTAATGATTTTGGATGTGTACATGTATTCAAAATACCATTTATGATGTTTAGAAAAGTTTTAGAAGCATTGGCACTTGCTAAGTGTCAAGAATGAGAAAACTTTACACTTTGACCCCTAAAATTTAACAAAATTTGGCCAATGGCCCCAAAATAGTTTTTATGATGAATTTAAATGATTTCTAAGTGGTATGGGCCTCTTAAAAGTGTAAATTAATTTTGAGGATCATTAGTTTGAGAAAATGTGTTGAAAGGAAAAATTTACACTTTGACTCACAAACTCTTAAAAATAGCAGTTTGACCCCTTTAGGGCAAAAGTGTAATTATTAACAACTTGATGATATTGATGTGATTGATATGTTATGAAGGCTATGTTCAAATGATTTGGTTGGAAATTATATGACTTGAAATAATTGTGCAAGATTATGTATTGATGACTATGCATGCTTGATTCTTGAATTATGCAAGTAATGTTTTTGATTATGTTGGATATATCCTATTGAACATGGCATATGTATTAGCTGACCTCATTGATATCCAGCATATTGGGTAGGAGTATGTTTACTTTGAATGAGATAATGATGATAACATGCTTATGGATATATGCAAAGAATGTGATGCATGCTTATGTGATCAATTACATGATGACTTGTGGCATGTTGTGATTATGAATGAATGATTGAAATGCATGATTGATGTGTTCTATGGCATGAAGCAAATTTGGGAAGCTCCATTTCTAGCGTTATGCTACGGATTTCCGCCAAATTTGTGTGTGGACTTAGAAAAATTATAAAGTTTATGAGCATTAAATGTTAAATGATAAGTTAAGATGATGGCTATGATTATATGCTCATGTTTGCATCTCTAAATGACATGCCAAAGTTAAAGGTGACATAAGACACATGGAAATGATCCTCTAGACTCCAGGTGTAACACCCGAAAAATTATTTAAAAATTAATTTAAGCTTTATTAGTCATAATTTGAAAAATCTAATTTAGCAATAATGAGGATGGCCTAATGGACCTATAAAAAAAGTTTCATGGGTAAATAGTACCCTTGTTCACGAGCTTGTCAGAAAGTCAAACCCTAAATCCAGACCAAGAAATGCCCAGGATTGAGAAAAGAGAGGATTGAGGTTAGAAATAGTTAGGAATAAGGATTTTATACCTGAATTAATTTTCAATATCTAATTACCCGGTATGGTATTTTACCCGTTCGGTAAAATTTTGTAGTTCTAATACCGAAGATAGTTTAATCTTTGCAAAAGGATAATGTATATCCTTTAGAGCCAAGTGTAAGGATAAGATTTGATCTTGAATTACAAGATCAAATCCTAGCCATTTATCTTGCTTTCTTGTAGGAAAAGTTTAGATTTTATATTTGATAAAATTCAACCTAACCTATAATCATTTAAAGCCATCAAATCTTGTCATTCTCCATCCTTCATTTTTGGTCAAGACAAGAGCAAAACAGCCACCATTGTTGTCTTCTTCATAAGCTCAAGTTTTAACTTCAAATCACCAACACACTTGCCCAAAGTTACTAAAATCACAAACTTCCTTCACAAAAGTTATTCCACTCATCAATACCTACAAATCTAACCGATTAAAATCTCAAATCTCCATCAATTCTCACCTTGATTCCTTACTTCCTCACTGATTTCATAAGGGTTTGGGTGTGATTTTTCAGCTTTGAAGTGGAAGGGATCAATCTTGGAGCAACTTAGAGCCAAGAATCCTTTAAACACCAAAAGTAGGGCATTTTAAACCTCTTTTACTTCAAATTTGTTTTTCTGATTTTCTTACTGATTTGGCTAAATATTTTTAGTTGTATTGGTTGATGATATATGGATATTGATGTATGAATTTTGGTGGAGTGTTTGGATGATATTAGAAAACCCATTTTGGCAAAACAAGTTTTGAAGCATGTGTTGGAATTCTTGGATTTGTACTGCAAGCTATGAATCACGAATTTTCTGATATATTTTTGGGTATTTTCATAAGCTATAAAAAATATATGTTGAAGATAACATCCAAAGGCAACTCTTAGAATTTTCGTGGAGCATGATAAAGACTCTAACTGCCTGAAAAAAATCATGAACCGAGACTATATATGTGATGTTTGAATTTCTAGTCTTGAAGCTTGCGAATTTTGCTAATTTTTTTAACATAGCAAATTATTGATTTTTGCTTTGAAATTTTTATAAATATTGAAAACATCTTGAAGTTCAACTGTGATTTTTCTTCTTGATTTATTCAATTATTTACTAGGGTTAAAAATTATGAATTTTGGATTTAGTTTAGGTTAAGTGGTCTCTGATTGAATTTGTCTAATTTTGTTAATATAGTTAGAGAATCTTTTTTGTCTGAAATTTTTATGGAGTCTTTTAAACACATTAAAGTGTCTTAGATAATTTTTCTAACCTCTGAATTGATTGTTTGATGAGCAAATAAATTTGTGCTACAATGGTGTGAAATCTGCCATTGTGATGGAAATGAAACAATGCTTTGAATTGATAAAGAATGACATTTTTGGTTCTAGTATGACATGAATACTTGATGTTAAATATTTGGCCATGTGACTTGTGACCTATAAATGCATGCTAGAGGAATTGAAGAGTGGTTTATGAGACATGATTGAAATTGCATTGTGAATGAATACCTACCTGTGGCCTATACATGCATTTGGAAAAAAGAAAAGTACATGATGTAACTATATGAGAAAAGAGAATATATAAATTTCAATCATGCATGTTTTGACATATGGACAGAACAGAAACAAGACTTAGGTTGAGTGAGAGGAAGGAAAAAAGAGGAACTTCCGAAATATATTTTGAGTTGGTAGACGTATCGGCTAGGAATAGATTTGTGTGTGATTTAGAAATGGAAAAAATGAAGTTTGATGATCACGTATAGGAATGAACGTCCTAAAGTAGTCTATTTCCCTGTGTGGTGTGATCCACTATAAATACCATTTGGTATAAACTATCTATTGTGGAGTTATCCACAACAAATACCCATTGGGTATAAACTAAGTCTTTCCTATGTCAACGAAAAGAGAAAATGTATCTGATTTGACTTCTATAGCCATAAATGAACACACCCACTTTGAAATAATTTCACTTGCTTATCATAGACATACTCATTTTATTCTAAATTGTCTGCCCTGTTATTTAGTATTTGTTGGAACATTATGAGATATATGCTTTAAGTGATTGAATGCTAAAAGAAACCCACTTTGGAAGAATGGTTTTTGAACTTTAAAATAAACCTTTGATATATGTCGCATGCTCACATTTTCTTAATAACCTGAAGTGGCTGGGTGATGACGATGACATTATGATTGTGTAACTAGGGAGTTACCCTACTATTGTATAATTCTCACCCCTATATGTTTGTGTTTCCATGTCGTCTCCAGGTTAAGCTAGAGAACTATGAGGCGTTACACAAAAGGAATCAGATTCCAACAGTTTAGTAGTTATGTTTTATTAGATTGTACTTAGTGGTATATATATGTTTGTAAACATAATAGAGAAAATATATGTATTAAAGCTCATAGAAGAGCTTCCTTTATACTTAACTATGTATCTAATAAATGTTGTGTTTCCTTGTTATATATTTTAATAGAATTACACTTAGTTAGTTATTACACGAATACATGGAACTTGTTATAGATATGTAAGAAAGGTCCACTAAGTTGTAAGTAATAGCTCTCGAGTCTGATGTAATGGCTTAAGACTGATGTTGTACTTGGGAGGATGTTACACCAGGAATTAATGGTTATGAGAGGTGATCCAATAAAGGTAATCCTTTAGACTCCAGGAATTAATGGTTATGAAAGGTGATCCTATGCCCCCTATCCCGGACTCTAGGAGTCGGAATTAGCTTATCGAGAGGATAAGTGTAGACTAGTGACGACTAGTTAGGTATGAGTTCACAACCTAGAAACTCTCAAGAGGAGAGAGCATTAGGGTGGCCCCATAGAAAGAATGAGAATGTTAAGTCATGTAAGTGGACAAGAAAGAAAGATTATGTTATGTTACTCTATGTATCTTATGCTATATTAAGTTACTATGACTCTTGTGATATGTTGTATTGAATATTGACATGGATTCATAATATGGTATGATGCATTCATGACATTAAGATTCATGCTAAAAGACACGGGCCTCGGCTAAGGGTATTTGGAACTTAATAAATTAACCATATGCATGTCCACTATTTTCATAATGAAAACTGAGGTTCTTGGGAATGAAGATGATGACATTACATGGAGGCAAAAGCCCTACGAGATTCTTGTTTAAGTTTCTCATTCCCTTTCTCTTTCTTTCCATCTCGTCTTTAGAAGAACAATGGCGTCATGATCTACATTGATACCCCTACTTTGGAGATGCACTTCGACCCACCAACCGGTCTTACCATTTTGTGGGTCGATATGTTGTTCGTTTGTTCATCCTCTGGATCGTCCTTTCGCGCACCCAGTACTAGCTTTCGGTTTTCAATCCACTCATTTACGATGACTTTGCTTTCGAGTGTGGACGTTCATGTACGAGGTTCCCTCATGGCCGCCCTACTTCTTTTGCCATCCATGACTTCCCTGTTTATATGCCTCGATCACCACCTCGTCCTACGGAGCCATGGTCAGACTCATCAAAGGAGTCATCATCCCAACACGCTTTGGGAAATTCTGACCCACCATTCCCTTGGGGGTAGTAATGACGAGAAGGCTACTTGTCGTAGCCCATATAAAGGAGTCTAGCACGCTCGTAGGGGAGCCATTCGTCCACGTCGAGGAGCTCATTTTTATCCCGTAGGTCGTCTTGCTACTCCTATCAACCTTGCATGCGTGCTCGACTACACTCTTCCCTCTTAGGAGCATCATTAGTAGGTATTGATGGTGGACCTCTTGGAGCTTGTGCATATCATGGATAGGGTAGCCTTCTTTTGATATTTTTGTTAAAGGCTATCTACTCTAGGCATGCCCCAGGAGGAGTAAAGAAGAGGTTTTAGTAGGTAGTTAGTTTCTATCCACATACTATTTATGACTTTTTGATGACTGTACCTAGTCTAACCTCGTTGGTAGGCACGATATCTTTTAGTAGTTTATTTTTGTCCGTGATGTGGAACGGTTAATACTTATGCTATACATATATATATATATATATATATATATATATATATATATATATATATATGATGATGATGATGATGATCATGATGATGTGATTATGTTCACGAGATTGTTGTGTTTGTATTGTGTGCGTGCTGTAAATTGTTTTTATTTATCCTTTATGTGAGCGAGACAAATGATGAGTTTTTCTAAATATGTGCAGCTCACATTTTGTTTTCAAAGTAAAAAAAAAATTTATCCATATTTTTACTAAAGTAATTTCAAGACTTAAAAACAAAGACTGAAACAAAAAGTAAATTCTAATAATTAATTTAAATGCGTCCTAGGCGTGTTGGGTTAAATATTAGGTGTTACAGTAATGATTTGTGCATTTTTCTTTTGTAGCCATAGAATTCAATTCCATTCATTTTTCTCTTTCAATTAACATAGGGAAGACTTAAATCTATACCAAGTGGTATTTCTGTGGCAACTCCACAATAGGCAATAAACGTTTATGAGGATATAAGCTTATTCCTATATGTGATCATTGGACTTCATTATTTTCCTTTTTTGAAATCTCACACAACTCTATTCCTAGCCGATATGTCTACCAACTCATAATACCTCTAGGGAAGTCCTTATTTTTGCCTTCCCCTTTTAACCAACATAAGTCTTGTCTCTATTTTTCCCATATGTTAGGATATGCACAATTGAATTTCTTACTTGCTCTTTTGCAACATATACTTAATCATCATCATTTAGTTTTTCTCAAGGCATGCCCAAGTCACATATAAATGTTCATTCACAATGAATTTTCATCCATTCCTCATAAATGAATCTCTAAATAATATAGCATGCATTGAGACTCCTTGTACTTGTGGCAAAAGTCATTTTATTTCCATTCTAAGAATTTAGTTCATTTCCTGCACATTAATAGAATTTTAAATCAAGTAGCAAGATTTATTTCATTTATTAAACAACCAATTACATGTCCACAAAAATTCTTCATAACACCTCAATGTGTCCACAAGGTTCCATAAGAATTTCAGAGCAAAAAGAGTTCTCTAACTATGCTAAGAAAATTATTCAAATTCGATGCTCAAAAACTACTTAACCTTAGCTTAGAGCCCCAAAATTCATAATTTTTAACCCTAGCAAATGATTGAATCAACTTAAAAGAAAAATCATAGTTACACTTCAAGATGTTGTCAACACTCTGTAAAAATTTCAAAGGAAAATTCAATCATTTGCTATAGTAATAAAATTAGATAAATTTCAGCTTCAATTCCAATAATCTAGGCAGCATGGATACCATTTCATTTTCTGATTTTTTTAAAAGCATTAGGAGTTAAAAACAGAGCTCAAGAAAATTTGTGGGACTAGGTTAGGAATTTAGCTTCAACATATAATTTTTCTACCTCATAAAATACCTACAATTATACCAAAAAATTTGTGAACAATCACTACCAGGAAAATTGAAAATCTAGCAGCATAAACCAAAACTCCTTTTGACAAAATGATTTTTCCATAACACCAAACCACTTCAACCATGAAAATACATCAATATCTAGGTGTAACCTCACATTAGAACAAGAATTTATCAATTTAAAACAATCCAAAACTTGCAAGAACAGATAAACACAAAACAAGACACAAGAAACCCTACTCTTGGAAACTAGTGTATCCTTGGCTCTAAGATGATCCAAGATGGATTGCCTTTACTTCAGAGCTCCCAAATCATACCCAAACCCTTCTGAAATCAGTGAGGTATAAGGTAGTAAGATTAGGATTGGTGATGAATTGAGATTTCAATCGGTTAGATTTGTAGGTATTGATGTGTAGATTAAGTTTAGTGAAGGAAGTTGGTAGTTTTAATAACTCTTCTAGTGTTTTTCGCATTTGAATGAAAGCTTGAGCTCTTGAGGTGAAAATGGTGGCTGCTACCTTTCTCCTTGGTATTGGCCAAATTTGTGTTGATTTCTTGGAGAAGATTGGCCTTGTGTTGATCTTATAATAAATGCATGAATACTATATAATAAAATTGGATAATTCCTAATCTAAGAAAGTAAAAATGGATGGTGATGATTTAATCTTGTAATTTAAGATTAAATCTTAGTCTTCCACATGTCTTGAATGGATATATACTATCCATTTGTGAAAATTAAATCATTTTTGGTGTTAGAAATCATACACCAAAATTTATCGAACGGGTAAACACCGTGTCCAGTTAACAATATTACCCGAAATTTAATTCTAGATATAAAATTTTCATTTCTAACTATTCCTAACATTATCCCTATGTTTTCTCAATTTCAGACATCTCTAGGTCCCAAATCCAAGGTTTTGGTTGTCCGACGAGCCCATGGGGCCTTTGAAATACTATTCACTTTTTTTTTGTTCGTTCATAGAGTCATTCTCATCATTACTATGTCTCAGAAAATTAAGATTTTCATTAATAAAGTCCCAATTAATTTTGAAATAAACTCAATATGTTACATTACCACCCACCTAAAAAAAAAAATTTGTCCTCAAAATTTCATACCTGGAAACAACTCTAGATGGTCCTTCTTCATATTTGATTCAAATTCCCATGTATACTTTTCACTCCTGTTCCACCCAAGCTACTATTACTAGTTGTACGGATTTATTTCTAAGTGCCTGACTTCTTTGTCAACGATCTGAACGGGAAGGGCTTGAAATGTCATGTCATCTCTTAACTGCATGGATTCGGGTTCTATAATATGGTTTGGATTTGGATGATACATTCTGAGTTGAGATACATGGAAGACATTATGAAGGTTGAATAAATGCGGGATTAAAGCTATCTGGCAGCTGACCCAATCCATCGAAGGATTTGAAAAGGACCTATGAACGTGGGTGACAATTTTTTGACTCTTAGGGCTTTACCTACTCCAGGAGTGGGTGTAACCTTCAGGAATACATGTTCTCCCTCTTGAAACTCTAAAGGTTTCCTTGGAGTATCAGCATAGCTCTTCTGACAACTCTGTGTGGTGAGGATTTTACTCTTACTCTTCTAGATCTGCGTTTGATTAACAAGATCGGTCCTAACAATCCCGCTTCCCTTGAATCGTACTAACATAATGGAGATTGGCATTTTCTTTCATATAAAGCTTCATACGAGGCCATGCCAATACTAGTATGATGGCTATTATTATATGCAAATTCAACCAATGGAAGCAACTTATCCCAACTTCCCTTATGCTCGATCACACATGCCCTTAGCATGTCTTCTAAAGTTTGTATGGTGCATTCTATTTGTCCATCAGTTTGGGGGTGATATGAGTACTTAGACAACGTTTGGTTCCCAAGGCCTTTTGGAAAGCTCCCCAAAATCTTGAAGTAAATATGGATCTCTAGAAACTATTAAAGAAGGAACATTGTGCAGTCTTACTATTTCTTGTATGTACAAAGAAGCTAACTTATCCAAAGGATAACTAGCTTCGATAGGTAAGAAATGGGAGACTTGGTCAATCTATCCACTATAACCTATATAGCATCATGGCCTGACGATGTCCTTGGTAAATCCATTACAAAGTCCATGGAGATACTCTCCCACTTCCATTTCGGATTTCTAAGGGTTGCAAGGTCCCAGCTGGCTTCTAGTGTTCTATTTTAACTTTTTGGCAAGTTAGACACTTCTAGACAAACTCTACTATGTTTCTCTTCATCTTGGACTACCAAAACATCTTCTTGAGATCTGCATGCATTTTACTAGTCCTGGGGTGCATGGTGAATTCGCCCTTATGGGCTTCCTCTAATATTTCATTTCTGAGATTGGCACTTGTAGGTAAACATACCCTATTCTTGTACCTCCATATACCTTGCTGGTCTCAAGTGAATTTTGGCAACTTCTTTGCATGGATGGATCTTAAAATCTCTTGAAACCCCAAATCTTCATGTTGTGTAGCCAAAATTTGTTCTTTGAACTCACTTATCACTTTTATCTAACCAACACAACACCTTGAAGGGTCATGGACATATCTAAACTAAGCTTCTTAAAGCTCTCCACTAGCTCCGTCTCTTTTATCATTAGACATGCTATGCTTAAGGATTTCCTACTCAGTGCATTGGCGACAACATTCGCCTTACCCGGATAATAATTCAGATTGAACTCATAATCCTTGAGAAACTTCATCCATCTCATTTGCCTCATATTTAGCTCTTCGAACTTGGCCGTGTACTCTACTATGCTCATAGATCCTTGCTTAAGTGCCATAAACTCCAGCTCTTTTACATTCCTCACCAAAGTAGGGAAATACTTGTGGTAGAACGATTCCTTGAAGATATCCCAAGTGACTTCAGTCTGAGAAGTCTCGAATAGTCCCTTGGTGCCAACCCGCTAAAATTTAGCATTTGCCTCTAGCATATAGGTAGCAAATGCCACCTTTTGGATTCAGTGCAAGGACGAACTGAGAAAATCTTCTCCATGGCTTTAATCCATTATTTGGCTTTACTTGGATTGAAGGCTCCTCGAAATGGTAGGGGATTTGCCTTCCTGAACTTGGCAAATTTTTTATATTCTACATCCACCTCATTCCCTCCAAGGTTACCAACCGGGTTCTATTCCTCATTATGGCCCAACCTTTCCATCATTTGGTTAGCAACTACCACCTGTTCTCTCATTGCCTCACGGAACGTATCCATCATATTGGCTTCATTCCTAGGTCTATTCCTAGTACGTTGATTCAAAGTCATTGATTCCTATTACACCAAACAAAAATATTAAGTTGATTAGGCTTAATGCTAAGCTAAGTATGACAGTAACCCACAATATTCCCAACCAGCAGTCACACACATATATAAAATCATAATGCATGACAAGTTACTAAGGAAACATAGACGTCCAATGCTCAAGTTGATAGGACAGTCCCTTTGATACCATAATGTAACACCCTCCTAACTATCATGTATTACTCGAGTGTCAACATAATAATTAGAAGAGTATCACTTCCTTTCTATAATACATAATAGTCGAGAGAAAACAGAATAAGGTAAATTAAACTCATAGGTTACAAATAAAATAAAATGTATATATAGAAGTACTTCATACACAACTTGTACTTATACACATCACACTAAGTTAAGTCATTTCACTTCCAATACTACTCAGGGACCAATATCAAAAGACATATCCATCACCTAAAACCTAGCCTGCTCAAACATCAAGGTCCAACAAATCATATATATATATATATATATATATATATATATATATATAAACCTAAAAACATCTAACAGTAAATCATTACCAACTAGTAAAGTCCTAGCACTATGCTACTACTATATACAAGTCAAAAGTCCCTGAAGATCTTTTGTTCTCCTAAGGAAAACCATTGGCCATCAGTATGATGGCCTTACTCCACCAGGGGCATTAGGACCCTCGGTGGATCCAAGTCTGAGGACAACGATAAGGAGGGTGTATCTGCGGAGGAGGTGCTGGTGGTGTGACAGGATATCAAATATAACTGGGTGTGCATATGGAGGGGCACACCATCATAGGGAAAGCGGGGTCAAACTAGATAGTAAAAACAAATGCACTGAAAAGAACGGTCAAAGAACACGTACGCATGGACCTACAAATAAGCTACAGCATAAAAGGAATCGAGTACGGGTTGTAATGCCATACCCACTGTGGCGAGTCAAGGAAGAACACGGGACGGTATCAGCTAAATCTGAGTAATACAAAATAAGTACAACCATAGGGATGAGAATATTATATAATTTCTAAGGTACTCCCTCATATGACGCAGAACATAAACAATAAGCTCATTCATGTAGGAACCTTCATGCAAAATTATATGTATCAATACCAAGGTATATATATCATGTAAAGTCAAATGCAAATATAGTAATGATTTGTGCAATGTTCTTTTGTAGCCATAGAATTCAATTCCATGCATTTTTCTCTTTCCATTAACATAGGGAAAACTTAAATCTATACCAAGTGGTATTTCTAGTAAGCAACTCCACAATAGGCAATAGACGCTTATGAGGATATGAGCTTATTCCTATATGTGATCATCGACTTCATTTTTCCTTTTTCTGAATCTCACACAGTTCTATTCCTAGCCGATATGTCTACCAACTCATAATACCTCTAGGGAAGTCCTTATTTTTGCCTTTCCCTTTTAACCAACATAAGTCTTGACTCTATTTTCTCCATATGTTAGGATATGTACAATTGAATTTCTTACTTGCTCTTTTGTCACATATACTTAATCATTATCATTCAGTTTTTCTCAAGGCATGCCCAAGTCACATACAAATGTTCATTCACAATGAATTTTTCATCCATTCCTCATAAATGAATCTCTAAATAATATAGCATGCATTGAGACTCCTCGTACTTGTGGCAAAAGTCATTTTATTTCCATTCCAAGAATTTAGTTCATTTCCTACACATTAACAGAATTTTAAATCAAATAGCAAGATTTATTTCGTTTATTAAACAACCAATTACATGTCCACAAAAATTCTCCATAACACCTCAATGTGTCCACAAGGTTTCATAAAAATTTCAGAGCAAAAAGAATTCTCTAACTATGCTAACAAAATTATTCAAATTCATGCTCAAAAACTACTTAACCTTAGCTTAGAGCCTCAAAATTCATAATTTTTAACCCTAGCAAATGATTAAATCAACTCAAAAGAAAAATCACAGTTATACTTCAAGATGTTATCAACACTCTGTAAAAATTTCAAAGGAAAATTCAATCATTTGGTGTGGTAACAAAATTAGACAAATTCGTAGCTTCAATTCCAATAATCTAGGCAGCATGGACACTATTTCGGTTTTTGATTTTTTTAAAGCATTAGGAGTCAAAAACAGAGTTCAAGAAAATTTGCGGGACTAGTTTAGGATGTTAGCTTCAACATATAATTTTTCTACCTCATAAAATCATTGCCAGGAAAAATTGAAAATCCAACAGGCATAGCCCAAAACTCCTTTTGACAAAAATAATTTTTCCATAGCACCAAACCATTCCATCCATGCAAATACATCAATATCTAGGTGTAACCTCACATTAGAACAAGAATTTACCAATTTAAAACAATCCAAAACCTACAAGAATAGAAAAACACAAAACAAGACACAAGAAACCCTACTCTTGGAAACTAGTGTATCCTTGGCTCTAAGATGTTCCAAGATGGATTGCCTTTACTTCAGAGCTCCCAAATCACACCCAAACCCTTCTAAAATCAGTGAGGTATAAGGTAGCGAGGTTAGGATTGGTGATGAATTGAGATTTCAATAAGTTAGATTTGTAAGTATTGATGTATAAATTAAGTTTAGTGAAAGAAGTTGGTAGTTTCAATAACTCTAGGCTAGTGTTTTTTGCATTTGAACGAAAGCTTGAGCTCTTGAGTTGAAAATGGTGGCTGCTACCTTTCCCATTGGTGTTGGCCGAATTTGTGTTGGCTTCTTGAAGAAGATTGGCCTTGTGTTAATCTTATAAGAAATGCATGAATACTATATAATAAAATTGGATAATTCCTAATCTAAGAAAGTAAATGGATGGCTATAGTTTAATCTTGTAATTCAAGATTAAATCTTAGCCTTCCACATGTCTTGAATGGATATATACTATCCATTTGTGATAATTAAATCATTTCGGTATTAAAAATCATACATTGAAATTTCATCAAACAAGTAAACACCGTACCTGGTTAGACAGATATTACCCAAAATTTAATTCTAAGTATAAAATTTTCATTTCTAACTATTTCTAACCTTATTCCTATGTTTTCTCAATTTCGGACATCTTCAAGTCCCAAATTCATGGTTTTGGCTGTCCCATAGGCCTAGGGCCCACAAAACACTTTTTACTTTTTTTTTGTTTGTCCATAGAGTCGTTCTGATCATTACTACGTCTAGCAGAAAATTTAGATTTTCATTAATAAGTCCAATTAATTTCGAAATAAACTTAGGGTGTTACATATTACAACAACAAAAAATATATTTTGATCTAAAATATATATTTTGATGGTAGAATTCAATAATTTTTTTATTAATCTTTCATAAACCATTGTATATAGAACAAAATGAAAAAATTTGAATGTATAATGCCTTCCAAAATGACAACAATCAAGGTGAGTAGAATTATATTTAACCTTATTCTATTTAAAGTGGTATGATGATAAGAATTTTAATAGAAGTAGAGAGACAAAATGAATAACACCTTTTTTTTACAGGAAAATTAATAACACTTGGCACAAAATGAATTACATTTGAGCTTAGCAAATTAAGAAGAAAAAAAAAACCAACACAAACGGAATTAAAACACCCATGGTTCATCAAAATTGAAAAAACAAAACACTCCATATTACAATCGCATAGAAAAAATAAACATTTTTCTTTTGCATAACACTACCTTCATAAATTAGTGAGTACCTAGCATGAGATCACTCCACTCATGATTATCAGTGCAATACTTATGTTGAAAATTACTATCTCTTGATCACCTGATATCTTATACGATTTACAATTCTATGAGGCCTTAAAAGCTTTTATATCTCCCTTGCATATGTAATCTCCTTAATTAATCTATATTTTCAAAAATAATTCTCAACAAAATAAGAAGTCTATAGCATTGAAAAATGAGTATGAATTCAAATCAATAAAAAGAAAAGTGAGGAATTGAAATGAAGTGGAGGACAACAAAAGAGAATTGCAATAGAATGAAAAAAAAGAAGAAGGAACGTCAAAACATACAACACTAAACAATTTTTTTGTATACTAAATAAAGGTCTCTATTGAAGAGAACAAAGCATACAAAGACAAACCAAAACCATCAAAACTAAAACAACCAAAATATTCAGGCTTCACACATAGTATATCAATTATTTGAGATCAACATACTACAATGCTCCTGAGTTACTCATATAAAATATAATAATTGCCATGTAACTAGTTTTGTAATCTAATTTTTTCGCCTTAGATTTTAGAAGACCTTAATCATTATTCACATAGAATATCCCTCCAAATAGAGTGCATGATTGCTTATCACTCCATCCCAATATAGGCCTTTTGAAAACTTGATGAGCAGTGTTGCATTTGCTAATTGTGTTGTATTTGTTTTTTATTTTTATTTTTTTTGTTACTTATATCATGTGAATGCTAAGTATTTTTGGCTTTCTTTTGTAATTATTATGTCAGTTAGAATAAAAAGACATACAATAAATCACGTATGATGATTATTACAAATGTAATTAAACATATAATAAATTAAAGAGAGAACAAAGCATCTTACCTTGGTGATAGATTTTTTTTTCCAATAGATACTTTGGTGATAGATAATACATATACACAATCTAATAAAATGATTGATCATTGAGTTTTCTAATATATACAAAGTAGAGAATATTAAAAATTATGTAATATTAATATAAATATATTTTTCTTTATTATACATTGCAATAAATGCAATATGCAATGAATTTTATTTTTCTACTTGACATGATTAAATGTTCAATATTAAAACTTAAACAAATAGAATATGTATAACATGAAAAGTTAAAAAAATAATATATATAAAGAAGATCTAAATTAAATCACTTTTTAAATTAGATCAAAATAGGAAAGTAAAATATTTTTTTAATACAATACTCATCTAACTATATTAATAAAATTCAAAATTTTATGAATATAAAGTATAACTTAATATAGTAAATAAAATTTAATTTTAAATGTTAGAGAAATAGAACTAAATATTAATTTAATATATTTTTAATTGAATGACATAAGTAAAAATTTCATGAATCAAGATAAAGAATGTCAACTTAAATAACATAAATTGTATAAGAATATAAATTAATAAATATATTATTACCTAAGTTAAAGAATTAGTTTCAAGCATTAAAATGATAAAATAACATAATTTATATAAGAATATAAACAAATTTAATATATTATTCTTTTTTGTTGCATTAATATATTATTGATTACGTGAAAGAATTAATTATAGTCCTTAAATTATTTTAAAAATTGATTAACTCTTTTGAAGTAGAAAATGGTTTATTTTAAAATGAAGATATTCAACCCTTTGTATACTATATATTTGAGGAAAAAATTATTGTTATCTGTATATCAATTATGCAAACTAATAATTATATCCAGATAATATTTTTGATAAGTTAGGGTTAATTTCTCTAAGTAAAAATGACATTGAAGTTCCCATACAAACATAGATATAATACATGTTACTATTTCAAGAAACTCTAGCTTCTAGAAGGAAGTGTTCAGAAACAACGTTAAGAAAGTAAAAAGTGGTTTCTGAAGGTAGTCTCCGAAACCTCTATTTCACAATGGCTTTTGCAATAGATCTGACAAAAGACAAGCTACACTTCTGACCAACTACAACACCACTAGAGCTGTCTGCATATCTAAACCCTATATCCTATCATATAGATAAGATTCAAGGCATGGCTTATCTATACTTTGGAAGCATAGTCAGTCTATTCCTCAAGGTCTTACAAGGATTACCTGATACCATAATATAACGTCCTCCTAAGTACAACATCAATCTTAAGCCATGACATTGGACTCGAGAGTTGGTACTTAAAGATTAGTGAACCTTTCTTAAATATCTATAGCAAGATCGATCAAATTTGGTAGTAACTAAATCGTGGTTCTATTACAATATATGACAAAGAAATAAAACATTCATTTAATACAAAATCAAGTAAAAAATGAAGCTCTTCTATGAGCTTTAATACACATCTGTTATCTCTTATATATGCAGACATATATATATATATAACTGAGTATAATAGACACAAGTCCCCACTACTAATAACCAATCCTTTCATGCAGCCTCCTTTTTCTCAAAATTAACCTGGAGATGACATGGGAACACAAACACATAGGGGTGAGAATTCTAGAATTCTAGGATGGCATCCCCAAAACATATACTAAAATCTTTGTCATCGTCATCATCCCAGCCACTTCAGTTTATTAAGAAAATATGATCATACACCATTTAGCAAAGGTTCATTTTTAAAGTTCAAAATCAATCTTTCCGAAGTGGGTAGCTTTTAGTAATCAATCACTCAGTGCACATATATTATTAAGCTCAAACACATAGTTAATAATCCTAATGAAGCAATTAAATATGATATGAGTATGCATATGCTAAATGTAGTGAATTTATCTCAAAGGGACCTAGTTTCACTTATGACCATAGATTTCAACTCGGTACATTTTTCTCTTTTAATTGATATAGGAAAGACTTAGTTTATATCACGTGGTATTTGTGGTGGATCACACACACAAGGGAAATAGACGCTTATCAGGACTGACTCATTTCTATATGTGATCATTGGACTTCATTTTTTCCTCTTCGGAATCACACACAAATCTATTCCTAGCCAATCTGCCGACTCAAAATATCTTTGGGGAAGTTCCTCTTTCCTTCCTCTCATTCAACATAAGTCTTGTTTCTATTTTGTCCATATGTCAAAACATGCATGATTCAAGTTCACACATTCTCTTTTCCTATATAACTACATCATGTACTTTTCTTTTCTCAAATGTATGCATAAGCCACATATAGGCATTCATTCATAATGTTTTTTCAATCATGTCTCATAAACCAATCTTTAATGTACTCATATACAATATGCTTGAACCAAACGTCATTATGTCACCAATATAATGCATTAGTAGAAATACAACACATGGGTAGATTTCACACCTTTGTAGTACAATTTAATTGGCACATCAAATAACTAATTCAGAGGCTATAAAAGTTCTCAATGACACCTCAATGTGTCCATAAGGTCCTGTAAAAATTTCAGAGCAATAATCATTCTCTAACTATGTTAACAAAATTAGACAAATTTGGAGGTCAAAAACCCCCTATTTACAACCAACAATCATAGTTCCAAATTTTATTACTCTATCAAATGAACATATCACATCATACAAAAATTCACAGTTGGACTTTACTATGTCCTCAACACCTTGTAAAAATTTAAAGTGATAATTCAATCATTTGTATGGTAACAAAATTAGTTTACAGCATTTAACAATTTAGGAAACACAGGTATCATTTTGGTTCATGATTTCTTTTCAAGCAGTAAAAGTCTTTAACATGACCCAAGAAAAATCATGGAGTTGTCTTAGGATGTTAACTTCAACATATATTTTTTTTCTAGCTCACAAAAATACCTACAATGATACCAGAAAATTCATGAACAATCTCTGCCTATGACTAATTGAGAATCCAGCATCCTAAATCAAAATCTCTTTTGATAAAAATGATTTTTCCACAACACCAAAGCTCCATATATTTTTCCTGTGACAACCAAAGCTTTCTAGTTATCCGGTCTAGCAAATCGTATACCCAGAATTTGTTTGAGGGCCTAGGTCTTTCATATCAAAGAACTTTGATAGTTCCTTTTCAAATCACCAATCATTTTCACACCCTGCCTATTATCAACATACCATCTACATATAGTAGAAGGATGATAAACTTATCACCTGGAAATGTTTTAACACATACACAGTGATTTGCATCCGTCTTGGTATATCCATGACCAATCATGAATGAGTCAAACTTCTTGTACCACTATCTAGGAGCCTGCTTCAATCCATACAAGCTCTTCTTCAATCTACAAACCATGTTCTCCTTTCCAGTCTTGTCAAATCCTTCTGGTTGATCCATGTAGATCTCTTCCTCTAAATCACCATGGAGAAACGCAGTCTTCACATCTACTGTTCAAGCTCCAAATCCAAGCTAGCCATCAATTCAAGTATAACCAAATAGAACTCATTTTGACATCTAGAGAGGAAATCTATCAAAATCTATCTCTCGCTTATGACCAAAGCCTTTTACAATCAGCGAGCCTTATACTTTACTAGCTTGTTGCCATCTTTCTTCAACTTGAACACCTATTTATTCTTCAAGGCTCTTTTGCCTTCAGGGAATTTCATCAGCTCATAAGTATCGTTCTTTTGCAAGGAATCCATCTATTCTTGCATGGCTTTGATCCATTGAACTTTATCCTTATGAGTTTGAACTTCTTCGAAACTCTTTGGCTCTCCTCATTCAGTGAGAAGGACATACTTTACTCAGGGTACTTGTTGGATGATTATGATATTCTATTAGATCTTCTCAGCTGTGGTGTATGAGCTTGCTCCCCCTACTCAACACCTCCTCCATCATCTCCATTATCATCAATTCCTGGCTCATCATCAACCCCATGGTCTTGAACCTCTCCCCTTCTGTGGCATTTTCTTTAGGAAGAGAGACTGGTGTAAAATCAATCTTATCACTAGATTAATCAGTTTTTTCTAGAATAGCAAATCCACATAGTTTCTTGCTCATGAAACACTGCATCTCGCTTCATATAATCCTTCTTTTTCAGATCCATAGCTTGTAGCCAAATTCCTCATCTCCATATGCAAGGAATGGCTCTATCATTAAGCTTCTGTCCTCTCTTTACTTATGTAAGCAAAGGCTTTGCATCCAAACACCTTCAAATGAGAGTAATTAACAACATGTCCGGACCATACTCCTAGAAATGTCAAAGCCCAAAGGAACAAATGGAGATCTGTTAGGAGCACATCGTTTGAAGCTTCACCCTAGAATGGCTTAGGTAGCTTAGCCATTCTCAACATACATCTAACTTTCTCCATAATGGTTCTGTTGATTCTTTTGGCCACAACATTATGCCGGGTGCAGGAACCGTCTTCTCATGCCTCATGCCATGTTCAAGAGCAATAGTTCTTGAATTCATAAGAATTGTACTCCCACATTGTCACTACAAAGACACTTCAAAGGTTTCCCAGTTTCTGTCCACCATGGCATGAAACCTCTCTAAGTATTGAAACACCTAGTCCTTTTGTTTTAGGAAATAAACCTACATTTTTCATGAAGAATCATCAACAAACATCATAAAATATCTACTACCACCCAGAGTCTCCACCTCCATGGGACCGCATACGTCAAAGTAAACCATATCCAAATATTCTTCTTAAGCTTCAATCTTTTACTGAAGACACTCTATGATGCTTGCCAAACAAACAATGATTACAAGGATTTAACTTTGTACCTTTGGCACAAGGAATGAAGGATTTCCTAGCCAAAATTTTCAATTCTTTTTCACTCATATGAGCCAGTTCTTCTATGCCACAAATTTGGCAAAGCATCATCCTCAATTGCATTTGTAACGCCTCAATTTTTTCTATTGAGTACAAATGACCAAAATGCCCCTGAAGTCATTTTTACCCTGAATTCTATAGTCCTCACGGGTCAACTCAATGTTTAAAGGGATTATATCTGTTACATTTGATATCCAAGGTGAAAATCTCGTTTTCTTAACTTTTGGCTCAAAATGACCAAAATGCCCCTGCTTTACACTGTAAAGGTGCCGTTAAGCCTGAAACTTTTCCAGAAAGTTTGGAATGATGTTTTTGAATGGTATTTGATGTTCTAGTTTGCTAAAGTCCAATTTTAGTGCAAAATTATCATTTTGCCCCAAACGTGACTGAGCCTAATGACGTAATTAAGCAAACCTAAACACGATTAGGCTCTAATCGAAGATTAATTTATTTCGATAATTAATCCAAGTCAAATTAATTTATTAAGGTTAATTAGAACCTAAGATTGCTTAGTTAAACTCTAATTACATTTTTTAATTCAAAATTCCTAGTCATGGAATCTTGAATAGTATTTTCTTCTCCAATTCCTTAAATTAAGAAATTGTGTCCATACCTCATTTGACCAAAAGAATGAGTTTAAATTGTTAATCTAGCAAGATCACCCTCCTAATCAAGTCTTGACAACCTTAATTAGCCAATTACCTCACCTAAACATTTTCTTACAACTCCTAATCAAAACCTTAACCAAAGAAACACCTAAACACATCATTAAACAACAATTACATGAACAAACTTCTCTCCCCTTGGCTGCACAAGTTGGCCAAATTCTCACCTCAAGAAAAGTGTCACGTGTTGATTTTTACTTCACTCAAGGACCATACCTCAAGCCATACTTGAAGCCATACCTCACCATGTTTTGCCCATGCCTAAGCCCATGCCAATCAAAGAGATATTTTCCTCTCCCTTTGGCCATGAAGACGTCGGCCATCCTCCCTCCAATCAGCCACCATTGTGTTAATTTTCTATAAATACCAAGCTTGGAAGAACTTGGTTACACTTTAGATCATTTGTCAAGTTTAGTTTTGTAACATCCTCCCAAGTACAACCCCATTCTTAAACTATGATATCATACTCGAGAGTTGTTACTTGTTAATTAGCGACCTCTTAATTATCTATAGCAAGCTCGATTACGTACGAGATAACTAAGCGTAATTCTATTAAAATATATTACAAGTAAACATCAAGTTTATTAAACATACAGCTAAAATACATAAGGAAGCTCCTCTATGAGCCTTAGTACATATCTGTCTTCTAATACATTTACATACATACTCATTTCACTAAGTAGGAAATAAAACGGAACTGCTAGACTATAGCAATCCTACACTCCTTTGCATAGCAACATCCTCATCCCTAGCTTAACCTAGGCGACCGGAAACAAACACATAGGGGTGAGAATATTATAAAATTCTCAGTAGGTCATTTCCCATATACTACACAGTAGGGATAAGCAATTCATGCATATACAATATTCATACAAAATCATACACAGAAATCTTGAAAACCCGTAAGGGGGACTAAGGATAATATCACAATAATCGATCGAGTAATAATATGTGCAATCAGAAACTCCATTCCTCATATCTTTCTCAATTTTCTCAACATAGGGAAGGCTTATTCTCAGAAAGATACATTCACACTCAATTCACATAGGACCATAGACTTAGGACATGAGCTCATTCCTATTCAGATCACCGAACTTTATTTTTTTCCATTTCGGATCACTCAGGTCTATGCCTAGCCGATACGTCTATCGACTCATAACTTTTCTAGGGAAGTCCTTCTTTTTGCCTTCCCTCTCAATTCTTTCTAACCCTTGTTTCTATTTTCCCCATATGTTTCAAACATACACAGGAAGATATGTACATACTATCATAGAATTTTAGCCATTTGCACATCTCATTATCCTGGAGAATTGATGTTCCAGGCACAACAATTTGTTACCATACCAAACAACCATTCCACCCTTAAGGAAAATTTTACATGATACTTCAATGTGTCTAAACTGTAAAAATTTTAGGGCAATCAGAGTTATATAACCACTTCAATAAAATAGGCAAATCTGGTGGTCAGAAGCCACAAATTCATAGTCCAAGACTTGTGTTCTCAAAATACTTAGCCCTAGAATTCGATGGAACCATGGTACAAGAAAATTCACAGAGGTATTTCAACATGTTATTAGTCTTGTATAAAAATTTCAGGAGCTATCTCAATCAATTGCTATGATGAAAAATTCGGGCAAGCTTGTTACTTCAGCTCAACAATTCAGACAGAATACAATTCGGTTCCTAATTTTTTGAGGCATCAAACCTTAGAATTAACCCCTAAGAAAATTCGTGTGTTTAGTTTAAGAGGTTAACTACAACATATAATTTTCATGGCTCATGAAACCACCCACAAAATTTCTAGAAAATTCATGAAAAGTTCTTATTCAGAAGAAATCAACCTAGCAACCTAGTTCCAATTTCACTTGAGAAACCCATTTTAAAACCATCCAAACACAACACAAAAATTCATACATCAATATCAATATGTTAATCATCAATATCATCAACATTTTCAGAATTAGGGCAAGCTAAAACAAAATTGAAAAATTTCACAAGAAAGGCGGGAAACCCTACTCTTGAATGTTCAGCAAGTTTCTATCTCTAGCTTGCTTCAAGGTGGGATTTCTTCACAACCAAAACTCCCCACACAACTTCAAACCCTCCTCTAATCAATGATGGATGTGCAAGAAGGATGAGGTTTTTGAAATTCCAATCGGTTATAATTGTAGAGGTGGAAGTGTAGATCAATTTTTGTGAAGGAAGATTTGGGTTTTGATGATTCTAAGCTAGGGTTTTTGTGAGATGAACACAAGGTGAAGCTCTTGGCTATGGAGGACTTCCAACTTCTGATTTCTCCCTGGAATGGCCGAGAATGATGCTTGCTTTGGGAGGAAGATTGGTGACTAGGCTTGTAATAAATACAAGCCAAGATATTTGTCCAAGATCATGATGAGTTTTGATGACTAGGCTATGATGGACGGCTAGGATTTGATCTTGGATTCCAAGATTAGATCTTGGCCTTCCACTTGTCTTGATTAGGTAGATATTATTTAGTTGTAGTGATGGAAGTGTCTTTCGGTGTTAAAAATCGCACACCGAAATCTCACCAAACGGTAAACACCGTACCCATTTACCCCATATTACCCGTAAATTAATTCTGAATATAAAATTATCATTTCCACCTATTTCTAACATTATTCCCATGTTTTCTTAATTTCGGCACGAATCAGGGTTTGTGCGGGCCCATGGGCCCGCAAGGTTACTATTCATTTTTTTTTTTTTAAAAAAAATGTCGTTGGCCACCCTCATCGTTGTTAAACTGTTATATTTTTAAAATTACGACTAACAAAACTCAAATTAATTTTTAAGAAATTTTTCAAGGTGTTACAAGTTTTCTTGCACTTTCTCTTATTTTCTCTCAATTTCTCTTCATCTTGCTCTTCTAATTCTTTCCCTCAAAGAATCCTTCCACCACCACAAACCACCACAAACAACCATAAACTACCACTCCCTCATCTCAAACTATCTCTTAAACACTCAAACTTCCCATTTCCAAGCTTACAACCTCAAGGAAAAATCATCCTCCTTGACTTTTCCCCTTGGCCGAATCCTCCTCCTCCAAGAGAAGATTTTTTCTTCTCATTCCTTCAAGGATCAAGCTTTCTTTCATCCTTTTCAAAGACTTCCTTAGGTAGGGGTTTGTTTTCAAAGTTTTACTTGTTTTTCTTTAAGAAAAGTTCTAGTTTTCTCTTAGTTTCAAACATTTCCTTTTCCTTTCTTCATTTCGGCCTTAGGGCCTTTGGTTGAGAAAACTTTAGCTTGATGATGAGGTTTCAAGATAATGGTCTTGTGATGCCATGTGAGAAACCTCTAAAGCTTGAAACAACTTGGTCTTGGACCATACATGCTTGTGTTTTTCTTTCCTTTTCTTGCTTATGTTTTCGTTTTCCTTTCTTTTCTTCCTCAAAGGTTTTGGTTTTCTCTTCCTTTTTCCTTTAAAGATTTCATTTTCTTCTTCCTTGGTTTGAACAAAGTTTGTTAAAAATGTTAAGTAGATCACAAAAGTTTTGTTAAGAAAATTAATCGTATGTTTTCAAAGAGCTCTAAGCTTACCCTTGCCAACCTTAAAGTTGGTCGGCCATTCTAAGAGTTTTACTCTAGATTGAAGCCCATGAGCAATAAAATAAAGAATATGACTTAGTTCTTTGTATGTTTGTTTAGACAAAGTGTTGAGCTTTGTGTCCATTTTCTTGAGCTTGATGATGAAGTTCAAACCAAAGGCTTCTTTGAAGACTTGGTGCTAAGAACTCTAAAGCTCACTTTATGTTGTTAAGATACATATTTGGGTTAAGGTTGTGATGTTCCTTTAAAGTCTTGTAAGAGCTCTAGTTAAGATAAAATAAAATTGCACTCATGTTTATGTTTATGCCTTGCATAGCATGTTTATTTTGATGCCATCACTAAACTCTCAAGAATAACTAAATGAACTTGCATTATCATGTTTAAGTTTCCAAGCTTGCATTTCATGTTTATATTTCAAGTCATCACTTAATCTTTAAAGATAATAATGATGTTGCATCTCATATTTATTTTATGCTCTCACTTTACTTTCTAATGAAGAGTAAAATAAGTGCATATCATGTTTAAGTTTATGCCATCACTCAAACCTCCTAGAGCTCAAAGACTTGCCCAAGTATCTTACATAAAGTTTTAGGAAATGGAGGCATTTCAAGAATGCCATTTCGGCCTTGTGATGATGATGATGGACTTGAGATGAGTTCATCTAATCATAAGTGCCCATAGTCTAAGTCTTGGAATTTTTCTAAGCTTAGGTGTACTCAAGGAACTTTATGAACAAAGTTTTATGTTTTAAATCTATTCCTTGATAAATAATTTAGCTACTGACCTAGCACACATTTATGTGATTTTAATGAGATTAATTGGTTTCTAAAAGAGTTTTGAGTTCCTAAAATGATTCCAAGAGAAACTAGCAACTTATATGCTTTAAATCATGAGATTATGTGATTATATGGTGCATGTATTTTTGGTTCTGCCTTGTGCAATTGGCCACTGTATAAATTCTGTTTTATGGTGTTAAAATGTGTAAAATTATGTTTGAGTGAAGCAAGGAACGATTTAGGGAAGTTAGGAAAGAACAAGTAACTAAAAAGGACTTAAAATGTGAATTCTAGAACACTTAGATGCACAAATTGTAAATTCTGTTCCAGCACAATTGGACTTAAGAAAAATGGTTTATAATTAGTGGATATGTGTAGGAATCCTTCATAATTGGTTTAGGAATTGATTATAGAGCATTAGGCAAAGACGAAACTTAGAAAGGGTTGAAAACGGAGATTCTAGGACCCCGTAATCATATGATAAAATTCTGCCTAAAGGTTGTAGAGCTGTTTGGTTAAGTTAGTAAGCATAAACATTAGAGGAAATTATAGGTGATGATCCCTTAGGTGTAATAAAGATCCATAATGAAAGTTAGAATCATTAGAACGTAAGTTTAAGGCCCGTAAGGGCCAAAGCATAAGACAACATGAGGTAGGAGGTGTGATGTGAGCATGAAACCGAGTGGGTTTACTCGTGATGATGTGAATATGCCATTACCATGAACATGAGACTTTATGTGTATTTGTGACATGTTGTGATGATGTGGTATGCTATGTTTGAGATGCATGAGAATGCAAAATATGAATGAGCTAGGAAGGTATGCTCCTGTGTTTAAAAGGTTGACTTGATTAAGAGATTTCATGAGAGCAACATGTATGATTTGGATTATCTGGCATGACTCAAATTTGAGGAAATTCGGAGTGATAACTTTATGCGCTGAATTTTTGTCATATTTGAGGGACTTGAGAAAAGTTTTGAAAAGAATGATTTACATGTGACATGCCGAGACGCATTTCTCCTCTACGATGAGGAGAAAGGAAACTCGTGGAGGGTATGGTTGTGGAGCCATACCGAAGCGGACAATGTCACTGGTCTTAACCAAATGATGCGTTTCGACTTAGACGTACTTCTCCTGCTACGATAAGGAGAAAGTAAAACCGTGAAGGCATCGACATCAGCCTCCAAAGCGAACAAAGTCACTTGGCTTAACCAGTTGATGCGTTTCAGAAGGAAGAAAGTCCCATGATGGGTGATTCCTTAGGTCCCTTGCCCGTACTCTTGGAGTCAGGATTATTATGTTTATGATTATGATTCGCTTATCAAGAGGATAAGTAAGAACTAGTGATGACTAGTTAAGGTATGAGCTCATAGCCTAGTATTAGGGGTCGGTTACTATTTTTACATACCATGATGTCACAAGTTTGAGAAATGAGAAAAGATGAGAAGCATATTGTTTATGAAAGAGAGAAGTTGATTATGAGAAAGTACATGCCACTCATATGAGAATTGGTTATTGATGAAATGTTTTATTTGGTTTGTTGCATAGAGTATTGCCATACATTCATGTTTTGGTATGCTGCATACATGCATTAAGATTCATCATAAAAGACACGGACCTTGGATAATTATCTTTTATGAAAACCTCATAATGAACCTTTGCATGTATAACCTTTTTATAAATAAACCCAAGGTTCCTGGGACATAAACGATGACAGTAGGATAGGAGGTTTCCCTCCGAGATTCGTTAGTAACATTCTCACCCCTCTTCCTCTTTCTCGTTACGTCTTTAGATTCTAATGGCATCGTTCGTGATTTTTGTTGATGCGTCCATGTGGGAGTTGCACTACGATCCGAGACCATTAGTCCTACCATTTTGAGGGTCGTTGTGCCATGCGCATTTTTGCATACATGGGACGCCCGTTTGCTTTTCCTCTAGCTTTCGCTTCACCCCGACCTCTCCCTTCGGCGATGATTTGATTTTTAAGAGGATGCGACCCCGTGACGAGAGAACGCCGTGCCCGACCATCATCTTCAACGGTGCGTGACTATCCGAGTACGTGCCCCTCATACGTCGTGCAGGAAGGACCTATCGAGGATTCCCTTGACCCCTATTCAGAGGATTCCGCCCCTTCCGTGCCTTTGGCCGCCGAGAGGGGGCGAGACACGGTCTCTAGCGAGGCTTATGAGGCGTGTACGTCAGCCCGAGAGGCGCCCTCACCGAGGAGGCCACGTCACTCACCGATCCGCATGCCCATTCCCCCTCTTCGTTAGGCCACATCCGAGGAGCTTCAGGTTTGCGGGTTATATCTCCCGTCCGAGGATTAGCATCATCTGGAGGCTTTTAGAGGGGAGGTTGCATGTAGTTAGTAGTATCTTTTGGGGTTTCCATGTATTCGCTATTTATGTTTCTTGTATTTTATGTTTCTGTACTACAAGCTCTGCCCACTTATATGGGTATGACTTTATGTCTTTTACGCTTCAGTTGATGTACTAAAATTATGATATTTAATATTATGATGGTTGTTTCTATGGTTGAGGTGTTCCTTGTTGCTTTTGTTTTGTATGATTTATTTCTCTCTGTTGCTTTACGTTTCGCTTATGTTGTACGCGATGGCTCGCATCTTGTTTTACATATACTATTTCAAAAAAAAAATTACCCGTATTTTCCGCTAAGTAATTTTACAAATGAGTTTCAAAGAGAAGTAATAACTAATAATTAATCTTAATATATCCTAGGCATGTTGGGTTAAATATTAGGGTGTTACAGCATTCAACCCTCCGATCTCTTAACTTGAGTTTTGTACGAAGTGTTGTACAATATTCCTCTGGTAACCACCATCAAACCTTTGGAAAGCTTCAATTTGTCATCACCAAAGTGACTGGTATTGAGCTAGATCAGAGCATGCACGGAGATCAGATTCAAGCATAAATCCAGCATATGTCGCATATTCTTCAATGTCAGTGTACATCCTATATTTGTTTGAATGCACGCATCACCAACTCCCACAATATCAGAATTACTTTTATTACCTATCTTTACTTTGTCAAAGTCTCCTACTTTGTACACAGTAAAGAATTCCTTGTTGGGAGTAGCATGATAAGAAGTCGTTGAGTCAACGACCCATTCTACACATGAATTTGAAACATGGCATTCTTCATCTATAAAAGAGAGCAACACTACTTCCCCATTTGTCACAGGGGTTGCATATTTTCATCATCAGCCGCATCCTGACTTATCCAATTTTTATTGTCTCTATTCTTCCAAGCTTTACAATTTCTTTTGATGTGCCCTTCTTCCCCACAATGGTAACATTTGAACCTTCTTCTTGGGACTTGGATCGATCCTTGGACTTTCCTGACCGGCCTCGCTTTTGCTTGTCCCCTATTCTCCATGACAAAGGCTTGGGAATTACCTATTCTTACTAAGTCTTTCCTTCTAGTTTATTCATTGAATATGCCGTCTTTGACTTGGACTAAAGACAGCTTTCCACTTGAAATAGAGTTACTTAATGACACCACGAGGGTCTCCTAGCTATCCGGCAAAGAAATCAAAAGTAATAGTGCTTGTAACTCATCATCTAGCACTATCTGCATGGTGATTAATTGATTCACCATATCTTGGAAGTCACTCAAGTGCTCAATAGACCTTCTATCTCTTACTTGAGATTCACTAGCTTCCTGGTTGCAAAAGCTTTATTTTGTGCAGTCTTTTCTCATGGATCTCTTGTAAATTCTTTCCAGAGTATGGCATTTGTCTCTCTGGCCACATGGTGGAATATACTAATATCCACCCACTGCCTAATTAACCCAATGGCCTTCCGATGGATCTTTTTCCAATTCTCCACTATTACATCTTGCGGCTTTGTATCTCCCTTCTCTAAGATCATACAAATCATTATAGAAAAGTATATCCTCCATTTTTGGCTTCCAAATGGAGTAATTTGTTGCTGTCAACTTGATCATGGTACCCATATTCTCCTCTATTTAATTTATACAGCACAATCCTGAGCTCAACTTAGCTCTATACCACTTGTTGGGCTCAGACTGATTCACAGTGTAATTAAATGATGTCAATGTATGGCAATGAGCTCCAAAATAAATCTAATAGAATTAAATCCACCAATCAGTGAGCAAAGTGAAAATAAATATCAGGATGAATAGTAATTTATGGTAGGACCGTTGTCACTATTCACGCCACCAATAGATCAAGAAATTGTACCCAAATTTTTAATATGGAAACCCATAAATATTGGAGGAAAAACCACGGCCAAACTCTAAAACATATTACACTATATTCAGGATAATTACAAAATATCTTTTCCACACTCTCCAACCCAAGAGGTAAATATAGTGTTTTCCTTAGAACCCTCCTATTTGAATACTACACTTTTGTAGTACCAAGGAGTAATAGAGATAATACCCAAAAATATTCCTGTGTATTTACCCACACCCTACACTCTCAGAGATTTACTCACACTCTCTATTTTTCTCTCACTCTCAGAAAACAACACATTCTTTTGTGTATTGTCTCTCTACTCTGTAGCCTTGCTCCGCGCTTGGCTTGTGCTTCTTCAACTACATCCTTCCCTCTATTTATAGAAGCCTCCTGAGTGTAAACACGATCTACGTATTATAGCCAGGAGAAAATTTCATTCACGTGTCTTACAACATTGAAATCCTTCACGCATGCATAGTAATTTTTACTATTCATGCATTGAAAATTCTCTTCTCCCCTTCTTTTTTTCTTTCATTTCACATGGTGGGGCCCACCGGTTGGACCTCACAATTCTCCCCTCAAGCCGATAGGGAAATAATCTAGGAGAAATTTTATTGATAGATGCATATACTGAAAGGTCAATGGGCATGATTTCATGTTTCTGGTTCTATATGTTGATGATATCTTGCTTGCAACTAATGATTGGGTATGTTGCGTGAGACGAAAGAATATCTCTCTAAGAACTTTGAAATGAAAAGATATGGGAGAGGCATCCTATGTGATTGGAATTAAATATTTCATGATAGGTCATAGATTGTTAGGATTATCTCAAAAGGCCTATACTAATAAAATTTTAGAAAGATTTAATTTAGCAAATTCTCCCCACAATTCTCCACTCTTTTTGAAGAAAATTTTATTGATAGATGCATATACTGAAAGGTCAATAGGAGTGATTTCATGTTTCTAGTTTTATATGTTGATGATATCTTGCTTGCAACTAACGATTTGGGTATGTTGTGTGAGACGAAAGAATATCTCTCTAAGAACTTTGAAATGAAAGATATGGGAGAGGCATCCTATGTGATTGGAATTAAATATTTCATGATAGGTCATAGATTGTTTGGATTGTCTCAAAAGGCCTATATTAATAAAATTTTAGAGATATTTAATTTTGCAAATTGTTCCACAAGAATTGTATCAATTTAGAAAGAGGACAAATTTAGTCTTATGCAATGCCCAAAGAATGATATAGAGCGGAATGGAATCAATTCCATATAGTTCTAGTGGGTAGTCTTATGTGTGTGCAAACCTACATAAGATTGGATATCAATTTTGCAAGTTAGAATGCTAAGCAGGTATCAAAGTAACTCTGGAATTTATCATTGGAAGGCTATAAAGAAAGTTTTGAGGAACCTTCAAGGTACAAAGGATTATATGCTCATGTACAGAAGATATAACCAATTAGAAGTAATTGGATATTCAAATTTAGATTTTAGTAGATGTGCTAACACAAGGAAGTCTACATTTGGTTACTTATTCCTACTTGGAGAAGCAACCATATCATGGAAAAATTCTAAGGAAAGTATTGTCGCTTCATTTACCATGGAGGTAGAGTTCGTAGCATGTTTTGAAGCTACAATTCATGCATTATGGCTGCGAAACTTTATTTCAGGGCTTGGGGTTGTCGACACCGTTGCCAAGCCACTAAAATTTACTGTGATAATTCTAGCAGTATTTTCTCCAAAAATGACAAATACTCAAGAGGTGCCAAGCATTTGGAATTAAAGTATTTTGCCGTTAAGGAGGAAGTTCAAAAACAAAGAATGTGTATAGAGAATGTTATAAGAGATCTTATGATTGCTGCTCCATTGACTAAAGGATTGCAAAGACATTTAAGGAACATGTACATAAAATGGGTCTTGGTTCTCTTTTTGAATGATGTATGTAATGATGTCAACACTCTGAGCTCACTATGTTTATGTGTTTAATGAACATCTGAACATTGATAGTTTTTTTGTTTCTCGTTAATGTGCACATGATAGTATTTTATGAGTTATAACATGAATGATCTAGTAACTTCTATGGGACTAGTATGAAATTTTGTGTTATTTATGTACCTTGTGTAATGAAACACTAGTGTTTGTAGTATATGGAAGGGAGTGTGTTGGTATATTAATACATGACCGCCATAACTCACATGAGGTGTTTTATTATATTGAGGTAATTGTTATGTATTTATGAGAATGAGATTTTATTTTAGGCTAAGTGGGAGAATGTTGAAAGTTACCAAATTGTAACTTCTACTAGTGGCCTAAAATGACAAAGATAATAACTGCCCATTATCAGTTTATATTCAAATTAAGCAAGTTGATAAAGATAATAACCGCTCATTATCAATTTTGAATTTTAAATTAAGTTAATCTCATCCGTTAAAATTTATGCTTGATGGACGCATTAGATTGAAATGGTTACACACATAATTGGTCCTTTCTCTGCCCTATATATACACGTTTAGTGTTCTATTCAAAGACACAGAAGAGACTTCTATCATTATGCGTGTATGAAAGAAGGGAGAAGGGAGACAAACCAATTTATATCAACTTTATTCAAGGCTCTTGAAGATCATGGCCTCTTCTTCTTATCCGGGTATGGAAAATCTCAACTTTCAAGATTCAATATGTTTGTATGCTTCCGCTTTATGTCTTACAATGATAATTAATCAACTATTCATATAGCTTCTAATCCAGTTTCCATGAAAGAACAAAGCATACTGAGACGGATTGTCATCTTGTACGATAAAAGGTCCTTTCCAAAAAAGTTTTCACTGAATCCATCCATTCAAATGAAGAATTGGCAGATATCTTTACAAAATCTCTTCATGGACCTCAACTTCAGTTTATTTGTTGCAAGCTTGGATCATTTGACTCATATGCTCCAACTTAAGGGGGAGTGTTGAAAATATGAATAACTTAATGATGCTTAGAAAATAGATATTTACATTTATTGTAAATAATCATTATAGTCATTGATGATTGTACGTGTATATATATATATATGCTTTTGCTATTGCAATGATAGAAAGTCATTTTTATCATAAATCACTCTCCAATATTATTACCATCTACATATTCTTATTTCAAGTGTTTGTAATCTATTTATCTTTAGCATGTAGACTATTTATTATACTTGGTTTATTTTTGCTTGTGTTTAAAATCGCTTTGATTGTGGATTATTGTA
Organism: Dalbergia oliveri; assembly: GCA_030441495.1. Lineage (NCBI taxonomy): Eukaryota > Viridiplantae > Streptophyta > Magnoliopsida > Fabales > Fabaceae > Dalbergia > Dalbergia oliveri. The sequence goes on along the minus strand of JAMLFY010000004.1, from coordinate 35,678,679 downwards.
TTTAAGTTAGGACCTTTGTTGGCTAGCATCTATCTATGTCAAAATTCTCGATTTTTCTCTTTGATTCGGTCTTCATCAAAATAAAAGTAATTTGTTGTTTATTTGGTCCTTTACAATTTTGCTTTGAAATACGCAAATTTCTTTCCTATCTTTTTCACTTATCACTCCTTGAAATTGTGGCAGATTCTTTTCTCACAGCCATTCTATTTTGATTCTCATTTGGGCATGCACAATTTGAAATCAAGAACATTCAGCGCCCTTGAATATACCTAAATTCTTTCCTTTTGTAATTTATGCCATTGAGCACTTTATTTCTTCTCTTTTTATGCTCTAAATAGTTCATTAGTATTCTGCACATATATTCTTTTGACAAAGATCAAGTACACATCAAAATCATTAAATATATATTTGTTACCATTACACATGAAATATATCTCAAAATGACATTGGGCTTACGCATTATTTATTATAAAGACGGTTTAGTAGTTTTTTCGTTCCTTTACCGTCCCCTTCAACATTCATCCCCCTCTATTTATTTGAGAAGAAAATTAATCCAGGAGAAGGAATAAGGTACTGACATCTTTTTCTTTAGTTCTCAGGGATAATATATTTTCTCATTTGCCTAAGAGACTAGCATAAATATAAAACGGCCTATTTTGATATGACTTTAAAAGCTTGTGTCTCTGTTTATTTATTTAGTGTACTTTGTCAAAACATGATCCTTGGCACTCAGCTATACTGAGTATTTTGGGGACCGAAGCCCATGGTAAGTTTCCACATTGTTTAATTCCTAGTACAAAAGATGCAACTTCTGAAAAGTGTACAACAAATCAACCCCTTTGGTCCTACATTTGGTTGCTAAAAAGGATTGAAATTTCTAATACATGAACTAAATTACAAAATTGTTTTTTATTTTACATTCCATGCCGAGACGCCTGATCCTCGACAGTGGGCTAGTGGCAATGAAAAAATAATTATCAACTATGACTCAACAATGATTTTAACAAGGCCAAAAATCCGTCTGGGTGGTCAGAAGTTCTTCAATATCTTCTCACCTGAGACCCCTTCAGCAACAAGAACAGATGTGATTTCCTAAAACATAGAACATTGGTTTGAAAAGGTCAAGCACTGAAACCAGGTCATTGTTGTAAAAATAACATAAACATCAATTCTTAACAACCAATGATAACAACATCAATAATAAGTAAGCCTTGTTCCACTAGGTGAGATAAGTTACATGGATCAAGCAATGCTATAGAGTTCTATCATATTTTATGTTCATGTTAAAAATCATTGACACTTAAATCTCTTTCGATTATTTTCCCTATAATTTTTTTCGGTCTTCCTCTGTCTCTTTTTATAATATTATTCTCTATTTGGTCCACTAATAATGGTTGTAAAAAATTTTAAAAGATTGAATGCCTTTTAGCCACGAGACTGGAGCAAAATATATATAGGATGGACAATCCTGAACGTCTAACTAAAAAATGAAACTAACAGTAATAAAGAATGGACGACCAAGGCCACTCCCCAAACATTAAATTATACGTTTAGTAATTTTTTGGGCAAAAGTGAGCAAGAGTTAACAGAACTCAAAATGACAACTGCATATGAATTAAGTTGGCAGGGCCTTCTCAATGGAAGCACAGCCTTTCATATTAAATTTTAATATGACCTGGTTATGTGTTTAGATATTTGCCGTTGTTGAACAGGTTAAATCTTTCGTGATTGACACCGAGGATTTAACATGACCAGGTTGTGTTAAAATATGACATTAGAGGAATTGCTCTCACTCCTTACACATTAAATTGAACTTTTAGCAGGGTTGGGCATAAAGTAACTGCACAAATTTTGTAAAGCAAATACTCCTTTGCGGTTGAGGTTGTAACATTTTATTTTTCTACTATTAAAGTCCCTTGTATACAAAGATTGTTTAAATGGTTAATAGTGCACAGAGGCTGGCTATGAGAGGTACATAAAATCCTCCCTCCCCCTCCCCAGGCAGCTGCCTCTTTCACCACCGACACACATTGATAACTCAAATCATGATCTCTTGCAAATGTAGAACCATATCCTTTGTCTAGTCTACAGGCAAATAGGTTTTTGACACACCCAGGGTGCAATTATTTTGACAGCGTAAGCTATGCAAATGCCTAACCAAAGAAGAACTCCCTAAAACATCTGGCTCAGTGGCAGATTCTTACACGGGCCGTATAACATTGTGACCACATGGTCAATGAAAATATTTTAATTAAAAAAGAATAATGAATTAACGTTTTTACCCTCATGTTCTTCTTCCTTAGGGTATGTTTGGTTGGGAGGTAAAAATAGAGATAAATTTTTCATGATTAAGTTCTAATGTGTAAAAAATTTATCTTTATTTTCACCCTCCAACTAGACTTTTCCAACCACCCCTTCAAAAAACAAAAAAAAAAACCTTCATATTAAATCTTGCCAAGCATCACAGCTACTCAAACTGAAACCCAATCAAATGCTTCTCAGATTATTATTATTCCCCCCCCCCACACCCCGCACCTCTCTCCCCTTCTAGTTCTTCTTGCCAACATTGCATTGAATACCAATCACAAAGCCCTCAAATCTGAAACCCCTTCCCTTGAATCACAATAGTGAACCTAGGTACGTTGGTTCTCGGGGAGCACGGGAGCAAGAAAATCAATCAACACACCTTGTGGGTATTTAGCCTCCACCCCCGACACCTATGGCGGTTCTTGAGTTTTGACTCTCCTGACAACTCGAGATTTCAATCTAGCCCCTCTTGTGAACGTGACCCAATCATTCTCCTATCAAATGGCTTTCACTAGAGAAGACAGAGGACCTTAGGAACTGTCACCTACTATATAGTGTTGGGACGAGATCCCTAGATGTTGACACCTGCTGAGCACTATACTCCATTTTGTTAGGGCCCTGGACATGCTCCTTTTTGGTGGGCCATTAGCTTAGTGTTTCGCGAGGCGTCTGTGTGGACACCTATGTATATGGTCTACTGATGGCCCTTAGCGTTATTATATTCTGTTTGTCATTATCCCTTTCTAATTTTTCCATTCTATTTTAATTATGCGCCGTAGCTGATGTTTTCAAGTTCAAATAACAGAATTTTCACTTAATATAGAAATAGATTTAAAATGGGTCAATTATTAATTATGTATACGTCTCATAGTAGCAAACTTCTAATTATAGTGTTATGACTTGAGTATAGCAATGTAGTTGGAAGGACGTTACATCATGTGCCAACGCTTTCACAACTCCTGAAGGCTTGTGACCACCCCTCTCTGTCCGTCCTTCCATCTTTGCCCATCGTCGACCATCTACCAATGATTGGAGTTGCTACGAAACAAGGAGGGTTATATTATCTTTGTAATGTGCAAGTTGAATGCAGTTCCAGCCAGAAGGTGTTTTCTTCATGTAACAAGGCAAACTTAAATTCTCCTACATCTCAAATTTGGTTACATCACAAGCGTCTTGGGCATCCTCCTTTTAGTTTACTTGAGTCTATGTTTCCGTCCCTTTTTTGAATGTGTTAGTTGAGTCTTGTCATTGTGATGTTTGACAACTTTCAAAACACCATCATGTGTCATTTTCATCTAATTTTAATAAAAGTGAAGAACTTTTTGCCCTTATTCATTCTAACGTCTAGGTCGTGCATCTATTCCTAATATCTCTGGCACAAAATGGTTTTTTCTTTTTACATTCATTGATGATTCCACATGGGTAACTTGGCTTTTTCTCATGAAAGGTACATTAGAGGTTTGTCAATTATTTGTTCAGTTTTACAATATGATTGAAACACAATTTAGAAAATCTATTAAGAACTTATGCTCGAATAATGGCAATGAATGTGTGAATCAACAGTTTTTTTAATTTTGTGAAAGAACATAGTATTATTCATGAACTTACATGTGTTGACACCCTACAGCAAACTAGTGTGGCAAAATGAAAAAAGTTTCCGTTTACTAGAAGCGACCATTGCTCTTCTATTCGGGATCTTTGTTCCTACCTCTTATTGGGTCAAGTAGTCTTAACTGCTACCTATTTGATTAATAGGGTTCCTTCCCATGGTTTTGGAAATGTAAGTCCTGTACAACTTATGTTATCACATTTCCCTTCTGCCCTGTTATTATGCAGAGTTGGCAACCTCGTGTCTTCGGTTGTGCAGCCTTCACCACAACAAACTTGATCCTAGAGCTGTCAAATGTATTCTTAGGATATGCTCATGACAACAAAGATGTTTCCACCCGTCCCATTATCATTTCTTTGTCTCCATGGATATCAACTTCCATGAACATGAGTCTTTCATCCATCCTCAGCTTCAGGGGAGAGTCCATCGAAAGCTGGGTCGTTTCTTCCTACTTCCTTTATTCGTCTCCTACCTACACATGAATTACTGAAGGTACTAGCTTTCCTGTTCCTGATAATGATCCTTTGAATATTTGTGAACCTAACCTTGAGGATATATCTTTTGCATTGAGAAAATGAAAATAGACTTTTGAGACACTAGAGTTTTAAGCTATGAATGAGGAAATGAGCGCATAAAAGACCAATGGGATGTATATGGATATACACCATGAAACATCGATCTGATGGCACATTAGGTCGATATAAAGCAAGCTTAATTGCAAAAGGATAGACACAAACCTATGGGATCGATTTTGAGTAGACCTTTGCTCCAGGAGCAAAAATGAACAAAATCAAAATTTTGCTTTCCCTTGTAGCAAATCTTGGTTGGGAGTTATATCAATTTGATGTGAAGAATGCCTTCCTACATAGAGACCTAGAAGAAGAAGCCTGCATGGAGATTCCTCCTGAGTATGATGTCACAGGTGAAATAAACAAAGTATAGGCTTAAAAAGCCTTTGTATGGGTTAAAACAGTCCCCACGAGCTTGCTTTGGGAGATTGTCACAAAGATTATCGTGTCACTAAGGTACAAACAAAGCCAAGAGGATCACACATTATTCAATAAACATACACTTGCAAGTAAAATTGCTTACAAGGGATTTGTTAACTGTTATGGATGAAAATTATGCTAGAAGACTTGAGAATAACAAATCAATCATTAGTATTGTACACGGTCCTATCCAACAAGACCGCAAGAAGCACCTTGAAAATGATCGGCATTTGACCAAAGAATAGATAGTGGATTGATAGCCACAACACGTTCCTTACAAGACAACAATTGATGAATGTGTTGACTAAAGGTCTACCCACAGAGTGGTTTCAAGAACTTACATGCAAAATGAGAATGATCGATATCCATTCATCAGCTTGAGAGAGCGTTGAGATATCATGTGTTTTATTGGATATTATTGTGTATAGATCTATTCTTGTATTACCATTTATTAGGATAGATACATTAGATATATTTGCACCCAAGAGAAATTAGTATCAGACAGTTATTACCGTTTATTGGGTAGTAATTGTCAATTATCTATATATTGTAAACTCCTTGCAGAGTTTCAATCATCAGTAAAAATTCTATTCAGCCATTTCCATATTTTCTTGTTCTCTCTTTCAAGTCCATAATTTTATGCAAGAAAAGGAAGGACGGTGAGGGAAATGCAAAGATGACTAGTTAACTGTGACTTCAAGCACAACATAGGAAGATTACTTACCTAACATGACTATTTAACTTTAAGCAAGTCATATAGTTGTCATTAACCCAAGTGCTTTATGTTCTAGTCATGATGAATCACCCCAATGTTAGGATATTTGGCTTTATTTGAAACCTAATTTTGAAAGAGGGTAGAAGTCAAAGACCTAAGTACTAAAATCCTGTTTGATTAAAATAAAAAAATGATTTTCTGGTTACAATTTTAATTAAACAATACCAGCTCCTTATATTTCATTTCTTTTTTATATTTTGTTTCTTACTTTCAGGATTTTATAAAATAAGCAATAAAATCCTTTTTTTCAACTATTCCTTTACAAAATCAGATAACAAAATGAAAATAATGTGACATTTTCATAATTAAAAATATGAAAAATTACACTTTACTCCTAAATTATGGGTCGTGTGCATTTTTAGACCCTAAAATTTAAAAAAGTAAGTTTGAACCCGCTGAACTTTCTTGAATGTGCAATTTGACCCTTCCATTAATTTTTTAATCCATTATTAACAAAAAATAACACAAATTTAGGAAATTTTAGGTATCGGGTTGCTTATTTAGGAAAGTTTAGGGGTCAATTTGCATATATTCCTAAATTCAGAGGGTATAGTACACTTACTTTGGATAAAATGCATATTTGTGAAAGTTCAAGGGGTTGATTTGCACATTTTTAAAGTTTAGGGGCTAAAGTACACATGACCTATAATTTAAGGGGGCAAAGTATAACTTTCCCTTAAAAATAAAAACAGGAAATAGAAAGGGGAAACATTTTTCAAAACCAAACATTCCCTAAACTTTTCTTCATAAGGAAGTATTATGTCCAGCATGTTTAGTTTCCTCAAAGCAATGATTATTGTTATGTTGCAGTTGCTCTATTATCAAAAATAGGATAGGGGCGACCATCTACATGCAGCCCATAATCGTCATAGGTTTCTTAAATACTTTAGTTCAATTCATTACACAGAAATATCTTTCAATAACTTATCTGGGAAATATGGTGGCTAATGACCCAAAAAGTTGTGCGAAACAGCAAATTCAAAAGTTTTGCATTGATTACACACAGAAAGAAACACATTCAAGGAATTGAAGCTAATTTCAATAGCAACGCACCTCAGTCATCTGTTTCCGCCCACACAGTACAACACCAGTTGACAAAGGATTAGAAATTTGCTTCACTCTTGTAAAAGCAGCCTGAACAAACAATTATGTGTGAAAACGGAATCTTTCCTCCATGAAGGTAATTGGTTCAAAATCCATACACGTTCATTCAGACACTCTACCTGTACATATCCCCATTCCCCAGTCCAACCATCATCAGGTTGAGATAATACAGGCACAATCTTAACACCAGATGATTCCCAGCCTTTAAATCTATCCTGTAATAAAGAATAAATATAATTAAGAGAATTAGAATAAACTACAAACCAAAACAAAAGATCTAAGACTGTTAAGCCAACAAACAAACGAACAAACCCGATAAGCCATTCTCTGCAGGTTTCTAGCTCCATAATATAGCCTCACATCAAACCTCTTGTTTGCATCAAACCCTGACTCAATAAGCGACCGAATTGGACTGCAAAAAAGGAAGTAAATAGATAAAAGCGCATACAATACAGAAGGGAAGGAAAAAAAAATCTAGGATTAACAGCACACTGCATTTTTTTTAATTAACGGATGTAATGCAAGCGTATTCATGCATCTTATGTACGGTGATTAACAAGGAGTCACAAGAAGTTGAAACAACAGATAAGCTACTGCTCCCTCTCTCTCCCTCTCTCCCTCATTTTTATGGAGTTTGGCAAGGATAAAATGTGAAATTTTGCTAGGTGGAATGAAGGTATGCAAAGAAAAGGATAATCAGATAAGACAGTTAGGGTCTGTTTGAATAGTACAACTTATGATATTTTTTAACTTTCTGGAAGTTAAAAATCATATTTTTACTTTTTATCATGTTTGGCTAAATACTTATTACTTCTCTAAAAATTATTCTTAGTACTTTTTGAGAACTTAAAATATCTAGTTTCTTGAAAAATACTTTCTAAAACACAAAAAACAAGCACTTTTATTATTATGTATTTGAATATAAAATAACTTATTCATAAGTTACTTTTGTATAAGCACTTGAATAAGTTGTTTATCCAAACGGGACCTTAGACAAGCAAACAACAAAAAGCAACAACAATGAAGCCTTGTTACACTAGGTGTGTGTGGATAGTTGGGGGAAATTTTCCATGGATGAACTCAATGTGTAATTTTACACATGGATCATCCATGTAAATCCTTCCCCTACTTTTACTTGTCAACCAAATACACCATAGGTGGGATTGGCTACAGTAGTTAGATGACACCATAGTATCTTGTCATAGACCAAGTCTAAAGCCAAAAAAACGCAAGAGCTCTACATCTCCAGAACTGCATGTGTTACTACCAAAGCAAGCCAAGGGCCACAAGTTTCTCCGTAAAACCATGAGGATTCTAGTTCACCCAAGGTCACCCACAATCAAAGAGCATACAGAGCTCACTTAGAATGCTTAACTCTACTTACCACCAAAATACATTGTTCTAAGTGAAATTAAACATTCCATGTTTTGAGGGCATACTCCAAATATCATTAGCTATTTGGAAGTGCAAATTTAAATATGCAACAATGATAAGTATGCATTTCTATACATATTTTTCACCCTATTCTTAGTGTCCTAGCTCTTTTTTATGCTTAATTGTATGCATTTGTATCATGTGTAAGTTTGGACATTGATTTGAGGATTAATGAGAATTTTCTGCATAATTGCGTTTCTAGCACTGTTTTGTATTTTGCACTTAACTAGAGTTCTAGACCTCTAAAACATATGCTCTTTGGTTTGTAGGAAGGCTAAGAGGATTATCTACAACTTTCATGAGGTGCTCAAAAGCCGTATCAAAAGTCTAGCTAGTCAAAATAAGCCCGGAAGTCAGAACTGAGGTGCTGAATTTCCAAATTGGGGCATGCTTCAATAATCATGCATATCTCCCTCATCCGAAGTCCAAATGAGGCAAATAAGGTGTCCATTTTGAAGAGAAGAAAAAGATCTACAACTTTCATGAAGACACCAAGAGCTAATTCAGTCGTTTTAGAAGTCAAAATTTGAGAAAAATCGCTGCAGCGAGCCCTGGTGCTGCCGTTCCAAATTTTTTTGTTTAGAGTGCTCACAGTGAGCCAGAGTCGCTGCAGCGAGTATCTAAAGATATGTAACAGTGCGTACGCATTTTAATGAGTTTTTGGGTCTTTAAATGATCCCCAAGCCCTTGGAACAAAAAGGCACGACCTCTTAGCTCAAAATAGCTTACGTTAGAGTAGTTTTAGGCTTTCTTTCTCTTCTTCCTCTATTCTCATCTCCTCCTTCTTCCTCCATCCTCCTCTCTCTCTTCTTCACCCATCTTCTTCCTCACCCACTCTCTTCTCTTAGGTTAGGTTTTATTTTCTATTTTTATTGTAGTTTCTCCATGGAGGAGTGAGTTTGTAACTAGCATCAAGAATTTTCCAAGTCCCACGGATTTGTCTTGAGGCTTGCATATTCAATGAATACAAGGTTTGGTTTCTTGATTTTCCTTCTCTTATCCTTCAATTCCTCATGTGTTTGTATTGATTAATTGATTATGATATGTGAATATGTGAGTATGTGGTTGGAATGAATCTTAATTTTATATGCTAATTCATGATTGTGGGTTGGATGCATAATTAGGATTGTTGACTGGGCATGAATTGGTTGATTGATTAATGAATGCTTAGTTAGCTTATGAAATTGGGATTAATTCTTGATTGAGGTTAAACTAATGTAATTGGTGCTTAAGTTAGTGTATGCATTTAGGAATTGAGATCTCAATTACTTAGGTGTTGTATGTTAGCCAAATGCTTGGTGAATGATTGTTTGCTAAGTGAATTATGGTGCCAAGATTGTGTAATTGCCTGATTCTAGGCACAAGTTAGTCACCTACCATGTGTTTGATTAAATGTGTGTGTCAAGGATAGATGGATTCTAGGCCTAGGAAATCCTTGTGCCAGTGCTTTAGTCAATTGTTAGTTATTTCCTTATTTTACTTTATATTCTTCTTTTGCTTGATGCACTCAATGACAAAACCCCCTTGTTGCATTGTCTATTAGTTTACTGATATCGTTGGGAGACAACTTGAGTTGTGCACCATTATACTATGTTTTGTTGCAATTCAGTTTTAAAAAATTTGTTAATTTGTTAGAGCTAAAGACACAACACTCTAGTCTCTACCAAATAGTCTCAAAATTTCAGCTACACATTATAAATATACTATTAGACAGTGCTTTGTTAGGCACTTAGGCCCATGCATTTGCAACATATCTTTAGTGTTAACCATATTGAGCATCTTCTAGGAAATTGATACTGAAAACTGTTTACTGAATACCCACAACAAAACTCCTCTGCTTATTGACCTCTGTGAAAAACAAGCACCTAGAAGGCAACTGCAATATGAAGGAAAAACCCAGAAAACATACATAGGTCATTAGACACACCTGTAACCTCCCTCTCAAAACCTCACTCAGTATTTGTCCACCTCTCTCATTTCATTTTCTTCACTAATAAGTACATCCCATGTAGCCTCTCACTTTTCCTCTAAGCGTCCCACCCCCTTGTCATGTAGGCAAGTTAGTTATAGGAGTACCCAATGATACTCGCTTGACGAAGATCCATCTCACCTGTAACTTCTAGAAGAAACTTAAAATAGGGTCATATTGTAATGGCAGACCCATTGTAAAGAGATGAAGGATCAAAGGGATCACTCCCCGAAGAAAATGATTGTCCAGACTCCAGAGAAAAGTAGTAACAGATATTGCATATAAGAGAGAGAATCGAAATAAATGATTGTCCAGACTTCAGAGAAAAGTTGTTAACAGATATTGCATATAAGGGAGGTTAGAGAGAGAAAGAAGAGGAAAGAAGAGTTGAGAACAGGGGGAGAACAAGGACTCTCGAACACCATAGAGAACACCATAGAGTGCCATCATCATCTATCGCTGGTATGGAGGTCACTGTCACTGTAAATACATACAATTTTTCTTATCTTTCTACTACTTTCTCTTTTTTGGCTATTTCTAAGTCCAATACCACCAGTTGGTAACTGAGCACCTCATACATGGAGCCTCACGTGATTGGAACAAGAATGAGCAAGCAAATGGAGGCAGTAGAGAGAAGCCTACTAGAACTGAGGTAACAACATGAAGAGTATGAACAAAGGCTGTTGATGAAGGCTGGGGTCAAGAACATGGAAACAGCAGTTTTAAAAATCTTGAGGAAGTTGGATGAGATTCTTGAAGACTCATCAAAGATTTGGCACACAGCTAGTGTTCATTCAGGAGCAGAAACAGGACAGGAGGGAGCCATGAGCAGTAGAGGAAAATCGACACCCCTCTCTTCACATTGGAAGACACTCACAAGTGGGGGTGAACAAAGGTGGAAAAATATTTCCATCTAAAAGGGGTGTGAAAAGAGAATGCTAGCAGCCATGGTAGGTATGGAAGGCTGAGCCACGATTGAGGAACTGAGCATACAGGTTTTTGTCATTGTCCACCCAAGACTTGATTCTTCTCTCATAAAAACCTTTCCAAGGCCGCCCACTTCAGCTTTAGGTCCTTAACTACAACAATGTCTCTAATAAATCCGAGTCCAATGATACCCAATGCTATGGTGGGTCCTCCTGAGAGATCAGGTCTAGTACTCATAAAGCCTCTATACAATTATCTAGCTTATCCATTATAGTAATTTTGAACTTAAAACCACGTTGTGCCATAAACAATGATATTGCTAAGCAGCTAAGCCACAGATATTACTTGATTCTCAAGTACAACACAAAAACCTTAAACACTCCTAGCAAAGAGAAGTAATTGTAGGATACTTTCGGAGATTTCAATTAATATAGTATTGAGAGACCCGTGAAATCCAGCATGATTATTTCCAAAATTAACACTCCATCCAGTCAACTTTGAGTAATCCTGAGCTGATATATTACAGTCAGCACATCAATATATCATCTGCACCATAAAATGATAAATCTCATGGTGGTGGAGTATCTATAGAAAATCCTTCTCTGGAATCTTAATTACATACCAAACTTGGAATTCGGAAGAACCACATCAAAAACGCTAGCCGTTATGATTAGAGATCCCAAGGTCAGATAAACCCATTACCGGAATCCCATACTTCCAATGGGGACTCAAGTCTCAAAACTTGAGATTGGATCCTAACAAAGACACGCTTTTAAAGCAGTCCAGAGTAAAGCTAACAATGGGCAAAACCCAATATCAACAAATGAGTATGAGAATTTACAGTCCATCTTTCAACCCCCCAACAATACACAAGCAAATTTAAAATTAACACCAAAACTACTCAACACGTCACAATCACTTATCTAATCTAATTTCATAAAAATCACTAACATTTAGACATCTCCACACCAAAAGTAGTCAAAATCAAATTGGACTAAAAATTTCTGGGATAAAAAAAAGACTCACCTTATTCCGGAACCCGTGGCAAAGATAAGAACGGTTTGAAATTTCTCAGGCGGGTCGAACCGGCCAATATCGAACCCGTTTCCCATGACCCGGCTCAGCTCCACCACATCCCCTCTCTTTAACCGGCACAGGGCCTCGGCAGTCGATCCCGCGATGCTCTTCACCAGGAACTCAAACGCGCCGCGAGCCAAAGCGAGCTTCGGCGGCGATGCGATGGCGAGAAACGAGGGCCTGGCACGGTCGGGAACCCGAAGCTGGAGGTACTGGCCGGCGCGTGTGTGTGACGCGGCTAGTTCCGGCGAGTCGGACAGGTCGACGGTGACATGGAAGAGGGACTCGGCGGCGGGTTCGACCTCGGAGAGCGGGGCTGTGGTCCAGACGGCGGTTTCCTGCCTTACGGCGGCGGCAGATGCGGTGGCAAAGCGGTGGTGGCGATGGGTCGGACGGTGAAGGTGGCGGGGGAGGTTTAGACGGCGTAAGATAGACATGGGAACGGGGAATAGGCTAAAGTGCGCATGGGGTGGAGGGACGAGGTATTTGAAGGAGGTTGTGCAAGGAAAAGTAACTTCGTTTGGGGGTCAAGGTTATTCGTAGGAACCGGTCACACAAAAGAAATGGCTGGCTGATGTCGGTATCAATGAAGACGTTGATCGTGGACTTGGCTTTGCAAAAAGAAATGTTATATATACTCGGCTCGTCATCCATATAACTCTTATAGCCCCTAGCCACTTTGATTTTCATTTTGAAAAATAATGTATGCAAAAGATTCAATTTTAAAACTTTTCAAAACCATTTGTTTAAAGTGGGTGTTTTTTAATATGGATCTTAATATCACAAACACAATAGATATCTCATGTATGCATGACAATGCTTCAAGTGTATAAATAACGCATGCATTTAATATAAGCATATTCATAGTATGAGTTTGTAGTATTCAAATACATAATATAACAAAAGACTAAGTGTATAAGCATGAGATAAGTTAAAGAACTAGAATCATTTAGCTCGTAAATCACATGATTAAGCCTAACAATAAAGCAATTCACATAACACATAACATTATTCTACTTTCTTAAGCAACTTAACATTCAAGAATCATGTAATTAGGTAATAGTAAAGGATGTCTATAACAACCTAAAATTATTTAAAAATTAACTTAAGTTTTATTAATGAGGATTTGAGTATTCTAAACTTACTAAAATTGAGGATGACCCAACGGATAACTAGGAAAAAAATTTAAAGTCGTGCGTAATAGTAATTTTACAAGCCCATAGGTGAATAGTAACCTTGGAATCGGACCAGGAGTTACCCGAGGCTGAGGGAAGATAGGACAATGGTCAAGATAAAGTATTAGGCCCATGATTAAGTTTGGATAATATTTTGATTTCTAGGACGATGTTTTATCCGTTTGATGAAATTTTGGTGTATGATTTTAACACCAAAAAAGCAATTTGCTCACCAAGTTTAAGTGAGTCACTTACCTTAAGCCAAATAGATAGCCAAGACTTATTCTTGATCAACAAAATCAATCATAGTCATTCATTTCATTTCTTTTTCAAAAAGAAAGAAATAAAAGCTTAAAACTAGATAAATGCTAAATTAAACTTACAATAAGATTTTCACAACCAACCTTATTTCATCACCATCATCATTTTCAGCCAAGACCCCCCAAAACACAGCCTTCCATGTGAGAAACTCCAAACCCTAACCCTAGCTTTATCATCCAAAAACCCTAGCTTTGAGCTTCCAAAATCTAAAGCTACCTTCACTAAACTTCGTATACTCTTCATAATCTTCAAAACTAACCGATTAAAATTTTAATTCATCACTATTCTCCACATTGAGCCATGATATACTACTGGAAGAAGAATTAGGTGATGTTTGGAAGGGCTTTAAGTGAAGAAAATCATTTGGAAAAATCATCTATAGCAAGAAGCCTTAAAGCTTCAAGGGTAAGTCTTTTTGTAGATCTCTTTTTCAAATTTTTTTATGAAAATTATTTGAATGCTTGACGAAGGTTGTTGCTTACCTCTCAAATTATAAATTATTTTAGTGTTAAGCTTACAAAAAATGTAGTAAAGGACACAACATAGGTCGCCCCTCAATGAGACTTCAACACTTAGTTGGGAAAATTGAGGGTTTTGAAGAATGAAATTTAAGCAATTTAAATTAAAAGATAATAACAACAGAAAAAGGCACTAGTGCAAGGTATTCCAAGGATTGGAATTAATTATCATTGACCAAATATTAAATCCATTGGTGGCTATTAGTAATAAATTACTTGCAATTCTACTAATGATCGATTGACCTCTAAAATTTGACCAATGCAAACAACTAATAAATGAGATCTCAATTTATTTAGAAATCATATTGATTTAATAAACCAATTGCTATAGCCCAACCGCCAATCTGAAAGTTAATTCGATGTTCTCCTCAAACATACACCAATAGATTTATCAATTTATACCCAAAGGGTTTCCCCGACGATTGCCAATTTAGTTATTCCAATGGAGATTATAGCAATCACCACAAAAATTATAGGAATAAAACTCAGAGTATTAAGAAAACCAATGCATTTAATATTAAAAAGGGCTCAAACTTCATCCCAATCCATCCAGAACCCTTACCCTAGTAAAGAAATCTATTCATCCATCTCGGAGGATTACAACAATGCAAATAAAAGAAAACTTGAAAATAATAGCAATAATTCTTATCACAATCTCCAAGACAAAATACCTTTAATAATGAAATCCCTAAAAGAGAGAAGAATAGAGAAGAAGAAGGAGATGTAGAAAGAATAATAGCAATCTAAAAGTGTGCAGTCTAAAGTGAGTCAAAAACTAGGATAAAAGTCTAACAATCCCTTAAATATTGCTCCCTAAATAGCCCAAATTGGGGCCCAAAATAGATAAGTGATCTTTTAGTCCACTATTGCAAGCTCTACATGCTCAGACATTGAGTCCCAAAATTTCATGGTTGTTGTTTTGTTGAGCATCAACGCTCACCAAAATGGTGAACTTCCACAATTTTCTTCCTTTTGCTTCAAGCTTCTTTTAGAGAGTTTCCAACCTTGCTTTTGACACTTTGCACTTGATGTAATCTCGATTTTCTATTGAGTGTAAATGACCAAAATGCCCCTGAGGTCAATTCTACCCGAAATTAAAGGTCGATCCCGCCATCCTTGAATGGGTCAACTCAATGTTTAAAGGGGACTGTAAATGCAATGTTTGATATCCGAGGTGAAATCTCGTTTCTGAACTTCGGTCAAAATGACCAAAATACCCCTGCTTTCTACGTGGGTAGGCGCCGTTTGAGCCCAAACTTTTCCAGGAAGTAGAAAGATGTTTTTGAGTGAGTAGTGATGTTTAGTTTGGCAGGGTCCGAGCAGTTTTAGTGCAAATTACCGTTTTACCCTAAAACAGTGTCCAGTGCGCCTAATGAAGTAATTGCGAACCTAAGCAATATTAGGCTCTAATCGAAGATTAATTTATTTCGATAATTAATCTAGAGTCAAAATGATTTATTAAGGATGATTAGAAACTAAAATTGCTTAGTTAAATTCTAATTTCATTCTTTAATCCAAGACTACTAATCAAAAAGTAATGAATAGTGTTTTCTCTCTCCAATTTCCTTAAATTAAGGAAACTTGTCTACAACCTTTTTGACCAAAAGAATGATTTTAAAATTGTTAATCTAGATTAGAACACCCCCTAAACCAAGCCTTGATGACCCTAATTAACCTTTATTACACCTAAACACTTTCTCACAAACTCCTAACCCAAACCTTAATTAATGAAACACCTAAACGCATCATTAAACCACAATTACATGGATGATTTTTCCCTCCCTCTTGGCTGTCCAGATTTGGCCGAATTCCTTCCCCCAAAATCCATCAAATATTGATTTCAAATTTCATCCAAAAAGGCTATGTCAAAGCTAGGACTTGACTACACCTAAGCTAGGACTTAAACCAAGCTTCCAAGACAAGCTTTAGAAGATATTTTCCTTCCCTCCCAAGCCAAAATTTCAGCCAGCTCTTCCCCCTAAATCAGCCACAACATTTCATTCTTTATAAATACCACACCTTGGAAAGCTTGGACACCTTTTTGATCATTTGCTAAGTTGAGTTTTCTTGCACTTTCTCTCATTTTCCCTTCCTCTAAGTTCTTTTTCTTCCTTCCTCAAAGAACCACCACCACCACCTTGAGCCACCACAAACCACCTCAAACCACCACTCTCATACCTTAAAACACCTCCTAAACACCAAACCTCACCATTTCCAAGCTTGCATCCTCAAGGAAAAATCATCTTCCTTGAGAACCTTTGGAGGCCGAATCCTTGTTGCTCACCAAGAAGATTTTGTCTTCTCATTTCCTTGCAAACTCAAGCTTTCTTTCAAAGCTTTCAAGATTTCACTTGGTAGGGGTTTTCTTTCAAGTTTTCTTTACTTTCTTTGAGAAAAGTTTCTAGTTTTCTCTTGGTTTCAAACTCTTTTTCTTCCTCCTTGCATTTTCGGCCTTGAGGCCATTTTATGAACACAACTTTAGCTTGATGATGAGGTCTCATGGAAATAGTGTGGTGTTTGTCATGGGATAAACCTCTAAAGTTTGGATCTTGGTCTTGGACCATATATATACTCGGTTTTCCCTTTTCTTTACAAGTTCAAAGTTTTGGCTTTCATTTCTCTAAGGTTTTAGTTTTCCTTTTTTTTTATCTTGTTCAAGCTCTAGTTTTCATTTCTTTTCCTTCTTGGTCTCGGCCTCTTTGTTTTGGTTTTGAGGAAAAAAGTTTGCCAAAAATATTAGAATGGTCCTTTGAATGTTTGTTGTGGTTTTTGCCACTAGGATCATTTTCTTGAGCTTGATGATGAGGTTCACAACCTTAAGGCTTCTTTGAAGTCTAGGTGCTAAGAACTCTAAAGCTTGCTTTATGATACACAATGGGTTGAGGTTTTTATGTTCCTTTAAAGTCTTGTAAGAGCTCTAGTTAAGATTAAAAAGGAGTTGCATTCATGTTTACTTTTATGCTTTGCATAGCATGTTTATTTTCAAGCTATCACTAAGCAACTTAAAGATTAAAACAAGAATGTGCATCATCACTTAATAAATCTCAAAGCCTACCTATTTCAACCTTAAAGTTGATTGTTGATTTGGGTAAACACCCAAGAGGCCTAGAGCACTAAAATAAAGAATTGAACCTTGCATTTCATGTTTACTTTCTTGTCTATCATGTTTATATTTTACGCCATCACTTAAACTCTAAAGATAATAAATGAGTGCACCTCATATTTATTTTATGCTCTCACTTTATTTTCTAAAAGAAGAGTATAATGAGTTGCATAGCATGTTTAAATTTATGTCACCACCTAAATGGTCTAGAGCTCAAAGACTTGCCCAAGTATCCAATGTAAAGTTTTAAGAAAACGTTGGTTTTTCAATGAAGCCATTTCGGCCTTGTGGTGATGATGATGGGCTTGGTGTGAGTTCATCTAATCACAAGTGCCCATAGCCATGTTTTGGAATTTTTCTAAGCTTAGGAGTACCTAAGGAACATTATGAATGAGATTATATGTTTTAAATCTATTTTATGAGCAAATTAATTTAGCTACTGCCTCATGTATAATTACATGATTTTAATGAGATAAATTGAGTTCTAAAAGAGATTTGAGTTCTTAAAAACCATTCCAAGAGAAAACTAGTAACTTATGTGCTTTTAAGTCATGATTTTATGTGATTTTATGATTGTTTCATTTCGGTTCTGTACCTCCCTGATTGGCTACTGTACAAACTGTTTTAAGGTGATAAAATGTGTACACTTATGCTTGAGTGAAGTAAGGAACGTTTTAGAGAAGTTAGGAAAAAAATAAGTAACTAGAAAGGACTTAAAATGAGAATTCTAGAACACTTAGAATTGGAAAAATGCAATTCTGTTCCAGCATAATTAATTCAAGTGTAAATGGTTCATAATCAGTAGGATATGCATAAAAACCTTTCATAAATGATTAGGTATTAATTACTAAGCTTAAGGTGATGATAAGGACTTAAAATAGGAATTCTAGCACACTTAGACATGGCAAAATGTGATTCTGTCCAGCAAAGCTAAATTGAGGAAAAGTGAATTATAACTTAGTAAACATGCCTAGGAATCCCTCATAATTGGTTTAGGGATTGATTATGAAGCCTTAGGCGAAGACGGATCTTAAAAAGGGTCACGAACGGAGATTCTAGAGCCCCGTAAGTATATGATATTTTTCCTGCCCAAACTACATAATGCTGTTTGGAATTTTAAGTGTGCCTAAATCTTAGTAAGAATTATAAGTAATGATCCCTTAAATGGAATAAAGATGTACTATGAGCATTAGAATGATTGGAACTTAAGTTTAAGACCCGTAAGGGCCAAAGCATAAGACAATATGAGATAGGAAGTGTGATGTGAGAATGAGACCAAGTGAGTATGCTTGTGATATGAATGAATGTGTTAATATCATGAGTATGAGAATATATGGATTTATGATATGCCGTTGTGATGTTTTCGTATGTTATGAGCATAATGCATGAGACTATATGATACAAATGAATTAGAGAAAGTATGTTGTTATGATTGAAAAGTTTTCTTGATGGAGGATCTTGTGAGATAACATGCATTATGTGAGTTATGTGGCAAGACTCAAATTTGAGGAAATTTCGGTGAGTCGTCACGCCTCGAATTTCCGTCAAATTTGAGGGACAAAAAGAAAGTTTTGAGGAATATGAAGTTTAAAGTTATATGCCGAGACGCATTTCTGCTTGGAGAAAGTAAACCCGTGGGGTATGGACGTCGAGCCATATCGAAGCGGACAAAGTCGTTGGTTTAAAGTCGATGCGTTTCGAAGAATGAAAGTATATGATGTTTAAGGTGACACACCGAGACGTACTTCTCCGCTCCGATGAGGAGAAGGTAAAACCGTGAGGGCATAGACATTAGCCTGCCAAAGCGGACAAAGTCGCTGGTCTTAACCAGTCGATGCGTTTTGAAGAAGGAAAAAGTCCCATGATGGGTGATCCTTAGGCCCCCTACCCATACTCTGGGAGTCGGGATTATATGATTATGTTTATGATTCGCTTATCAAGAGGATAAGTAAGAACTAGTGACGACTAGTTAAGGTATGAGCTCATAGCCTAGTTTAAGGGGTGCGGTTACTATTATTATTGGTGTCACAAGTATGAGAAAAGGAAAGATGTTCAAGAGAAAAGTTACATGCCACTTATATGTTGATTGATAATTGTTTGATTTACCTAAAGACTGCCATGCATCCATGAACTATTATGTTGCATACATGTATTAAGAATCATTATAAAAGACATGGACCTTGGATAAATACCTTTGTGAAAACCTCATAATGAACTTATGCATGCTTAACCTTTTCATAATAAACCCAAGGTTCCTGGGACGTAAACGATGACACTAGGATAGAGGATTTCCCTCCTGAGATTCTTTAGCAAGATTCTCACCCTCTCTTTGTTTTCTTTCCGTTACGTCTTCAGACATCGATGGCGTCGTTCGTGATTTTTGTTGATGCACCCGTGTGGGAGCTGCACTACGACCGATCATCAGTCCTACCACTTCGAGGGTCGTTGTGCCATTCGCATTTTTGCATACATGGGACGCCCGTTGCCTTTCCAGTCTCCAGCTTCAGATTCACTCCGACCTCCCCCTTTGGCGACGACATGATTTTGAGAGGACGCGACCAGAGACGAACCGTCGCGCCCGTTCGGCTCTCGAGGTGCAAGGTTACCCCGAGTATGTGCCTCGCCGAGACGTTCAGAGACCGACCCATCAGAGGATCCTCCTTCTCATCCTTTCTCGGAGGGTTCCGCCCCTCCCTACCCATGGACATCGGGATGGGTAGCGAGGAGACGGTGACGCAGCGGAGGTTAGCACGACGTCCGAGATGCGCCCTCACGTGTGGGCATGCTCGCCCATCCTTCCGCCTCCAGGCATCCGAGGAGCTTGCCCAGTTCATTGGATACGTGCCACCAGGGACGGGGGGAGCGTCCTCCATAGCTCGAGGGAGGGGGAGTCTTAGCTGGGAGTATCTTTTGGGGTTTTTACCATGTATTTGTCTTTATGTTTCTTATTGTACTGCAGCTCTGCCCACTAGTATGGGTAAGACTTTATGTTTCGGTTATATTTCTAGTATTGTACTAAACTATGTTAATGAATATGATGAGGCATGTTGATGGATGTGTTCCTTTATGTTTATGTTCGGTATGTTTTATGTATTCTTCCGCTTCACGTCGTTTATATGTCACGCGCAAGGCTCGCACTTTGTTTTACATGTCTCCTTTCAAAAAAAAATTTTACCTGTATTTTCCGCTAAGTTAATTTCTAAAGAGGTTTTAAAGGAAGTAATGACTAATAATTAATCTTAGTACGTCCTAGGCGTATTGGGTTAAATATTAGGGTGTTACACTTGATCCAAACTCATGTGCACTAAACTATACTCAAAGAGACAAGTCAAACACAACAGGGTGTAATTATAAATTATTTCAAAATTAGTACAAAAGCCAATAATTTTATTAAAATCACACAATGAGGAATAAATCATAATCTTTATTAATTGCATCAATAACTCAAGGAAACCTCATGCAAAAAGCTAAGGTTTGGTAGCTAGATAAGTGGCATAAATGCCCCTTATCAATGCTTGAGCTTGATATTTTTGGTTTAGTGTTATAGAACTTGATGTGTTTGCAGGACTAGGGTAGTTTGATGTTGTTAGAAAATTATTTTTGTTAAACAAGTTTTGAATTAAGTTGCTAGAACTCGGATTTTTCACTAGCAGGAAGTGTTTCATGATTTTTCTTAAGTAATTGTAGATATTTTTTTGAGTTGAATTTTTTTTATAGTGAATCTAATGTTAGTTCCAGACCTTAGAAAGCTTTAAGGCAATATGTTTTGAATGATAACAAAATCAATTTAAAGAAAACACTTTGAAGAACGGCTAATGTCTACCTTAAGTTTCTTGACATAGCATACATGCATTTTCAAATTGCATAACACGTACTTGAAGCGAGAATAATTTCACTTTGCATGTGCAAACATGATTGATCTCATATAAAGAGATTGAACTTAATAGAAGTGAATATTATATCATGCAAAGTATGCAAACATGCCTTATAGATGAAAGAAAATCAAAACAAGGGAAAGAACCAAGGCCCGAGACTTCAAAAGTAGCACTGATATTAGAAAGTATGCTCAAAATGAAGATATCAAGAAAACTCTAAGAACAATGTGTTACACAATCTTCAACCATCGTGATCGCAAATCTCTCATCATCATAAAGCTTGGATTGAAGATCAAAAGACTGAAGATTCATCAACGAAGTGATACCGCACTTCAAAAAGCTCACTTCACTATGGAGCGCGAACATTATGAAAATAGGGAATTTGAATTTTTGAAATTCAAATTTAAAGTCAAACCCAGTTTCAACCGGCGAGTCATCTTTCCTGCCAACTTGGTCAACAACTTCAGCTCTAGAAGAAGAGTTCAACCACGTTTAGAAAGTAAGAATAGTTTCTAAAGTAGCATAAGAAATTTCAATCTTGTAACAACTTCTGAATAGCTTCTAACAGGCAGCTATCTTCTATACCGCTTTTCCAATACACAAATGGATGATCAACACGTGTCACTTGGAGATTTGATCAAAGACAATGGTCACAAGGAAGACTATCTATAAATAGAGATGTTGTACTCAAGCGAACTAGAGATTGACGTTACACAAGAATGAAAACTCTGTTTCCTTACATCTTGTAAAGTTCATCACATTATGTAATCCATTTCCTTACTTGTAAAAATCTTCTTTCTACGCTCTTAAATAGATATATGTTCTTCCTAAGAAGAAATGATAAAAAGAAGTCATTCAAGTTATCTTAGATTATTCATGTATATTTTAAGGAAACTTGAGTGTCAGTTAGTTTGAATAGCAACCCAAACACAAACCTTTGTATCCTTGATCTAGTGATCAATGTGAGATAGGTTGGAGAAGCTGATGTAAAACTACTTAACGCGAAAGGAAGGTGTTATTACTAGTCAGGGTTCAGCTTAGAGGCTAGTATAAGACTACTTGATTTAGCTTGGAGAGGCTGGTGAATAACTACTTTAACGAGATAGGAGGAGTTGTCTACTGTCACGGGTTTGGCTTAGAGAGACCAGGACAAGACTACTCAAGGTTCAGCTTAGAAAGACTAGTGAATAACTACTTTCAACGAGATAGTAGGGGTTGTTACTTGTCAGAGGGTTTTGCTTGGAAGAGGCTAGTATAAGACTACTCAAGGTTCAGCTTGGAGAGGCTGGTGAATAACTACTTAGGTTTGAACCGTAAGGATTGTCTACTAGTCACACATGAGAGCTTGGGAAGGCTAATGTAAAGACTATTCGTGTTCTTTCTTCTGTTTGAGAAAGATGTTTAGTGAAACTTTAACGTGTGTTGAGTACTGATGTAGGCAGATTTGGCCAAACCAATATAAAGATATTTGTGTCATATCTTCTTCTCCTAATCTCTTTTACTTTCACTATTGCGCGATTAAACTACTCAAAATCATTTTAGATGTTTTGTTACATATTGTATGCTTTAGACATCTACTTTTTGAAACAACTAATCTCATTTCCGCACTTCAAGCTTAATGCTTGATGGTATTTTGTTAAATGTTTAGATGTAAAAGAAGCAAAGCACGATCCAACCCTCCTCGTGCACTTTTATACCTACAAGTGGTATCAGTAAGGCCTCTAGGGTTGAGCAATCTAATGATTGCAAAGGATAAAGATCAGAGGGACAAAATAGCATGAATCCCCATTGTAGAAGATTACTCTATCAATTACCATCTTTGTTGATGAGGTTCAGGACCTTCAAGGCACACTCAACGTCAAGAGGAGTCCTAAGGAGGTGGACAAAAATAACAAAAAAAAGATTTTAGTTAAAATCCTAAGCCAAGCTCTTGCTCATATGTGCACTAAGTAGAGATAAATATGACATATTTGTTTCTTGTGACATGTGAAAGGAAATATGGGTTAGTTTGTGCATGCTGCTTGAAGATTTTAAACCATCTTAAAAGTCTTTAACCCTAAAGTTATCATGCCAGGAAGTGCAAAGCTAAAGCAATAAAAGTTGCTAAAACCTCAAATGAAAAGGAAAGATCTATGAAGAATCTAGATTGAAAATGGAGATGAGATCTCTTATGTCTGTGAAAAATGTCAAAAACCTGAGAAGGCTAAGCAAAGAAAGGAGGAGACATCAATCTCAGGAAAGGCAAAAAGAAAAGAATATCTTGAAAAAGCAACCTGCTAACCGTAGTGAGAAGGAACATTTTGATTCAAGAGTTCCAAGCTCAGGGCACCACAAAAAAGTCCTAACCTCAAGAAGAACGTGCTGGCTACCTGAGCATCTCTAAAGATGTAAAGGGAAAGTCATGATCAGCTAGATGATCTTACAAATTTATACTTCATGGCATGAATGCACCTCAGAAATAATGCAAGGTAAGAGTATCTAAACTCAATATCTCATTTTTTCTCTACTTACTCTATATGATGAGTTGTTGGAAAATTCTCAAACGTCTTCCTCTAAATATCTCAACCAGGAAGAGAACTCAAGAGGTTGCCTTGAAACTTGAGAAGAATAAGCCTTGAAGCTAAAAGCCTAAGCTTAAGAAAGAAAAATTACAATGATTTTTTCTTTTTCAAGTTCTATACCTTAGAAACTGAAGTCTTCAAAATATATGAAAAAGATGTTAGAAAGTTTATTTCTGATTTTTAAAAGACTTCATGGCTTCTGAAATCTAATTGAGAACAAATAGGAAATAGTTCAAAATCCTTGAACTTATGATGGGAGATCAGAAGCTATATTATCAGAAAAACAGGGTTGAGATATGAAAAGGATATCTAAGAGAATAAGCAATACAACCTCATCTAAGATTTTTTTTGTTTTCTCTACCACAAGAAGGAACACCCACCTGACAAATGATTCTTGAGAAAGGAATCCTT
Source organism: Dalbergia oliveri (assembly GCA_030441495.1). Lineage (NCBI taxonomy): Eukaryota > Viridiplantae > Streptophyta > Magnoliopsida > Fabales > Fabaceae > Dalbergia > Dalbergia oliveri. The sequence goes on along the minus strand of JAMLFY010000004.1, from coordinate 35,654,524 downwards.
TAGAAAGGATGGGAAACCTCTCCATTGAAAACTAACTAAAAAGGACCCAAGAAAGTCTGGGTACCAAAATAAAAAGCTATTCTTATTGTAGGTATGTCTAAAATGGTCTACGCATGGAGTACCAAGGAACAAATGGATGGTGACTATTCTAGATATCTATCCTAAACCTATGAGTTAATTAGGTGTTTGAAGACTAAGAACTGAAAATATCTCAAGTATGATGATGAAAGAGCTTAAGAAGGATCTTGCCGATAATCTCAGAGAACCGTGGAAAGTCCTAAGAAAATGAGCCTCAAGGAAAGTGAGCTCTAGAACATCAATTCTTCAAGAAAGCATGCACAGAACCCCAAAGCGATCAGAAAGTAACATTTCTAGATACGAAGATGAGCAATCTGAAAATAAAAAGAAGCTAAGGAATCTCAATGATAAGAAACTACAAGGGAATTTCTAATTTAAAGACAGTTTTCAAACCAAAGTTCGTGGAGACTTTTCCAAGGGTATGAGGACCAAGTCATTCCTTAGAAATATGTCAAACTATTTTTTCATCTCCACCATTGAGCCTTAACACCCTAATATTTAACCCAACATGCCTAGGACGTATTAAGATTAATTATTAGTTATTAGTTCCCTTTAAAACTTGTTTGTAAAACTACTTAGTGGAAAATACGGGTAAATTTTTTTTTGAAATATACAAAACAAAATGCGAGCCATTGCATGCAACATAAGCGAAACGTAAGGTAGAAGAGAAAATAAATCATGCAATACAAAAGCAAATAAGAACACCTCAATCACAAAAATATCCTTCATAACATTAAATATCATAGTTTAGTACATCAACCAAGATATAAAAAGCATAAATTCATACCCATATAATGGGAGAGCTTGCAATACAGGAAACATAAGAAGGAAGGAAACAGGAAACATAAACTAAACATGGAAAGCCCCAAAAGATACAAACGACTAAAGCAAACCCTCCCCTCAAGCACATGGATGACGCTAATCCTCGGATGGGGAAACGTAGCCTTCAAACTGCCGAAGCTCCTCGGATGTGGCCCAACGAAGAGGGGCGTGGGCATGCGGATCAAGAGCGACGTGGCCTCCTTGGCGAGGGCGCTTCTCAGGCTGATGTACACGCCTCACAAACCTCGGCTAAGAGACCGTGTCGCGCTCACCTACCGGCGTCCAATGGCACCGAAAGGGGCGGAATCCTCCGAGACGGGTCAGCCTGAGAGTCCTCGAGGTCCTCCCAGATGAAGTATGAGGGGCATGTACTTCGGTAGTTACGCACCGCTGAAGACGAAGGTTGGGCACGGGTCTGCTTGTCATGGGGCCGTGTCCTCTCAAAGATCAAATCATCGCCGTAGGGAGAGGTCGGGTGAAATGAAAGCTAAAGACGGGAAAGCAAACAGACGTCCATTTATGCAAAAACGCGCATGCACAACGACCCTCAAAATGGTAAGACTGATATTGGATCGTAGTGCACCTCCCATACGGGCGTATCAACAAAAATCATGAACGATGCCATCGGAATTGAAGACGTAACAGGAAAAGAAGATCGAGGGGGTGATAATCTTGCTAAAGAACCTCAGGAGGGAAACCTCCTATCCTAGTGTCATCGTTTACGTCCCTAGGAACCTTGGGTTTATTATAAAAGGTTAACATGCAAAAGTTCATTATGAGGTTTTCATAAAAGTAATTATCCAAGGTCTGTGTCTTTTATGATGAATCTTAATGCATGTATGCAGCATAGCAGTACATGAATGCATGGCAATACTTTATGCAAGCAAACCAATAAAACATCTCATCAATAACTAATTCTCATATAAGTGGCATATACTTTCTCATAATCAACTTCTCTTTTTCATAAGCAAATGCTTCACATCTTTCCTCGTTTCTCAAACTTGTGACATCATGGTATGTAAAAATAGTAACCAACCCCAATACTAGGCTATGAGCTCATACCTTAACTAGTCGTCACTAGTTCTTACTTATCTTCTTGATAAGCGTATCATAATCATAAAAATAATAATCTCGACTCCTAGAGTACGGTAGGGGACCTAAGGAATCACCCATCATAGGAATTTTTTCCTTCTCGAAATGCATCAACTGGTTAAGACCTGACTTTGTCCGCTTTGGCAAGCTAATGTCGATGCCATCACAGTTTTACCTTCTCCTCACCGTAGCAGGAGAAGTACATCTCGGTCTGTGAAATGCATCATCTGGTTAAGACCAATGACATTGTTCGCTTCGATATGGCTCCACGACCATACCCCCCACGGGTTTCCTTTCTCTCACCGTAGCAGGAGAAATGCGTCTCGGCATGTCACATATAAAAATCTTTCTTTTCAATCTTTCTTTAAGTCCCTCAAATTTGATGGAAATCCAAAGCATAATAGCCGTACACCGAATTTCCTCAAATTTGAGTCATGCCACATAATTTATTCAACTCATGCCATCTCATTCAATATCTCAATCAATCAAATCTTTATAAACATATAGGCATGTTCATTCATTTCATCATCATCTTATATTCATATGCATTCTAGCTATGACACGCATATTTTCACATCAATCACAACCACATGTCACAATTTCACATATAATCTCATATTCATGGTGTTAACACATTCACATTCATCACGAGTATTCCCACTCGGTCTTCCTCACATCACACCTCCTATCTCATGGTGTCTTATGCTTGGCCCTTACGGGTCTTAACTCCTTGTTCTAGTTATCTTAACACTCATGGTAAATCTTTATAACACCTAAGGGATTGTTCCTTATAATTCTTTCTAACATTTATGCTCTAACTCATCCAAACAGCATTGTATAGATTAAACACCACGACCATTATTCAACTATGGGGATTCTAGGATCTACGCCTTAGACCCTTTTCTAAGTTCTATCTTTGCCTAATATTCTATATTCAACTCCTAGGCATAAACACTAATTATGAACCATCTTCCTTCAAGCTCAATTATGCTAGAATAAAAATTATTATTCTTGTGTCTAAGTACTTTAAGATTCTAGTTCTAAATCCGTTCTATTTACTTAGTCTTTCCTAACCTCCAAAATCGCTCTTCACTTCGCTCAAACATAATCTTACGCATTTTAACTCCTCAAAACAGAATTCATCCAGTGGCCAAACAACAAGATAGAAACCAAAGGTGTGCATCACACATAATCACATAAAATCATGTTATAAGTGCATATGAGTTGCTAGTTTTCTCTTGGAACAATTTCAGGAGCAAAAAGGTATTCGTAATCGATTACATGTGCCTGGTAATCGATTACTAGAGACTAAATTTTTGTTTTGGGTTAAAGAACAACTGGGTAATCGATTACATAGGATGATAATTGATTACTTAGGGCTAAAACTTTTTCCAGAAAATGAAGAATAGAGTAATCGATTACACGAACAGGTAATCGATTATAAGGTTTTAAAGACTGGTCTGGGCATAAAAAGCCTTGGTAATCGATTACATTGTCTGGTAATCGATTACCAAAACCAAAAACCCTTTGAAAAACCACTCTTAATCGATTACATAAGCTGGTAATCGATTACCAGAACCAGAATTTGAGAAAATATGATTTTTGACACTTTTCAAGCTATTTAAACACCTTGAGACCTCATAAAATATTTTTCCAACATTTTCTTAAAATCATCTTCACATTTTACAAAATCAAAACCATCATTGTATCATGCTAAAACACATCCACTTTTCATGGTTAAAATTTCCATTTGAAGATACTTAGGGCAAGTCTTTGAGCTCTAGGGTATTTAGGTGATAACATAAACTTAAACATGCTATGCACTTCATTTTACTCTTCATTATAAAGTAAAGTGAGAGCATAAAATAAATATGAGATGCAACCTCATTATTATCTTTAAAGATTAAGTGATGACTTGAAATATAAACATGAAATGCAAGCTTGGGAATTTAAACATGATAATGCAAGTTCATTTATTTATTCTTGAGAGCTTAGTGATGGCATCAAAATAAACATGAGATGCAAGACATAAACTTAAACATGAATGCAACTTATTTTATCTTAACTAGAGCTCTTGCAAGACTTTAGAGGAACATTAATAGCTTAACCCAACATGTATCTTAACAAATAAAGTGAGCTTTAGAGTTCTTAGCACCAAGTCTTCAAAGAAGTCTTTGGTTTGAACTTCATCATCAAGCTCAAGAAAATGGACTAAGACAAAACACCAACACTTAACAAAACAACATAAATAAAACTACTCATATTCTTTATTTTATTGCTCATGGGCTTCAATCTAGAGTAAACTCTTAGAACGGCCGACCAACTTTAAGGTTGGCAAGGGTAAGCTTAGAGCTCTTTGAAATCATATGATTAATTTTCTTAACAAAACTTTAGTGATCTACTTAACATTTTTATCAAACTTTGTTCATAATGAAAGGAATAAAAATCGAAATCTTAAGAGGAAAAAGGAAAGAAAGAACCAATCATATATGGTCCAAGACCAAGTTTTTAAGCTTTAGAGGTTTCTCACATGGCATCACAAGACCATTATCTTGAAACCTCATCATCAAGCCAAAGTTTTTCTCAACAAAGGCTCTAGGCCGAAAATAAAAGAGGAGAAGAAGAACTTGGAAAACCAAGAGAAAACTAGAACTCTTTCTTAAAGGAAGCACACAAAACTTGGAAAGCAAACCCCTACCTAAGGAAGTCTTGAAGAGAGGAAGGAAAGCTTTGTTTCTTGAAAGGAAAAGAGAAGGAAATCTTCTTGAATCCTTGAAACACTTCGGCCAAGGGAGGGGAAAGGAAGAAGAGAAAAGGTTTCTTAAGGCTTGAAGAAAGAAGGCTTTGAGTTGGCAAAGTGTGTAAACATTCAAAGAGCTTTCAAGCTCACCTATTTATAGAATAATGAAAGCTTGTGGATGGCTTGGGAGGAGGAGGAGTGGCCGTCATCTTGAGGAGGAAAGAGAGAAGAAATATCTCTTGATTGGCATGGGCTTAGGCATGGGCAAGCATGGGTGGAAGTATGGGTCATGGTATGGCTTAAAGCATGGCCTTTGAGTGAAGAGAAAATTCAACATGTGACACAATTTGGGGGAGGGAATTTTCAGCCAGCATATCAGCCAAGGGAGGTGGGATTTGTTCATGTAATTGTGGTTTAAGGATGTGTTTAGGTGTTTCTTTGATTAAGGTTTTGATTAGGAGTTTGTAAGAAAGTGTTTAGGTGAGGTAATGGCTAATTAAGGTTGTCAAGACTTGATTAGGAGAGTGATCTTACTAGATTAACAAATTAAAACCATTTTCTTGGTCAAATGAGGTATGGCACAATTCCTTAATTTAAGGAATTGGAGAGAGAAAACACTATTCAAGATTCCATGACTAGGAATCTTGAATCAAAGATGTAATTAGAGTTTAACTAAGCAATCTTAGGTTCTAATTAACCTTAATAAATTATTTTGACTTAGATTAATTATCGAAATAAATTAATCTTCGATTAGAGCCTAATATTGCTTAGGTTAGCTTAATTACGTCATTAGGCTCACTGTACACTGTTCTAGGGGCAAAATGGTAATTTTGCATTAAACTGCTGGACCTCAGGCCTTACTGAACATCAAAGACCATTCATAAACATCATTCTAAACTTCCTGGAAAAGTTTTGGGCTCAAACGGTGCCTTTACCCCGTAAAACACGGGGTATTTTGGTCATTTTGAGCGAAAGTTTGAAAACGAGATTTTCACCTCGAATATCAAACATAACAGATATAATGCCCTTCAAACATTGAGTTAACCCATTCGGGGACCCGGGTAACTGTCCTTTAATTCGGGCAAAAATGACCTTAGGGGCATTTCGGTCATTTGTACTCAAACAAAGAAATCGGGCATTAGAGCCTAAATATAGTAAAGAAGCTTTGAGTGATCAAAGTTGGGTGGATGTTGTACATAAAGAGTTGACCAAGTTAGAGAAAGGCAAATCTAGATGACTATTTGGAAAGCCATCATCAGGACAAAGCAAATATTCAAGAACCATCTCGATGAAGTTGACATCATACGTAATAAAGCAAGTTTGGTTACACAAGGTTATAATCAAGAGAGGGAATTGATTATGATAAAACCTTTACACCAGGAGTTAGGCTTGAAGCCATTAGAATTCTATGTGCTTTTGCTACCTTCAAGGAATTCATTCTCTACCAAATGGATTTCTCTTGAGGAAGTTTATGAGAAGCAGCCTCTTGGTTTTGAGAATAAAGACCTTCCTAACCATGTCTTCAAGCTAATAAAGACTCTCTATGGTATGAAATAAGCTCATCAAGCTTGGTATGATAGACTGAGAACCTTTTTGCTAAAGAATGAGTTCAAGAAAGGTACTACTTCTTATGGTATGAAAAGGTACTTCTTATGATATTGGTTTTTGTGATGCTGCCTTTGCTTTAATAAAGTTGAGAGAAAAGAACCAATGGTTGTTGCTGTTTCTTTTGAAAAAGGCTAATCACAAATTATTCAAGAAAGGCAGAATAAAATTGCTCTTTCTAACTGAGGCCGAGTACATAGTTGCTATAAATTATTGCATCCAGATGTTGCGGATAAGGAACTAGCTGGAAGATTATCTCTTGAGATATTCCAAAATCCCTATCTACTATAATAATACTAGTGCTATCTATCTTGTTAAGAATCCTATCCAGCACTCTAAATCTAAGCACATAAATGTTAAGCTCTTTTTAGCTATAATCATGTTAAAAAAAAGGGAGATGTTGAGTTAATGTTTGTGAATGCTAAAGACCAAAGTGTTAGATATATTCACAAAGCTATTAGTTGAAGATCGTTCTTGTGTCTTGAAAAAGTTTTTAAAATAAATATGTTTAAATCTGCATAAGCATTCATGAACAAACATCTCCAGGCATTCACTCTTCATAACTCCCAATTGAAGTTCTGGAAAAGTCATCGTCTTCGTGTTTAGAAGATATTAGTCTACAAGATCAGCTAATTGGTTGGTATATCAAGATATTAGTTTGCAAGACTCAGAAAAAGAAAGAAGGATGATCAGAAAGAAAAGAAAATGGGTCAGAAAGTGAAAAAGTGAAGCTCATAAAGTAATTCCTTCAGAAAGTGATCTCAAGCGTTAGAAACATCTTTTCTGAAAGAAATGAAAAAGGTGAGATAATTTCCACTTTTTTGTGTTTTCTCTCCCACGTCTCCTTAACTTCAGTTAGTCACATCACATCACATCACTTAAATAATCCCTACTCCTTATACATCAACTTTTTGTTACCATCATCTTTAACCTCAAACACACTACCTGAACCGTTTTCTCTCCTCTTTTACTCTCTTTCTGACCTTACCTTCCACTTTCACCCTCAAAATCCTTCAACCTTCAACCTTTTTTTTTAACCTCAATAAATCCTTCTATACACATCCTAACTAAGGTTGAAGGAAAAGAGCTTGACAGTTCATCCACAAAAAGGGAACTTTTGTCATGTTTAATGAACCCCTTATGCAAGATGTTTATGAAGGAAGCTTCTCTCAAAGGATGATAGCTTCTAGAAAGAGGCTAAACAACTCTCTTCTAAACCAGGTCTAGATTCTAAGGGAAGAGTTTACTTTCCAGGGTTGGGAACACTTTCTAGACATCTTGATAGGGTGTTTCCAAGAATGGTTACTGCCTTCTATGCTTATCTTGGGGCAAAGAATCAAACTACTCTAAAAAACATCATTCGGGGCACTTACATGAAGATAGGGTTCTCTTACCTGTCCACAGTAACTAGGGCTCTTGTTGCTGGAGTAAATTGCTTAGCATAGGAAGAATAGTTCAAGTTACTTGGGGTAAGTGCTAAAGAAGTCTCAAAATGTCTTAGATTTAACAAAGCATCAACCAGGTGACATTACAACCTCCATGCTTAGCCCAAGGGTGAGAAAAGTTTTTACTATTATTTAATTTACTATTCTTCCAAGGCGGGAAGTATTGATGTTTTTCTAAGAAAGGATTGTATGTTACTTTTCTGTTTGCTATCCAAAAGAAAAGTAAATTTTCCAAAAATGATAATGGACTATATGCTCAGTGCCATTACCAAAGATAAAAGAAGAAGCTCCTCCAGGACCAAAAAACGGGCAAAAGAATGACAAACAAAAAGCAACAAGAGAGATTTCGAAGTCTTCTAAAGCATAAGAAACTGGGGACGAGGCCTTAGAAAGTGAGTTACCTTAGGGCAAACTTGACAAACTCCCTATTTGAAGAAAGTCACTGAGCCAAAACTCAAAAATATGCCCAAGGGAGTAAACAGGCAGCACTTATTTTAAAAGACATGAGTGATGCTACTCACACAGGAGGTGCTAGTAGAGAATCTGAATCCTCTGAAGATAAAGAATGAATTCTCAAAGAGCAAGAATTCTTCAAGAAAAGTAGAGGCTTGAAGAAGCAAGAAAACCGCAGGTAGGCAAAAGGGATTCATAAGTCTAGTAGAAGTAAAAGAAAACCTACTGTTCTTGAGCCCTTTGTTGTCATTGAAGAACAATGCAAGGCCCATGACTTAGCAATTTGGTTTTACCTCTATCCCTATCCCAGCTGCACCTCGTGAAGGGACAATGGCTTCAGAATCAAGTTTCTTCATTGAACCTACAACTGCCCCATAGGGATAACAATCATGGAGCCTAAAGTAACTTCTTCAGGTGACAATGATGACTTCATGACAATAAGTGATTTGATACAATCCATGATGAAGTCCATTGCCTTAGAAGCACAACTTGAAGAAGAAAGAGTGGACGAACTAAATTTCTTTATCAATGAACTCTTCTCCACTCTAGAGCCATTATATGAAGAGCCATCCCTAGAGCCCATCATTAAAGAGCTACAGAGGAAGCCCATAAACCAAAATATGCTCTTATCCTAATGGTACATCAACCTCCTCCTTCCATGCATTACTCAGATAGAAGAAGAAGAGGATAGAACATTAGATGTTGGTGCTCCTCTTAATGAAGAAGCGCCGCCTCCGCCTCGACTAGATTGGTTGAACCTGCCCGCTCCTATCCTAAGCCTACTCTACTTCTACTCCAATTTATTATGCTCCATCTTCTCCACCACCTGCTATTGCTATTACTACCTGATGCTCTAGGCTGAATCGTCTAAGTCTTGGGAGATTATACCCCTAACATTCTTAAGCCATCTCCTAGAGATGCTCCAACACCTATCAACCTACCACCTCCATCCTCAACTGAGACTCAGCAGCTTCTAGCTCCATTAGATCATCCTGACATCTAAGAGCGATAGCCTCCAAACAGGATAGGCTTAGGGCAAAAATCATAGAGCACGACACCAGCTTAGACAAATGAAGAACTTAGTTAGATTCTTTAGACCAATCAAGATATTTTACAAGAGCTAAGGCGTTGAGGCTGAAGATGGTGCTCATAATTCCCACACTTCCTTTGCTGATGACAAAAGGGGGAAGAAGAAAAGAGATGAAGAAAATTAAGTGCTATGGAATTCAGGGGAGCATTTGATGAAGAAAATCAAGTGCTATGGAATTCAGAGGGAACATATGATGAAGGGGAAGCCCAGAATTTTTTTTTCTTCTTTTCCCTTCAGGATGCATACATTTTTTTTTTGTTGTTTTATTCTGTTGTTTTGACAGTCATCTTATCTTATTTTATACAATTAGTTTTATCGTTTCTGATTAAGCTCTGGTACATATTGAAGTCTACTTATGCTTAGCTAATCATATATCATGCTAGTAGGTGTGTGCTTTTTATCTTTTATGCATGTGCTGTGCGCTATTTGCTAATTCTTTAGCATGCTAGGATATTTAGCTTATATGGGTATTTGTGATTAGCTTTGGGAAGTATCTTTTAAGGCACAAAATCTTTCTTTTTTTGTTACTCTAATACTCACATCTATCTGATGTGCTTTGATGTGTATGACATGCTTAAAATGTTGTTTTTATAAAACACATCTCTATTTTTCAAAAGATTTTATTTAAATTGGTTTGTCATCATCAAAAAGAGAAAGATTGTTAGCTCTAGAACCTTTCAGAAAGCTTTAAGGCAATATGTTTTGAATGACAACAAAACCAATTTAAAGAAAACACTTTGAAGAATGGCTAATGTCTACCTTGAGTTTCTTGACATAGCATACAAATATTTTCGATTACATAACATGGACCTAAAGTGAGAATAATTTCACTTTGCATGTGCAAACATGGTTTATCTCATATAAAGAGATTGAATGTAATAGAAGTGAATATTATATCTTACAAAGTATGCATACATGCCTTGCGGATGAAGAAAATCAAAACAAGGGCAAGAAACCAAGGCATGAGACTTCAGAAAGTAGCATTGGATGTCAGAAAGTACGCTCAAAATGAAGATATCAAGCAAACTCTAAGAACAATGTGTTACACAATCTTCAACCATCATGATCGCAAATCTCTCATCATCATAAAGCTTGGATTGAAGATCAGAAGACTGAAGATTCATCAAGGAACTAATACCGCACTTCAGAAAGCTCACCTCACTGGAGTGTTGAACGTTACTAAAAAGAGGAAAATTTAAATTTTTGAAATTCAAATTAAAAGTGAAACCCAGTTTCAAACTAGCGAGTCATCTCTTCTGCCAACTTGGTCAACAACCTCAGCTTCTAGAAGAAGGAGTTCAAAAACCACATTAAGAAAGTAAGAGTAGTTTCTGAAGTAGCATCAAAACCTAAATCTTCCAATGGCTTCTGAACACTTTGAAAAAGACATGCTACTTTTCTAGACTACTTTTCCAAGACACAAATGGATGATCAACACATGTCACTTGGAGATCTGATCAAATGCAATGGCCATAAGGAATACCATTTATAAATAGAGATGCTGTGCTCAATCGAACTAGAGATTGACGCTACACAAGAGTGAAAACTCTATAAAAATCTTTCCTTACATCCTGAAGGTTCATCACATCATGTAATCAATTTCCTTACTTGTAAAAATCTTCTTTCTATGTTCTTCCTGGAAGAAATGATAGAAAGGAGTCATTCAAGTTATCCAAGGTTATTCATGTATATTTTAAGGAAACCTTGAGTGTAGGTTAGTTTGAGTGGTAATCCAAACACAAACCTTTGTATCCTTGATCCAGGAGTGACAGATGTGAGATAGCTTAGAGAGGTTGATGTAAAATACTTGTAATGTGATAGTAAGGTGTTCTTATTGGTCACAGGTTCAAGCTAGAGGCTGGTAAATAACTACTTTCAACGAGATAGTTGGAGTTGTCTACTTGTCACGGGTTTAGCTTGGAGAGGCTTGTACGAGACTACTCAAGGTTCAGCTTAGAGAGGCTGGTGGATAACTACTTGGTTTAGCTTGGAGAGGCTGGTGAATAACTACTTAGGTTGTGATAGTAGGGATTATCTACTGGTCACAAGTGAGAGCTTGAGAAGGCTAATGTAAAGACCACATGTGTTCTATCTCTGGTTTGAGAAAGATGTGTAGTGGAACCTCAACGTGTGTTGAGTACTAGATGTAGGCAAATTTAGCCGAACCTATAAAAACATTTGTGTAATATCTTCTTCTCCTTAATCTCTTTTACTTTCACTATTACACGATTAAACCTTGAAAAATCATTTTAATGGTTCTGTTACATATTGTATGCTTTAGAGATCTACTTTTTGAAACAACTAATCTCATTTCTGCTACACTTCAAGCTTAATACTTGATAGTATTTTGTTAAATTTTCAGATGTAAAAAGAAGATGTAAAAAGAAGGTTTAGGGTTTTTATACCTACATCTAACATGCTAAGGTAATTCCATGTTTTTTCTTGAGTCCATTTGAAGACTTCTACTATTTTTGAAAAATAAAAAATCGAGGCTGTTAAGGTTGCTATTAGAATAGCTAGTTTTGAAGCTTTAAATTTGTCTAATTTTGTTACTATATCAAACGATCAAATTTTTGAACTTTTATAGATTGTTGTAGACACCTTGAGGTCTAACCTTGAATTTTTGCAAAATTTGTTAAGCTCATTTGTTATGGTAATAAAATTAAGAATTCTGACTATTGGCTGAAATTAGGTAGTCACTAACCACCAAAATTGTACAATTTTGTTAATAAGCTAGAGACCCTATTTTGACTTGAAATTTTTACAGAGCCTTGTGGATACATAGAGGTGTCTTGGTGAATTTGTGTAGCCCTATTTTACAAAATTTGTTATGTAAACTAAATGCATTATTGAGATGTGAAATCTGACTTTTGTGCTAGAAATGAACCAAAAGGGTGTTAATGTCATTTGGCTCTAGTATGTGACATGTGATATATAAATGTATGCTAGAAGAAGCAAAGATTGTTTTTTTAAGGCATGATTGAAATTGCTTGTGAATGAATGCCTATATGTGACCAATGCATGCATTTGGAGAAAAGAAAAGAATATGAGCATGCATGACAAAAAGAGAATGTATGAACTTCAATTGTGCATATTCTGACATATAGGTAAAAAAGAGAAAAGACTTAAGTTAAATGAAGAGGAAGACAAAAAAAGGAACTTTCTAGAGATATTGTGAGCCGGTAGACATACGAGATTGGAATAGATTTATGTGAGATTTGAAAGAGTAAAAAAGAAAATATGATGAGTGTAATACCCGATTTTTCATTGGTCTTAATTATGTGATTAATTATGATTAGTTAGGTCAAATTAAGAGTTGATTACCTTAACTGATTAATTACTAGATAATTAGTCTTTCCTGATTAAATTTAGCTTCTTAATAACTCATTAAAATGCATGATTATGATAATTGCTATCTTTAATTTTTTTTAAAAGTTAGTTGTTTTATATATGACATTACTAATTTTGATACGATATATATGAGTACAATATTTTTATTCAATTATATAATTATTGTAAAATAAATCTAATTACTATAGCTATTGCATAAAAATTTTAAATTATGCCAAATTATTGAAAATAGATTGCTATATATATATATATATATTAAAATCATTTACGTGTTGAATTTCCAATCAAGTTGTGTAGACACTAAATGGTGATGTTACAAGGATACACTATTATTATTTTTTTACAAAGAATATTTGAATATTCTCAAACAACATTCAGGTGATGTACATCTCTTCCTTCCCCACTTGTCCTCCACATCTCATTCTTTCACACTTGTTGCAAGTCATATGTGAATGTATGACTCCACACTTGTCATTCTATCACTCCACTCACACTTATAACATTTCTTTCCCATTCCTTGCATTCCCCATTCACCAAGGATGGGCACCTTGCCAAGACACTAATCTGAGGATGATGGGCATGGCTGAAGTATGAAGACACGTCGCTAGCTCTCTTGCAAAGCATGGAACAAATTATTAGTCACCAAAAAACAATTTCAAAGGAGGCATCTTTAGCATTTTTATCCCTACCACCATGTTCTTTTTTTAAAAAAAAAGAAAAGAAAAACTGTCTTATTTCCAAGAATAAAAGGAGAATTATAGGAGCAAAGATGATAGGCTTTTCATACATTAGTGAAAAACATAACAAAGAAAAGAGTGAGATTATGGAGAATTGAGGAGAGGAAGAAAAACAAAAGTAAGGAGCAATGTGCTTCCTATTATTGCTTGATTTTATGTTCCCTTATTTTGGCATCACAAATCACACATACACATGCATACACTATAGCTCCCCGTTCTCAATTCACGAACAAATCACAGCATGCAACCCCAAAATCAAAGACCTAAACCTATCAGCAACCAAAATCAAACCAATAGCCTTATATTATCACAAACAAAATTGTAACATCCTCCCAAGTATGACCTCATCCTTAAGTCATGGCATCTTAGTTGAGAGTTGTTACTTATAGATTTGCGGACCTTTCTTAATTATCTATAGCAAGAATCGATCGAATCGTGTATTAACTAACTCATGGTTCTATCAAAATATATTGCAAGAAATAACGTATTTATTTAATACAAGTCAAGTACAAAAGGAAGCTCTTCTGTGAGCTTTAATCCACATAGGTTCTTTACTACATTTATAGACATACATATATGTATAACTATGTACAATAGATACAGTTCCCACAATTAAACTATAGAAACTACAATTTAGTCTTTCTTGTAAGCTGCTTCACTATCCTCTGGAATCCACCTGGAGACGACACAAAAGCACAAACAAGCAGGGGTGAGAATTCTGAAATTCCAGGTAGGGTATCCCCAAAAATACATAATCATAATATTATTGTCATCGTCCCATCCACTTAGTTTATCAAGAAAATGTGATCATATAGTATATATTAATTCATTTTAAAGTTCTAAAATCATCCTTTTGAAGTGGGTAGCTTTTATCATTCAATCACATATCATACTACTCAACATCATATAAACCCTATACTGCTAAACCACAACTTAACATATTGGCCTAAATATTAATACTAAAATCCTTCACTTAGCACATAAGATAAAAGACTACTTTAGGGTAATAGAAAGCATTTTAGAACTAAGCTCATTCCTATACATGATCATTGGATTTACTTTCTCCATTTCTCATATAGACCTATTTCTAGTCAAGTTTACTTTCCCAGAATTAATTCAAGGGTAGTCAGGTTTACTTTCCGGACAACCAAATTTAATTTCTCTAGCCCAAGAATTATAAACCTTATGTTTTTCTTGGTAGTCAGGTTTACTTTCCCCCTGACAACTGGATTTACTTTCTCCAGCCCAAGAAACATAATCTTATGCTTTTCTTTTGCATATGAGCAATTGTAATAGGCATTCATACCTATGTGTGCTTAACCTCATCAATAAAGTTACATGCTCAATTATTTATAGTCATATTCTTGTGCTCATGCCATACTAGTACAAGATGTCATTATTTCATCAATTCAAAGCATCAATTCATTTTTAGCACAATGGCAGATTTCACATATTCATAGCACAATTTATTTGCACATCAAACAATCAATTCAAAGGCTATAAAAATTTTCAAGGACACTTCAATGTGTCCACAAGGTTCCATAAAAATTTCAGAAGAAAAAGACTTCTCTAACTATGTTAAAAAATTTAGATAATTTCAGTGCTAAGGACCCCTTAACCTCAGCTTAAAACCCGAAATGCATAATTTTTAACCCTAGCAAATGATTGAATCAATTCAAAATAAAAATTTACACTTCAAGATGTTATCAAAACTCTATAAAAATTTCAAAGAAAAAATCAATCATTTGCTATGTTAAAAAAATTAGACAATTTTATAGCTTCAGTTTCAATATTTTAGGTAGCACATAGTTCACTTCGGTTTCTGATTTTTTAGCCAGTAAAACTTAAAATCAACATCCAAGAAAATTATATAGTTAGTTTAAGATGTTAAATCCAACATATAATTTTTATACCTCATGAAAATGCCCAAAAGTATACCAGAATATTCAAGTTCAATAGCTGTTGTGTAAAAAGAAAATCCAACAACAAAGATCAAAATTCCTTTTGACAAAAATAGCTTTTAACTTCATCCAAACACTCCACCAAAATTCATGCATCAATATCAACATAATATGAATCACTATAACTATAAATTTCAGACATAGCTCAGCCAAAACAGATTAGAATAAATTTGAGAAGAAAAGGTAAAGAAACCCCTACTTTGAAAGCTCTTGAGCTTTATGCTCCAAAGGATGCCCCCTGATTCCTCTTCACTCTAAGGACTCCCAATCACACACCAAACCTCCTCTAGGCAGTAAGGAAGTCAAGGATCAAAGTGATAATTGATGGAGGTTTGAGATTTTAATCGGTTAGATGTGTAGGTATTGATGAGTGGAATAACTTTGGTGAAGGAAGTTTGTAATTTTTGTAATTTTGGGCAAGTGTTTTGATGATTTGAAGTTAAAACTTGAGCTTATGAAGAAGACAACAATGGTGGCTGGTTTGCTCTTGTCTTGGCTGAAATTTTCATGAAAGGAAATGATAAGATGTTGATCTTATGAGTTTATGACAAAATGCATAGTAATTTCAAGTACAAAATGTTTTCTCTTAAAGATAAATGTGGTAATTTTTGTAAGCATCCTATTGGTCCTAATAAAGTGGCAATGGTGTGGCTTCTTCTAAGCCACACACTTGTCTAGTTGGGTGGCAAACTTGCATTGCAAGTTTCATTTGGTGTAAGAAACTGCACATCGATATTTACCAAATGGGTAAAATACCATACGAGTAATCCGATATCACCTGAAATTTAACTCTAGGTATAAATTCTCATTCCTTACCATTTCTAACCTTAACCATCTCTTTTCTTAATCCAGCACTTCCTGGTCTAAGATCTAGGGTTTTGGTTCCTGACGGCCGTGGGCCAAGGTTACTATTCACCCTGGCCTGAAATTTTTTTTTTTGTATAGGTCCATTGGGCCATCCTCATCATTGCTAAACTATTAGATTTTTAAAATTATGACTAATAAAGTTCAAATTAATTTTTAACTAATTTTAGGGTGTTACATTACCATCCAACTTAAAAAGAATTTTGCCCTCAAAATTCATTTGAAAATAATTTCAAAAGACAAATTCCAGAAATCAAATAAGGAATTCACACACGTTCAAACAATTCAATCAAATTCTAAATGTTTCTACCTTAGGTTGAATTTTTAGGTGGTGACATCCTTTCAGCACTTGTGGTGAATACCCTACTCGTTGTTGTGGTTTGGTAGTCGATTTTAAATGCCTATTGGGCACTCCCAAATCTTGTGTCCTGGCTTTTCGTAGAGGTAGCACACATTTTGTCCAGCCAAGCAAGGTCTATTCCCGTGATCTCTTCCACATTTTGGGCATGGCCTCGACCTGTTGCCGTTTATCCTTTTGTGGACTTGGTTGAAACCGCTTCTTTAAAGGCAGATCATCCTCATAGTCTTGGTCTTCAAGTGGCAGCCTTTTGTTAGAAGGGTCCTTAGCAGATTGGGCAATTGCTAACTTCTTGTTTGAGTCCTTTGCACGACGGACTTGTTTACCAAGGTTGCATAATCCAGATCTCTAAGAGTCCCACAAGCTTCAATGTCCTCACATAACCTTCCCTCATATTTCATGCACTTCCAAGCTTCATCAGGATTATGATAGATGGTAGAAAACTTGCAAAGCTCTTCAAACTTGGCTGCTTAGCTACACTCATAGACCCTTGCTTGAGTGCCATGAACTCCAACTCCTTTGCATTCCTCAGAAGCAAGAAAATACTTGTGATAAAAAGCTTCCTTAAACACTTCCCATGTAACTTCAGTCTGAGAAGCTTCAAATAACCCCTTGGTGCCAACCCCAGAATTTGCATCCGCTTCTAGCATGTAAGTAGTGAAGGCCACTTTTTGGGTCTCTGTCAGGGAAGAACGGAGAAAATCTTCTCCATAGCTTTGATCCATTCTTATGCTTTGTTTGGATCAAAAGCTCCTCAAAATGGGGAAGGTTTGCCTTCCTAAACTTTGTGAATGGTATTCTATGTCCACTTATGCTCCTCCAAGGTTCCCAACTAGATTTCCTTCAGCATATCGATCTAACCTTTCTATCATCCTGTTGGCTGCTATAGCTTGTTCTCTCATGGTAGCCACCATCTCACAAAAAGTATCCATCATACCCGCTTTGTTTCTGGCACTTTCTTCAGTACGTCTATTTGAAGTCATCGGTTCCTATGACACCAAACAAGAATTATTGAGTTGATCAGGCTCAATACCAAGCTAAGTGTGTTAACAACCCACAATAGTCCCAACCGCAGTCATACACATTTATAGAATTATAATGCATGACATTTACTAAGGAAGCATAGCCAGTCCATTCCTCAAGGTCCTACTAGGATGACTGCTTTGATACCATAATATAACATCCTCCCAAGTACAACCTCATCCTAAAGTCATGGCATTTAGTCGAGAGTTGTTACTTATAGATTTGTGGACCTTTCTTAATTATCTATAGCAAGAATCGTCAAATCGTGTATTAACTAACACGTGGTTTTATCAAAATATATTGCAAAAAATAACGTATTTATTTAATACAAGTCAAGTACAAAAGGAAGCTCTTCTATGAGCTTTAATCCACATAGGTTCTTTACTACATTTATAGACATACATATATGTATAACTATGTACAATAGATACGAGTTCCCACAATTAAACTATAGAAACTACAATTTAGTCTTTCTTGTAGCGCTTCACTATCCTCTGGAATCCACCTGAGACGACACAGAAACACAAACAAGTAGGGGTGAGAACTCTGAAATTCCAGTAGGTATCCCCAAAAATACAAAATCATAATGTCATCTCATCATCCCAGCCACTTTGATTTATCAAGAAAATATGATCATATAGTATATATTAAGTATTCATTTTAAAGTTCTAAAATCATCCTTTCGAAGTGGGTAGCTTTTATCATTCAATCACATATCATACTACTTAACATCATATAAACCCTATAATGTTAAACCACAACTTAACATATTGGCCTAAATATTAATACTAAAATCCTTCACTTAGCACATAAGATAAAAGACTACTTTAGGGTAATAGAAAGCATTTTCAAACTGAGCTCATTCCTATACATGATCATTGGATTTACTTTCTCCATTTCTCATATAGACCTATTTTCTAGTCAAGTTTACTTTCCCCGAATTAATTCAAGGGTAGTCAGGTTTACTTTCCGGACAACCGGATTTACTTTCTCTAGCCCAAGAATTATAAACCTTATGTTTTTCTTGGTAGTCAGTTTACTTTCCCAAACAGGATTTACTTTTCTCTAGCTCAAGAAACATAATCTTATGTTTTCTTTCGCATATGAGCAATTGTAATAGGCATTCATACCTATGTGTGCCTAACCTCATCAATAAGTTCACATTCTCAATTATTTATATTCATATTCTTGTGCTCATGCCATACTAGTACAAGATGCCATTATTTCATCAATTCAAAGCATCAATTCATTTTCAGCACAATGGTAGATTTCACATATTCATAGAACAATTTATTTGTACATCAAAAAATCAATTCAGAGGCTATAAAAATTATCAAGGACACTTCAATGTGTCCACAAGGTTCCATAAAAATTTCAGAAGAAAAAGACTTCTCTAACTATGTTAAAAAATTTAGACAATTTCATGTTCAGTGACCCCTTAACGAAGCTCAAAACCCGAAATGCATAATTTTTAACCCTAGGAAATGATTGAATCAATTCAAAATAAAATCACAGTTATACTTCAAGATGTTATGAACACTATGTAAAAATTTCAAAGGAAAAATCAATTATTTTCTGTGTTAAAAATTTTGACAAGTTTACAGCTTTAGTTTCAATATTTCAAGGGCACATAGTTCACTTGGTTTCTGATTTTTTTAAGGCAGTAAAACTTAAAATCAACACCCAAGAAAATTCATATTGTTAGTTGAAGATGTTAACCCCAACATATAATTTTTATAGCTTATGAAAATACCCAAAAGTATACAGAAAATTCGAGTTCAATAGCTGCCTGTGTAAAAACCGAAAATCCAGCAAGTAAAGACCAAAATTCCTTTTGACAAAAATGATTTTTAACTTCATCCAAACACTCCACCAAAATTCATTCATCAATATCAACATAATATCAACCACTATAACTGAAATTTAGGGCCTAGCTGAATCAAATCAGATTAGAATAAATTTGAGAAGAAAAGGTAAAGAAACCCCTACTTTGAAAGCTCTTGAGTTCTATGCTCCAAAGGATGCCCCCCTTGATTCCTCTTCACTCTAAGGACTCCCAATCACACACCAAACCTCCTCTAGGCAGTAAGGAAGTTAGGGATCAAAGTGATAATTGATGGAGATTTGAGATTTTAATCGGTTAGATGTGTAGGTATTGATGAGTGGAATAATTTTGTAATTTTGTAATTTTGGGCAAGTGTTTTGATGATTTGAAGTTAAAACTTGAGCTTATGAAGAAGACAACAATGGTGGCTGTTTTGCTCTTGTCTTGGCCAAAATTTTCATGAAAGGAAATGATAAGATGTTGATCTTATGAGTTTATGACAAAATGCATAGTAATTTCAAATACAAAATGTTTTCTCTTAAAGATAAATGTGATAATTTTTGTAAGCATCATATTGGTTAATAAAGTGGCAATGGTGTGGCTTCTTCTAAGCCATAGACTTGTCTAGTTGGGTGGCAAACTTGCATTGCAAGTTTCATTCGGTGTAAGAACTCACATCGATATTTCAGAACGGGTAAAATACCATACCCAAGTAATTCAATATCACAAAATTTAACTCTAGGTATAATTCTCATTCCTTTCCATTTCTAACCTTAACCATCTCTTTTCTAAGTCCTCACTTCCTGTCCTTCTAGGTTTTGTTGTCTGACGGTTTGAGGCCACAAGGCTACTATTTACCCGGCCCAAAATTTTTTTTTTTATAGGTCCGTTGGGCCATCCTAATCATTGCTAAACTATTATATTTTTAAAATTATGACTAATAAAGTTTAAATTAATTTTTAACTAATTTTTAGGAAATGTTTACGTGTTGAATTTCCAATCAAGTTGTGTAGACACTAAATCATGTTGTTACAAGGATACACTATTATTTATTTATTTTTTTGAATATTCTCAAACAATATTCATGTGAATGTATATCTCTTCCTTCCCCACTTGTCCTCCACATCTCATTCTTTCACACTTGTTGTAGCCATATGTGAATGTATGACTCGTACTCCACACTTGTCGTTCTATCACACCGTTCACACTTATAACATTTCTTTACCATCCCTTGAATTCCCTATTCACTACAAGGATGGGCACCTTGCCAAGACACTAAACCGAGGATGATGGGCATGGCTGAAGCATGAAAGACACGTCCGCTAGCTTTGTTGCAAAGCATGGAATAAATTATTAGTTACCAAAAAACAAGTTCAGAGGAGGCATCTTCAGCATTTCATCCCTACCACCATGTTCTTTTCTTAAAAAAAAAAGAAAAATTGTCTTATTTCCAAGAATAAAAGGAGAATTACAGGAGCAAAGATGATAGGCTTTTCATACATTAGTGAAAAACATGAAGAAAAAGAGTGAGATTCTGGAGAATTGAGGAAAGGAAGAAAAACAAAAGTAAGGAGCCATGTGCTATCCTATTATTGCTTGATTTTATGTTCTTTTATTTTGGCATCACTAATCACACATACACATGCATACACTATAGCTCCCATGTTCTCAATTCACAAACAAACCACAGCATGCAACCCCAAAATCAAAGACCCAAACCTATTAGCAACAAAAATCAAACCAACAGCCCTATATTATCACAACCAAAATAAATGTCCAACCTTCCAACATAATCAAAATGTCCTAGGTCATATACAAATAATATAAAACAACCTTAAACCAAACTGAAAAGCTAAAAAGAAGGAGAAAAAGGGACCGATAGCCAGCCACCAAGGTCCTTCCCCATCAACCATTCCCTCGTAAACCACAGCTTCCACCATCATCTACAACCAAACCAAAAATAAAAACTAAAACAAACTCAGCCAAACAACAACAATTAGACCACATGAATAGGATCAAGTCCAAACACTACCTACAAATAGCACAAATAGTAGCAAAACCCAAGAACAACACATCAAAGACATCATGCAAGATTTTGTCCAAATCCTTCAAATTAAAAACCAAAGAAAACAGGACCTAAAAAACTAAGTGCAAAGAGGAGGAGGAGAAGGGAGGCCCTTGGCCGAGCTGGCCCTGACGCACCGCCGAGATCTTGCCGCTCAGCCACCCTCCTCTCAGCCCTACTACGGGATCAGTCGATTTCTTCCTCCCATCACTCCGTTCCCTTCCTCAGCCTTGTCATGACCTCCGTGGGTCATCCCTCGCCGCGAAGCCTGAGCTCCGCCAAGCTACCAAATCCCACATGCAGCGTCACGCGGAGCCCAAGTCGCGCTTTTGCCCCTTTGCGGGTCACCTTCTCGGCTGCGACCTCACTCCCTTTCGCGGTGGCTATGACACCAGCCCTTCACGCCTTACCCTTCATCTCTCTCATCTCCGCCTCTCCGATCTCCTTTGCCTAGCCGTGCCACGCCTCTCGCGCAAATCGGCTTATCCTCGGCCACCCTCACCTCCACCCTTGCATGCACCTCAGCCGCGAGCCTCGGGGTTTCCTTGCCTCGGTCCCGCTCTCTCCCTCCGGCGCCACCATCGTGCCACCGGTCCATGTGCCGCAAGCTGCGGCCCCGATCGCAGCCCGTAGCGTGAACCTCCCCTTGGCTTCTTCTTTCGCGTTTCCTCCTCTCTCTTTATCTCTCTCTCTCTTCTCTATTTCTTTTAGCCTGAATGTGTGTGTGGGAGAAGAAAATGCTGTGTGTGAGAGTAAGGAAGTAAGAATTTTGTTTGTGTTAAATGTGTGTGTGCGTGTGAGAATGAGAAAGAGAGTGCGGTTTCATGTGTGTATGCGCATGAGAGAAAGGGAGCCATGTGTGTATGTGCGTGAGAGTGAGAGAGATAAGTTTGTGTTTTAGTTTAGTGTGTGTCATCCCTTAACCCATATTCTCTATTTCAGCCTAATTAAAAATAAAAATAAAAATAAAAATAAAAATGAAGTCCCTAACATTCCTACTTAGCATTTAAATTGAATAATATTTTTTTTATGTTGTTTAGGTTCATTTGGCCGTAATTTCATTCTATTCTTTTTATTTATGCTAGGAATATCATTTTGTTTGAATTGTTTTGTATTATTTTCAGGAATGCTCTTTTGGGCCTTTATTTAATTTTGTTTGGGCTTTATTCAGACTATTTAGTTTTACATTGGCCGGGTGTGTACTATATTGCATTTGGAGTTTTGGGACATTTTTAATAACCATTCTAATTTATTTAAGTGAGATTAAATAATTTCATTTAGGGAATGATCTATTTATATTTTAGTAAACTCGGTGCTAAAGGCCTTCAAATATGTATATATATATATATAAAGGAAAAAGAGAATGGTAGTTAGGACCTTGATTTGCTTTTAATTTTTAATCATTTTATTTGTTTGTATCCTTGATTTAGTTAACAGTTTTGTCTTTAAATTAATTATGTTAGCTCATGATTGAAATTAGTGCTAACTTGGGTTTTATGTGCCTTGTTACAAATCCTGTTCTTCATAAATAAGAATTATCAACTCACAAAATCATTTTATAGAGAACGACATGGCTTTGATTTCCTCATTGCACTAGGGGATATGTCGGCGTAGCTAACAGCTATCAAGCCAAAAATTAATTTTTCCTAAATTTTATTCTCCTTTTTCTTATTATTATTATTATTATTATTATTATTATTATTATTATTATTATTTGAATTTTCCTTAATTCTTTATTTTGTACATAAAATGTTAATTCATAAGTCATGATGATGGCTGTGATTATATGCTCATGTTTGCATATCTGAATAACATGCTCAAGGATATATGCAAAGAATGTGATGCATGCTCAAGTGATTATGACTATGGAGGTGCATGATTTATGTGTTTCACGAGTATGGAAGTTAAATGATATGTTATGATTATATGTTCATATATTGCATCCCTTATTAATATGCTAAGATTAATAGGTCACATAAGACACATGGAAATGATCCTCTAGACTCCAAGAATTAATGGTTATGAGAGGTGATCCAATAAGGGACTCTTTTAGACTCCAAGAATTAATGGTTATGAAAGGTGATCCCATGCCCCCTACCCCATACTCTGGAGTCAGGAATTAGCTTATCGAAATGATAAGTATTGACTAGTGACGAATAGTTAGGTATGAGCTCATAACCTATAACTCTCAAGAGAATACAATAGCAAGGTGGCCATTAGAAGAGAGCAAGAAAGTTAAGTCACCTAAGATTATTAAAGAGGAAAGATCAAGTTATGATAGCCTGAGTTCTTTATGCCATATTGATTTATTATGATATGTGTTCACATGCCATTAACATGCATTTATGATGAGAAATGATGCACTCAAAGCATTAAGAATCATGTTAAAAGACATGGACCTCAGCTAATGGTTTTTAAACTTAATAAATGAATCTTATTATGCCCATGGTTTTCATAATGAAACCCAAGGTTCCTGAAGACGAAGATGATGACACATGACGGAGGCAAGAGTCCTCTTGTGATTGTTTTGGTTTCTTATTAATTTCCATTTCGTTTTCAGAGGGCGATGACCATATTCGTGATTTACCTTGAGGCTCCTACTTGGAGATGCATTTTGACCCTACCAACCAATCTTATCTTTTCATGGGTTGATGTGTTGTTCGCTTGTTCGTCTTCTTAGATCGTCCTTTCGCATACCCAGTTACCAGCTTTTGGTTCTCCACCACTACCCTTTTACTGATCATTTCATTTTCGAGTGCTTGTCGCGTACGAGCGCCTCCTCGTGGCCATACTGCTACATCAGCCATCCGTGATTTCCTGTTTACACACCTGACCTATCACAGAGAAGTTAGATCCATCAGAGGAATCTCCTTCCCACACTTCAGGCTTCGCCCTACCATTCCCAGAGATGTGGGAGGTGGCAGAGATGGAGAGGCCATAGTGATGCAGCCTATGAGGGGAGTCCAGCACGTAGGTAGTGGAGCCACCCGTCCACGCAGGGAGCTCATGTTCATCCTGAGGCTGTCCACTACCCCTATCTTCCTCCCTTCTTGCGAGTGTCGCCAGGAGGATGATCTTAGTCTTTATGTATATACTATTTATGTTTCTTGTGATGACTGAATTGGCCCAATCCCTGGTAATGGGCATATTACTGTCTTGGTGGTTTGTTTTGGTGTGAGTCATGGAATGACTAATGCTTGTGCTACCTGGATGTACATATATGATGGTGTGATTATGTACATGCCTATGAAGAGTTTTATTTTCCCTTTTTGTTATAATAGGTGAGTGGGTTTAGTTACATGGGCAACTCACATATTATTTTAAAAAGTTCAAAAAAAATTTTACCCGTATTTTTACTAAAGTATTTCCAAGTTAAAGGATAAAAACTGAAACAAAAGAGTAATAACTAATAATTAACTTGAACACATCATAGGTGTGTTAGGTTAAATATTAGGGTGTTACAATGAGCACGTATAGGAATGAACTCAGTCTTGATAAGTTGCATGTACTTTGTGTTATCTTCAGACTCTTGCATATGCCACCCTTATTGATCTTCATTGACTTGTTATAGTACGAGTAGCATTATGACACAGCGCTCATTTACCTAGTCGTCTTTGGCATCCTTTATCCTAGATTCCATATGATGGTGCCTCCTCTTAGCATACCCAATTTTTGTTGTACCTTGCTTGAACCGCCAACACCCTACTTGAACTACTAGCACCCTGGAGAGGATGTACTAACTCAATTATCATCGTCTTACTTCACTCTTCTACTGATTACGATATTTCAACATGAAGACAATGTTATCATCTGGATGGGCAAATTGTGTTCCTTTAGAGAATTTAGAAGATATTCAAGATTATTATACAGTTTTGTGGACTTATTGATGATAGCATTATTACTTTAGACCATTGACACTAGATATATTTTATTTTATTTTCAAGTTTTATGATGAGTATAAGTTAGAAAATGTAGGTGACACTTCTAATTATTGTGTTAATACTCGAATAACACAAAATAGTTAGGATGATGTTACTATAACATCCCCTACTACTTTATGGATTGATGATTGTCCCACAAACCAACATGGGTCTTTTCAACGTGCTTTGTCCTCACTCACACACTTCCTAAAAAAACTTCCAGAAGGTCACCTATCCCAAAATTGCTCTAAGTCAAGCACACTTAACCGTAAAGTTCTTTTGTGATGTGCGAAAAGATGTATCTTTGTTGGTATAGGTAGTACTAATCAATTCACATAGTCATCCTTAACTCATAGTCCTATACTTATACAATCTCAAGATCCTCTCATTCTGGTGTGTAATCAATTCATTCATGTACCCCTCCACTTAGAAGCTGCCAGGAGCCGCTTGTAACACCCTAATTTCGTTTTATTTGGAAATTAATTAAGGCTCTATTAGTGAGAATATTAAGATTCTGAAAGACATAGAAATGATGAGAACAATTTAACAAAACCAAAAAAAATGTGAGTAGTGTTTTGTGGGCCTTGCAGGCCCAGACAGAAAACCCTAGACTCAGAACCTGAGGTGCCCAAAATTGGGAAAACATGAGAATAAGGTTAGAAATATTTGGATATGACAATTTCATACATAGAATTAATTTTCGGGTAATATTGATTACTCGAGTACGGGTTTCACCCGTTCGGTGAAATTTTGGTGTACGATTTCTAACATCGAATGCTAGTTAATCTCTACAAAATAATGAAGTTTATCCCTTTGAATGCCAAATGAATGGCTAAGATTTCATCTTGGATGAAAAATCAAATCTTAGCCATTGATATTTACTTCTTTTAATGAAAAGAATTATGCTTTATGATTAACCAATAATATCACACCTTATAAGATCAATATGACACACCTAACTTCAATAAATTCCTCCCTAAGCTTCGGCCATGAAGAGACCCAAGCAAGGACTCCATTTCTCTTCTTAAAAACCCTTGATAATCTTGATTTTCAAACTCAAAAATCCTAAGCCAAACCTTGTTAAAATCAAAATCTTCCTTCACCAAACTTGTTCTACACTTCACCCTCTATAAATCTAACTAAACAAGATCTCTATTCTTATCAATCCTTACCTTGCCAATTTGACCCTCACTGAGTTAGGAAGGAGTTGGAGTTGATTTGGGAGCTTTGGATTGGAAGAAAGCAAGCTTAGAGCAGCTTGGTACTAAGGATTCATTAAGTAACTAAAAGTAGGGTTTTCTTTGCCTTTTCTCTTCAAATTTATTATGATGATTTTAAATTGAGTTAGGTCCAAAATTTTTAGTTGTTTTTATTGATAATATATGGATATTGATGTATTAATTTTAGTGGTGTGTTTGGATGATGCTAGAAATCATTTTTGTGAAGAGATATTTAGAAACATGTTGTTGGAATTTTGGCTATTGCATAGGCAGCCACTGAACATGAATTTTCTTAGGAAATTGTGAGTATTTTCATTAGCTATAAAAATTATATGTTGAAGGTAACATCATAGGCTAGTTCCAAAAATTTTCTTGGGCTCTGATTTTGACTCCTAATGCCTTAAAAAAATCAAGAACCGAAATGATACCCATGCTGTTTGGACTATTGGAACTGAGCTGTAAATTTTGCCAATTTTATTACCATAGCAAATAATTGAATTACCACTTGAAATTTTTATAAAATGTTGACAACATCTTGAAGTATGACTTAAATTTTCTTGTGAGTTGATTTGATCATTTGCTAGAGCAAAAAATTATGCATTTTGAGTGCTGAGCTGAGGTTAAATGGCTCCTGAGCACCAAAATTGTCTAATTTTGTTAACGTAGTTAGAGAATTTTTGGACACTTTGAAGTGTCATGGAAAATTTTTGTGGATGAGAAATCGGGTGTGTAATATAAGAGATAAATTTTGCTACTTGATTTAAAATTCTATTAGTGTGTAGGAAATGAATTAAGTTCTTGGAATGGAAAGAAAATGACTTTGATACAAGCATGAGTAATCTCAATGCATGCTATGTTATTTATGAATTCATTTATGAGGAATGGATGAAAAATTTATTGTGCATGAACATTTAATGTGACTTGGGCATGTCTTGGAAAAATGAATGCTAATGATTAAGTATATGTGAAACAGATCAAGTGAGAAATAAGTTATGCATACTCTAATATATGGGAAAAATAGAGACAAGACTTATGTTGGTTAATAAGGGAAGGCAAAAATAAGGACTTCCCTAGAGGTATTATAAGTCGGTAGACGTATCGGCTAGAAATAGAACATGTAAGATTTGAAAAAGGAAATAAAATGAAGTCAGATGATCATGTATAAGAATGAGCTCATGTTATAAGCAATCTATTTCGCATGGTGGAGTTGTCCACAAGAAATACCACTTGGTATAAAGATTAAGTCTTCCCTATGTTAATGAAAAGAGAAAAATGCATGGAATTGGATTATATGGTTACAAAATAACAATGCATAAATTATTACTTGGTTGTATTTGATTTCACATGATGTACATACTTTAGTATTGATGCATATAAGTTTGTATGAATATTCTTACATGAATGAACTTATTCTATATTCTGCATCGTATTAGGGATTAACCTACTAAGAATTTTAGTATTCTCATCCCTATAGTTGCATGTACTTGTATTACTCAGATTCAACGAATGCTATCACTAGCATTCTTCCTTGATTCGCTATAGTGGGTGTGGCATTACGATCGAGCATTTGATTCCCTGGATGCTGTAGGTTACTCATAGGTTCGTGTGTATGTGCTTTTTGGCCATTCTTTTAGTGCATCAGTCTTTACTATTGAGTTTGACCCGTTTCCTTATGAAGTGTGCCCCTCCAAATGGCACACCCAGAGGTATTTGATATCTGATTGCTCCACCACCTCCTCCAACACATGCACCCTCCTCTTCATCATCATCTTCAGACTCGGACCCACCCAAGGGTCCCGGATGCCCTGGCCAGGTGAGGCCATCGCCAACGGCTTTCTGGAGGAGGACGCAAGACTTTCTGGGACTCTTGGCTTGTACATAGTAGTAGTGTAGTGTTAGTACTTTACCAGCCTACAACTGGTGTACTATTAGATGTTTTTAAGGTCTATTTGTATCTATATGTGATTTTGTTGGATTGGATACTTGAGCAGGCTAGGTTTTTAGGTGATGGCTAGTCCTTTTGATATTGGTCCTGATTAGCATAGAAAGTGAAACGACTTAACTTGTAGTAAGATGTGTATAGGTGCAAGTTGTGTATGAAGTACTTCTACGTATAAACTTTATTTTCTCGTAACCTATGAGTTTAAATTTCCTCATGCGTTCTCTCGTGACTAGTATGCATTGTAGAGAGAAAGTGATATCCTTCTAATTATTATGCTGACACTCAAGTAATACATGATAATTATGAGGGTGTTACACGCTCATTGTCCGTGCCTTCTTGCACTAGCAATCACTACTCGTCCTCCCGGGCATTACATGCCCACCAGCTTCTCCTGGTTCTCCCCAAACCATCCTGGACTTGGGAGAGGTAGGCTTTGATACCATTTGTAACATTCCTGTTGCTGTATAGATTGATGGCTGTCCCTACAAACCAACACGAGTTTTCGGCATGCTTTGGCCTCTCATAGCGGTAGCCATCTCACGAAGAATACTCATCATGTCTTCTAGCTCAAGGACCTTATTCCTAGTACATCTATGGTCTGCCATTAGTTCTTGAACACACCAAACAAAAGAGATTGAGTTAATCAGGCTCAATACTATGCTAAGTGTGATATTAACCAACTATAATACTACTAGACTATCATGTATATCTAAACCCTATATCTTATCATATAGGTAAGATTCAAGGCATGACTTATCATGTAACGCCCGGGATGAGGGTGGAGAGTCATCACGATGCAAGAAGGATAGACAATGGGCGGCTCCTGAGCTTCAAATGGAGGGGTATATGAATGAATCGATTATACACCAGAATGAGAGGGATCCTGAAACCTATAGGTATAGGATTATAGTTAAGGATGGCTTATATGAATTGATTGGTACTACCTATGCCAACAAAGATGCATATTATGCCCATACGAAAGAACTCTACAATTAAGCATGCTTGACTTGGAACAATTTTAGGATGGGTGACCTCCTGGAAAGTTTTCCAGAAGTGTATAAGTGAGGACAAAGTATGCCGAAAAGATCCATGTTGGTTTGTGGGGGTGTCAATCCATAAAGTAACAGGAGATGTTACAGTTACAATGCGTGGCATGACAATCATGATAAGTCACATAACATGTAACATGCATGGGAATACAAGAGAATCCATGACACTTCACTTTTTCATACTTGAACTCTTAAGTTCTTTTCTTAAAAGTCGTCTTCTTACATAACCACATAAACCAACCATTTCAAGCCCGCGTTTTACAAATAACCACCAAAACTCCACCTTACTGATCGCCTAGAATGAACTCAACCTAACTATTCATCGCTGGATTTAACATAGGGTAAGGGAGGGGGAAACATCACTTCCTTGCCTTCACTTTCTCATCATGAGCATGCAACATAAGTTGAGATCTCATGAAACATAGGCATAGACCATACTTGTAATAGACCTCCAAATTATGATGAGACATTAAGCATACACATGATGATCTCATACAATAGCATGAGGAAAACGAGCATTTATCATAATTTACCATCAAATCTCATTGAAATTAGACATGCTCATATACTTTACATAAATTTTCTCTAAATCCATAAATTTGGTGGAAATCTGAGGCATAACGGGTAGGAATAGAGTTTTCCCACAATTGCTTCCGGTCAATTTACATAGTAATGATACATCCCAACATATATCATCAGCATTTGCATCATGCTATGTAATCGACACACTATTGGTAGAAACATGCATTATTTTATATTCATATCATTCATATATCAATTTCTCATTGTATACAAACATGCTCCTTTCTACTTGCAGAAGATAAGGATCGAATTAGCTAATACATATGCAATGCTTACAGGTATATCAATAATCATATCATAAACCAAAGCATATATATCATCAAGTCACGGTCTCACATATCATCACATATTCAATAAATCAACAAGCATAACATATTATCTCAATCCGTATCAAGTGCTAAACAATATAATAGCATAAGGTAATAAAGAAATATCACTGAGCCCACTTTGAGGTCAAAATCAAATTTTCATGAATGTTGTGGTTAATGTGTAAATTCCATATGTTACTATTTTCTTAGGGCTAAACTTTTTTTACACTATTAGAAAACCTTTTTTACTATCTTAGAACCGTTCTAAGATAATCTCCTAGGTCAATTGGTCACTAAGCCAAAATATCACAGCTCTGGGTTGTAAATGTAATTTCTACTCTTTGACTCGGGTTTTCCAACACTTATAAGGCCTTTCATACTTTTATAAAAACTTTTCACACACATGATCTCACTCTGTATGACATAAAATCCTATTCATTTGACCAACTAAAAGAATAAGTAAAATTAAAATGAACATAGCTTTTCATATTTGTAAAACTACCTACACGTAAAGTTTTAAACATACTCACAAACACTAAAAGACTCAAGAATAATTTTTGCAACCAAACACATAAATTCCATTACTAAAACCTTAATTAAAATGGTGTCAAAAAAATTTTAGTAAGAATATAAATTTATAATTTTGCCTTTATCTTTACTAGGTTTGTTTCAAACCTTTTCTAAGAGTTTTGATTATCAAAAAGTATCATAATACTTCATAAAACATCATTCAAACACCAAAAACATTGCACATAACTAATGTATTTATATGAAGAAAAATATATTTTTTTAATTTGCATTTTAACCCATAAATGACCTTTAATGATTACAAAATTACTTTTCACAATTTACCCATAACAACACATAATTTACATCATCAAAATAATTCAAATCCTCTAATACATCATGCAGATCGTGACATCATCATCATCATCATACATATCTATTTTCAAGCAAGTTACACCAAATAAAGAAAATGAGCCTATTAAAACTTAATTTCAAGCCTCATAAACCCAAAAGGGGAGAAAAAAAATGAAATTAAACTCAGGCTCCAAGTGCTCATATTCAAGCATATTCTTGCAAAAGTGTAAGATAAGTAGTCTCTAACACTCATGGGGCATGGTTAGCTTTAAAGCATCATGTTCAAAGTATGAAAGAACCATGATCACATGAACTCATCATTAAGCCCATTAAAAACATTTTCTTGAGAAAAGTTTTTCTCTTTAAGATCAAAGATACTTGTAACACCCTAAAATTTAATTAAAAATTAATTTGAGCTTTATTAATTTTAATTTCAAAAATCTAATAGTTTAGCAATGATGAGGCGGCCAATGACCTATGAAAAAAAAATTTCCGGGCAATGAATAGTAACCTTGCCGGTAACAGCTGAAACCTAGCTTCGACCTCGGAGCTCCGAAATTAGGAAAACATGGGAATAAGGTTAGAAATAGGTGGGAATGATAATTTTATGCTTAAAATTAATTTTTGGGTAATATCGGTTTAATCGGTTAAACATTTACCTGTTCGGTGAGATTTCGGTATACGGTTTAACATGAAAGATATTTCCATCATAACCAATGGATAATATCCACCTCTTTAGAGTATGTGGAAGGCCAAGATGTAATCTTGGAATCCAAGATTAAATCTTAGTCATCCATTGTTGCTTTGTCACATAAATGATGATTACTTCACTAAATATCTTCCATTGCATTTATTAAAGAAGCCTAGTCACATTTTTTCCCAAAGATACATCAAAATTCGGCCGGCAAGGAGGAACCAAAACCTTAATTTCCATGAGCCAAACTTGCATTTCAACCCAAAAACACTAGCCTAGAGTTGTTAGAATCTCTAACTTCCTTCACTAATCTTAATCTACACCTTAATACCTACAATTCTAACCGATTGAAATCTCAATTCTCCATTAATCCTCACTTTGATATCTCACTTCCTCGCTGCCAAAGGAAGGTTTGTGGCTTGATTTGGAGTCCTTGTAGTGAAGAGAAATGAATTAGAGCATCTTTTGGAGTTAGAACTCTTCAAGCATCACAAGTAGGATTTTTGCTGCCTTTTCTTGTCCAATTTTTATGATATGTTTTGGCATGACCTATGTAACGCCCCAACTTTACTGTAATTTTTACTGTCGTTTAGAAATTACCAAATTATCCTAGGTAATTTTTCATATAATTCAAACCGAACAATCTTCAATGAAGGAATATAACATTAGAAGAAAGATTAGGAGCAATTCGTTCGAAAGTTGCAAACCCGAATTTCTTGTACGTGTAAAATGACCAAAATGCCCCTGAGGTTATTTTACTAGAAAATGAGGATCGTGGGCCCCACCCGTCCTCAAGGGGATGTTTTGATGATAATAAGGGATTGTTTGTGTTATGTGTGTTAATAGAGGAGAAGAATCCAAATTTTGAGCTCAACGCGAAATGACCAAAATGCCCTGCCTTTTAACTTCGAATTGCATGCAACAGTCGAACCTCACTAAAATGTTTTAAAACATGTTTTTAAGTTATGATTGTCCATTGGTTAAGCTCGGGTGGCCTGGGTATTTTTGAGTGAAATGACCATTTTGCCCTTGTTTGTAGTTTTGCGAATTTTGAGATTTTGATTCATCTAATGAAACCTAAGCAATATTAGGCTCAAATTAAAGGTTATTAAATTCTAATTATTAATCTAGAGTCAAAATGTTTATTTAGATTGATTAGAACCCAAAATTGCTTAAAAACACTCAAATTGCTTACTAATTCACCTAAGCCCTTAATCGTAAATTTTCTAATTTGCAAGAATACCTTACCTACACCTAAATAATACATGGAACACACAAATTTCCTCTTCCATGGGCTGTAATGGATGAAATTATTGGTCCATAATGCATCAGAAAATTTGTCAAAGAATGCACAAAAACCAAGGTATGAAAACAAGGAACCATGAAAACATGATTCCATGTTTTAAGCCACCAAACAAGATGATTTTTCTTCCTTGTTTCCTCCTCAAATTTGGTCAGACTTTCCTCCTTTTCTTGTCCATTTATGAGCTTCAAAATCTTCTATAAATAGGCAGCCTTGAATAAGTTACACATTTCTAGTTTTTCCAAAGCTCAAAAGCTCTCATTCTTTCCTCCCTTGGCTGAAACCTTAGCATTCAGTTTTTCAAGGAGATTTTCTTTCATTTCATTCAAAGAAACCAAGTTATCTTCCTTTCCTTCAAAACAAATTAGGTAGGGAGTTTTTTTTAAGCTTAATTCCAAGTATTGATAAGTGTTGTTCTTGGTTAAAAATGATGATTTTATGTACTTTCTCCTTGCTTCATATTTTTTTCCTTCTCCTTTTCTTCTTGTATATTTTGACCTTGTGGCCTTTGTAATGATGAGACCATGGTTTGATGATGAGATTCCTGAGTGTTGGTTGCAAAGCCTTCACAAGTTAGACCTTTAAAACTTGAAGGTTTCATTAGTTTTCAAAGTTTTGAAGCAACTATGTTTTTATGATGAAGGTCTTGAGTTTAGAACTTGAAAAATATATTGACACTTATGTTTCATTTCTTGTTAAGCTTTGTTTTTAGTTTAAAATGATGTTTAACAATTTTTCATTTCTAGATGATTCTTGAACTTCTCCTTTTCTTGCCATTTGATTTCGGCCTCAAGGCCTAAGAAAGTTTTCTAGGATAGCTCAATAATGAAATCTCTAAAGTTCACTTTGTCTTGTTAAGATATATATTGGGTTGAAATTATAATTCTTTTAAAGTCTTGAAGGAGCTCTAGTAAAGAAATAAAAATGAACTTGCATCCATGTTTAAGTTTATGCCTTGCACATCATGTTTACTTTTAATGTCATCACTAAATTCTCAAGAATAAATAAATGAACTTGCATGACTCATGTTTAAATTTCCAAGCTTGCATTTCATGTTTATGCTTCAAGTTGTCACTTAATCTCTAAAGATAATAAAAGGCTGCATCTCATATTTATTTCATACTTTCACTTTATTTTATAATGACTAAAAGAATCAACGCATGACATGTTTATTTTATGTCATCACTTAAAGATCTTAGAGGTCAAAGACTTGTCCAAGTATCACAAGCAAAGTTGGAACCATGGTAATAAAAACTCTAAAGTTTTCTTGAGATTATTGGAGTCAAAGAATTCATTCTTAAGAAGTCTTGAGTTTGGAGCTTAATATGATGTAATAAGTTCTCTTCTCCTTCAGGTTAATGCGGACTGCCGCTCCGGTTTCTTAAGATTTTCTTCTCCCTCCACTGGTTAGTGGACTCCGCGCTCCAGTTTCTTGCATCATGTTTATATTTTAATCTCTTGCATCATGTTTAATTTTCAAGTCATCACCTTGAATCTTAAAGATAAAGAAATGGATTTGCATATCATGTTTATAATTCCAAGTTATCACCTTATAATGACAAGATTAAAATGAGGTTACATAGCATGTTTATGATTCTAAGATATCACATAAATCTCTTAAGCTCAAGACTTACTTCTTTTATCTTAAGTGAAAATTCTAATCATGAATATTCTTTTAATATATAAATCGGCCTCATGATTAAGGTAGGCCTAAAGGGATTTTAAATAGCTACTGATTTAGTTCTATAATTCCTTTCAAGATTAACAAAAAGCATTAGTTTCTAAAAGAGTTTTGAGGTTTTGCAAGGATTTTACAGAAACCAGTATCTTACGTACACTTAAAATGTGATTTGATGCAATTATGTGAGGTTCATGATTTGGTAACTGATCTTAGTTTACTACTACTATATGATGATGATTTAATATGTTTGAAGTTGTGATTATTATGTTTAATGATGAGGGAACAATATTATGCATGTTATTATGATATGATGATGAGGAATATGATGTGTTGATGAAAGGAAAAGTTCATTATAAACATGACATACTAAGTTTATGATGCATTATAAGACGCATGATTAAAATCAATAAACCTCGGTAAAGTATTTTTTCAAACTTAATAAATGAATTTTAGCATGCTCACTATTTTATAATAACCCTGAGGTTCCTGGGGATGATGATGATGACACAATGCATCATGAGGTGAGTACCTCCTGACATTCTTTTTATAAGTTTCTCACTCCCTCTATTTTTTTTCTTTCCATCCGTCTTCAAAAATAGAAGGAAGTGTTCATGAATCACGTTGAGGCTTTTACCTGGTAGCTGAACTTGATCCTCTAACTTTGCTCCTATATTCAAATATCTATTTCCCTCTAGAGTGTTATTAGTAGGTGTCATTGATGGATGTTTTTCCATCCATATATTATTTATGTATTGTTCGATTAACTAGACCTAGCCCAACTCTATTGGTGGGCATAATATCTATTTATTGTGTATTTTGATATTAATGTGAACGAATACGGTTTATGTTATAATTATATGTGATGATGTGATTATTCATGTTATTGTTGTGCAACGGGTGATTAGTTTTTATTTCACGCAAGAAGGATGATGGGTTTACTTAGTATGCATGGCTCATGTTTTATTTTCAAAGTTTAAAAAATAAAAAATTTATCGTATTTTCATTAAAGTATTTTTAAGAGTTTAGACCAAAGAACGGGAGTAAAAAGTAAAGTATAGTAATTAATCAAATACAGCCTAGGTGTATTGGGTTAATTATTAGAATGTTACAATGTAGATCCGAAATTTCTGATTGTATTGATGGATGATATGTTGATATGGATGTGTGAATTTTGTTGGTGTGATTGGATGATGTTAAAAAAGGGTTTTTATTAAAGGAAGTTGGGACTAGCCTCCTGGATTCCTAGTTTTCCTAAGCAGTCATTAATCATGAATTTTCTGGTATATTTATGGGTAATTAAATGATCTAGAAAAATTATATGCTGTGGTGGATATTTTAAACTGACTACATGAATTTTCTTGGGTGTTAATTTTAAATTTTTCTGCCTCAAGAAAATCAAAAACGAAATATGTCTGATGCTATCCTGGTTGTTGAAACTAAAGTAACAAACTTGTCTAAATTTATTATTATAGCAATTGATTGATCTAGCTCATGAAATTTTTATCCAAAGTTAATAACATATTGACATGTCACTGTAAATTTTCTTGTGCATTGGTTCCATCAATTTCTAGGGTTAAAAATTAAGGGAACCGGATGGTCTGTGAATTGGTCCCCTGACCACTAGATTTGTATATTTTACTGAAGTAGCTATAGAGCTCTTTTTCCTGAAATTTTTACAGGTTATCCTAGACATATTAAAGTGTCATACAGAATTTCGTGGCTCTTGGGATAGTCGTTTGATATGGCAATTAAATGTTGTACCCAGAACAATAACTCTCCAAGGTGCTGAATGTGAGAATGGCTGGAAATTTATGATAGTTTGATATCTATTCCAAGTCTATGGTATATGAATGCTGATAGTGACTTTAAGGTTTGGTTTATGAGAAATGAATGAGAGTCACTTGTGATTGATTATTTATATATGAACTTGATGATGATATATGTTCTAAGTAGAGAAATGAAAGTCCCCTATATTATGTGAAGGGCACAAGAAAGGTCTCCTAAATGTGTAAAGGACAGAAAAGTCCCTCTATTATGTGAAGGGCACGGGAAAGTCCCTATTATGTGAAGGGCACGGGAAAGTCTCCTCTATTATGAAAAAGGACAGAAAAGTCCCCTTTAATAGAGAATGGGCACGAATAGATAGGGTTAATGTATATAAGATTTTTTTTTTGATATCCAGAGAGCATGTAAAGTTGTAAGTAAATTACTATAATGTTAAGTAGTATGACATGTGTACATCAAGTTATTGGATAATAAAAGAGACCCACTTCAGAAAATGGTTCTTGAACATTAAAATGAACCTTTGACATATGTTGCATGTTCACTCTTTCTTAATAAACTGAAGTGGCTGGAATGATAACGATGATATTATGAATTGTGTATTTGGGGAAATACCCTATTGAGAATTGTATAATTCTCACCCCTATGTGTTTGTGTTTTCGTATCTTAGGTTTAACCAGAGGACTATGAGGCTCCTACAGGAATCAGAATTTCATTAGTGTAGTAGTTAGTGCTTTCATTATGCCATACTTAGTGGAATGAATATGTATGTAGATGTAATAGGGAATGGATATGTATTAAAGCTCATAGTAGAGCTTCCTTTTGTACTTAACTATGTATTCAATAAAGGTTGTGTTTCTTTGTCATATGTTTTAATAGATTACACGTAGGTATTACACGAGTTAGTCAAGCTTGCCATAGATATTTAAGAAAGGTCCGCTAAATTAATAAGTAACATTTCTCAAGCACGATGCCATGATTTAAAGATATTATTTAAAGATAAGGTTGTGCTAAGGAGGATGTTACAATACTCGATTTAGGAGTCTCTAAAGGTTTCAACATTGAGAACATAGTTCTACCGTTAGAAAGCTCTCATCATCAAGATTCATGTATCATCATCAAAATCAAGAGAAAAACCAAAAAGAAGTAAAAATGTGAACATAGTTGCTACAAAGATGAAGATACAACTTAATCAAAGGTGTAATGAAATAAAATTTCTCCTCTCTTTTCATAGTCTTGCTCGTGGCCTAACGTAGATGATGTGGATAAAGTGTGTTTTCAATGGAAATTGATAGATTATGGGGTTTGTGTAGTGTTTAGATGATCAATGAAGGTGTTAGTTTGGTAAGGATATGCATTTAAGGCTTGGTCCTCTGTCAAAAATGGTGAAAAAAAAAGTGTTTGAAGAGAGAGGTGAGAGCATTTTTTGAATAAAACTTAGAGACAAAAATTAGTAAACATTTTATGATGCAAATGAGAGAGTGTGTGAGAGGTTTGAGAGTGAAGTGTCTTACATATTTGCAACAAAAAAATAACATGAGAGGGAAATTGGGGAGGGTGCTACTACCATTATATCTTGGGCAATGGGTCATTTCTTGTATCATTATAAGAGTGAGAATTAGGGTTAGATGTAGTATAGGGTTTCTATAATGATTAGTATTAAAAATAATCACTCAAGGGCACTTAAGCTTGATTCAAGGACTAGGATTTAATCTTGAATGTATCAATTTGTTTAATACATGCTAATGAGGGGTATTTAGGCCTAAGCAAGTAAAAGTAGTGGAGGTAATGCACTTTTAAGTGTTATCTCATCTTTTTATGCCACCTCACCCTTTTCACTTTTGGCTCTAATGTGTAATTAATCATATTTAGTAATTTTAATCACACAACTCACTTCAATTAATTATTTTAAGCCAATATTAATAAATGAAATAAAATTACCTTTATTATGAGTCTAATATTGACTATATTTCTTTAATTAATTAAGCTTAGTTACTATTGATTAGGTAAATTTATTTTACAAAGATATACACTTATTATTTTTAAGTAAAGACTAAATAATTTAAAAAATTAATTCCTTTCTTGTTTTTCTTGATTCAGTAGAAATATGATTTTCAGTAACATTTATTTGGTCCAAATTATCAATTGATTAAATTATAAATATCGTCAATTCCTTTGCTGCTACCTTCTTCTTCTTCTTTTTTGGTGATGTGATATCTTTTTCATTTAAAAATATAGATCAATCAATGAAATCACAAAGAAAACTTGATTTCAGAAGCCAAGTTTCATTCCAATTATTTTACTAATTGATAATTTTGAAATGATTAATTATGGTCCAAAATATTGATTGAATTTGAATTTTATTGATTTTTTTAATTAATTGAATTAGAATTTATAGAATTATTTGTTTATAGTTACATATAATTGAATCAAATTTACGTAATTAATTGAATCAGAATTTATGGAAACTAATTATAAAAACTTATTGAATTAATTAAATCAAAATTACATAATTAATTGAATTAGAATTTATGGAATTATCTGAGTCAGAATCCAAAATATTGTTTGAATAATGATTTATGAAATTAATTGAATCAAATTTACATAATTAATTCAATTAGAATTTATGATAACTAATTGTGGGGGCTAATTGAATTGATTGAATCAAATTTATATAAATTTTTAAAATTTAAAATTATTGAATTAAAAATTTATTAATTGATTCAAACTTTTGAAACTTTATTTAAAATTTTCAAACATATGTAATCCTATAGTACTTAACAACTATTGAAAGAGTAGCTAATAGTAGCAATAAGCTTCTTTAATTTCTTTTCTATTTTAATGCTTTATATATTTCATTTCTTTCAGTACTTTATTGAATCCTTCATAGCATAACAAATTATCCATGTCTTTGAATTTACTTGAATCTTGTTACTCATCCCTTCACTCTTTGTGTACCTATAAAAAAAGAAAGAACAAAAGATTTCATAATATAACTTATTAAAAGAAATTCATTAAAGGTACGATACTTAACAGAGTATCAGATTGAGCATGCTGTCAAAGTTTCTGGTCATGAAGATTTATAATTATAATTCATCTCATGTCAAAGATTCTCACTTTGATTACATTACATGAAAACTTCTTTATAAATAAAAATTATGAATAAAATATCAGCTCCAAAATAACTAAATACATTATGCATTAAAGTTCAACAAAATACATCAATAACTTAAGTTTTAAACATAATAGATGTCCAAAATCCCAAAAAAAAAAAAGAAAAACATAAAACTGAAAAGTCCATAGGTTTCATAGAAATAGAAATAAACTTTAAAGTATCAGAACCAACATCCATGTACATCAAAAAAAATTCAAAATAACTCATTTTCTTTCAATTGAGACTTCACAATCCTGGAACAACAATAAAGGTGCAAAAGTCCCCTTCCTTTAAGCCATTTGCTCAATTGAATTCTCTCCATCTAGTTCCAAGCTTTGCTTTTGGCTTTTCAATGGTTAATATCTTGCATTTGAGAGCAAGTTTATTTGGACCTATGAGAGCCCATTTTGCAATAGAAATGTTGCACACATATGTATCCATTGTTGAATTGATATACTGAAAATAAATAAAATAAGAACAATACTAAGGAAACATGTGTCACACACAAAGAAATAACATAAATAAGAGAAATTGTTTCATGAAAAAAGATAAATTATTTTAACAAAATAAAAGTGACAATCTTCTTCAATACCATAGAATTCCCTAATGTATTTGAAACATCCCTTAATGTAGGCTTTGTTTCCAAATTAATGATATTTGACGGGAAGCATATTGCCTTTTAATTCAATTAGAGTCTACTTCAGTTTAAAGATTTTTCAAAGCTTTATAGGAACTTTGTGTCTAATTCACTGCTTTTGTGAGAACTAAAAGAAAAAAGGTTAAAGCATATAGAGATACTAGAGTGGGTTTGAAATTGTTGAAATCAAAATAAATAAAATACTTAAAAGAATAACGTGCATGCACATGTTTTGATTAAATTAAAATCAGAAATTCAAACTGGGGCTCATGATTATTAATTGGTAGAGTATGCTTGGAAGCCATGGCTATTGAACTTGACTAAAAACAAAAAAAGCACAAGAAAGAATAAAAATGAAGGAAAAGGAAAAGAAGTAGATTCGAATAGAAAGAAAAGAGAACTCACAATGTGCAACAAAAAAATTGAATTGTGCAATGTATAGGAAATCACGAAATTGAGAGAAAACCATAGGTAGAGGAAGATGAAGCGTTTATGACGCACACAGTAGAAAATGAAAATGAAGAAAGATATCATGAGAACACAAAATGAGTGAAAGAAACTGTACATAAAGATAGAGGAAGAAAATGAAGCTTACAGAAGAAGCTTAAAAAAAAGAATGTAAAAAAAAAATTTAAAAAGCCACAAATTATATTATGAAATTGATTGATATTTTAAATTTATAATTGATTGATTGTTCATTTTAAAACTGAAAGCATTGATTGTAATAATCTTCCTTAATTGATTTTTTATTAACTATTAATATTGATTAACAATTTATACTAATTGATGGATCAACCATAGAATGTCTTATAAGTTTGTATTTGTATATATTATTAACGTGCCTTTCTTATAGAAGAGTAATGAGAAAAAAATCTTGTAACTGATTAGTAACTTATTGGAATCAGAAAATTGATTTGTTACACTCTTTTAGGAATAAGAAGATTTGATGTAGACTTTTTTTTTGGGGTAAAAAAAAGAGATAAGATTGAGTTAGTTATGATTCTAGAAAACCAAAAGTTTAAAAACTGTTATATATGAAATTCAAACAAAAATAATTATTTTCTTTTTTAACTCATTTAAAAATTAGGGCTAACAGGGGACCAAATGGAGTATGTGGTGTCTTAGGTCCACGTGTCCTTAGTTAAGACTAGTGCCTTAAGGTACCTCGAAACCTCTCGATTGAAAGAACCCAGAATGCAAAACAACACCCTTTTATGTAGAGAGGCTCATCGTGGCGACAAAAGGGTAGCCACAGTGATACTCTTACCACAGCAAGCGCTTTGTTAGTAGTGGCAAATGCACTTGCTAGTCCTAGAAGGGGGTTTGTCCTCTATCCTCACCACAATGAGTGTGTTTGTGTAAGTAGGAAAGGTGTTTTTCCATTCATGCCATGGCAAGCTCCCTTGTCGTTGTGACAAGGCCCAAGTGATAGTAACCTTCCAAAAATGATACAATTTCATGTATGAACCCCCTAACCCATATTAACACTTCATAACAACTTCAAACCCCCTCCAATACATGAACCCTATCCTTCCTCCCTCCTCTCCCTTACTAATCTAAGCTTCCTTCTCCTCTCCAATCCATTAGTAAGCATATTTTTTATGTTTATGAATTAGGGCATCATTTACATAGATTTCTCATGTTATTCTCTTTCATATGTTCCTAAGTTCTGTCTTAGCATGATTGTATGGTATGTTTATGAGTTTTGTTGTTCCCATGGCAACTGTTGGTGTCATTCCCGCTTCTTAGAGCTTTATTGGTGTTGACAACTATCTTCTAATCCCTCAAGGTGAGTGGGTTTAAGCTCATGTTGTTATTTTGGCCATTATAAATAATTTCTATGCATTATACACACTTTTTATGAATTCAAAAATCAAATTATTCTATGCATACATTTTATAAGTTATGCCAAGTTAGAGAAATCATAATTTTATACCCTTCGCATGTCTTTTGAAAAATATAAGGGACCATTACTGTTATTATATGCTTTTTGAATTTTATGCCCTTAGAACTGATTTTAAATACATTTTCTAATTGAATGTATTTATTTAGAAATGCTAAATATGAGCTATTGAGTTAATGGAAGAATATTAGGTTGAGATTTCTAGCTTTTAAACCCTTTTAGCATGATTATGTAAGCAAGATTTTGATATGAGAGTTAGAGAGAAACAAAGTTGTTCATTAACGAGTGAACTCATTAATCTTGGGATACTATGTCACCCTTTTTCACAAATTAGTCCACAAGGGATGCAATTCATGAAGGAACATTATATTGTTATGCCATTGGCCCACGTGTCCCTAGATAAGTCTAGTGTAGCCTTAAGATACCTCGAAACCCACTCGATGGCGGAACAACCCTGAAAGTGCAAAAATAGCCTTTTTATGTAGATAGATTTGTGATGCCCAGCATGCTACTCAACCTAGAAAGTTTGTAAGCTAGTCCCAAGATGGCCACCTTCTGCCAGGCTTACCACGCGAGCCTTCTATCATCAAGGCAAGCCCTTGTGTCACTCATGAGACGTCAATATAAGAAAACCCCAAAATGATGCAATTTCATATTAGTGAACCTTCACTCTCTATAAATGTAACACCCTAATAATCAACCCAATACGCCTAGGTCGTATCTGATTAATTACTAGACTTTACTCTTTGCTTTCGTTCCTTAATCATGCTTTGAAAATACTTAGTGAAATTACGAGCCATTTTTTTTTAAACATAATTGAAAACGTGAGCCGCGCATAACGTGGACGATAATCGGGATAAAGCATAAAATTAACAGACATATCATGAAGAACACATCATTTTGGCTCTATCATATGATATCCATAATTACATTTCACATAGATATTTTGCCTATCAACGAGTTAAGCTAGATGTAGGCAATTTAACAAAACATAAATAATATATGGATGGAAAAACATCTATTAACGGCACCTATTTATAACACTTCAGGATAGGAATAGATATCTAGTTCACGCTCAAGGTCTAGCGATAAGTTCCTCAAGAATAATAAGCTGGTTCACAAGATCACGTGCATCTACCAGGTGAGAGCATCAACAGGAATCACAAACATCACCATCACTTTCTGAAGACGAGATGGAAAGAAAGAAAGAGGGAATGAGAAACTTATAAAAGAATCTCAGTAGGGTACTCACCTCATATGTATTGTGTCATCATCATCGTCCCAGGAACCTCGGTTTCATTATGAAAATGTGAGCATGCTAAGATTCATTTAATTAGTTTGGAAATATACTTTCCGAGGTTCCATTCATTTTAATCATGCGT
Organism: Dalbergia oliveri; assembly: GCA_030441495.1. Taxonomy (NCBI): domain Eukaryota; kingdom Viridiplantae; phylum Streptophyta; class Magnoliopsida; order Fabales; family Fabaceae; genus Dalbergia; species Dalbergia oliveri. The sequence continues at coordinate 35,610,597 of JAMLFY010000004.1, read as the reverse complement.
CTTATAATGCATCATAAACTTAGCATGTCATGTTTATAATGAACTTTTCCTTTCATATATAATAACATAGTTATGCATAAAATCACATCATATTCCTCATCATCATTTCATAAGTACTATGCATAGCAGAACATCATATTCACATAATGCATTTACTTAGTTTCTTAGGTGACTTAAAGTTACTTTCATCATCATTTTCCTGGGCCACCCTATGCTCCACCCTTTTGGGAGTAATCTAGGTTATGAGCTCATACCTTGCTAGTCGTCACCAGCACATACTTATCCCTTTTGATAAGTAAAAATTCTGTCTCTACCCTTTTGAGAGAACGACTAGGGGCAAGAATCACCTTTCACCGCCTATAGTTTGACGAGTCCAAAGGATCATTTTCTAGGATCACCTTTTCACCACCTATAGTCTGATGGGTCCAAAGGGTCATTTCCTCATATATTTTAAGTCACCTTTAAGTCTTTGCATGTTATATCATAATACAATTCTCAATTCATAATCATTTATAACATTTTCTCGTTTATAGTCTTATTCTGGAATAATATATATACCAACTGTAATCATGCATAGGGAGATTCCAGGAAAGAGAGGTGGGTCACAAATGGACACGCTTAAATACCAAGTCTTTCCTAGCAGAACCTTTCCAAATTACACTTTTAAGTAATATACTTTCTTCAGCAACTAGGGTAAATTTTTAAATAATAAAGAATATTTCATTATTTCATGCATAAGCATTCTCATTGTTTGCAACAGCAACTATAACATGCAAGCCATAAAATCATTCAATGAAATCAAATACTTAATAAGCATCATCATAAATCCTTCCTGAAAGCTGTCTAAATAATTGAAACTCTAGAATCAGGTAACCTCAATTATCAAACTAATTAATTATGCATGTAAGGGATTAATTACCATCATTACCATTAATCATAAGCCTTAAGAACATTATTAAACCATATGAGGCGGCATAGGCAATAAATCATAGTTAAAGCTTTACGTTGCTTTATGTAGCTAATTTCACTTCTAACATGCATAGAATTATTCCTTATCAATAAACATAATTAGCACAACTTCAAACATATCAAATCATCATCATTTATTGGTACTAATCTCATATCAGAAGCGAATCATGAACCTCATATAATTGTATAAAATCACATTTTAAGTGAACATAAAATGTTAGTTTCCCGTAGAATCCTTGCAAAGCTTTAAAACTCTTTTAGAAACTAATTCTTTTGCTAAACTTGAAAGAATCTTCATAATTAAAATTCTCACTTAAGATAAAAGGAGCAAGTCTTGAGCTTAAGAGATTTATTTGATATCTTAGAATCATAAACATGCTATGCAACCTCATTTTAATCTTGTCATTATAAGGTGATAACTTGGAATTATAAACATGATATGCAAATCCATTTCTTTATCTTTAAGATTTAAGGTGATGACTTGAAAATTAAACATGATGCAAGAGCTTGAAATATAAACATGATGCAAGAAACTGGAGCGGCGGTAGTCGCAGGACCAAGTGGAGGGAGAAAAGAATCTTAAGAAGGGAGCGGCGGTAATCCGCACTGGACCGGTGAAGGGAGAAGAGAATTATTATTACATCTTTTTAAGCTCCAATCTCAAGACTTCTTAAAGAATTAATTCTTTAACTCCAATAATCTTATTTCTTTGCTTGTGATACTTGGGCAAGTCTTTGAGCTCTAAGATCTTTAGGTGATGACATAAAAATAAACATGTCATGCGTTGATTCTTTTAGCCATTATAAAATAAAGTGAGAGCATAAAATAAATATGAGATGCATCCTCTTTATTATCTTTGAAGATTAAGTGACAACTTGAAACATAAACATGAAATGCAAGCTTGGAAATTTAAACATGAATATGCAAGTTCATTTATTCATTCTTGAGAATTTAGTGATGACATAGAAAGTAAACATGGTTATGCAATGCATAAACTTAAACATGGATGCAAGTTCATTTTATTTCTTTACTAGAGCTCCTCCAAGACTTTAGAGAAATATAAATTCAACCCAATATATCTTAGCAAGACAAAGTGAAAAATACATCTTTCAAGTTCTAAACTCAAGATCATAAAAACATCATAAAAATATTATTCTTTAAAGTTTTGCATCAAGTGGAACTTTCAAGCTTTAGAGGCCTAACTTGTGATGGATTCACAACCCACCCTCAAGGTCCTCATCATCAAGCCATCATCTTAGTCCCACCTAGGCCATATGGCTGAATTGTTCAAAGAAAAGGAAGAAGAAAACCAAATGGAAAAACTAGAGAAAATCCATGAAATCATCATTTTGAACCAAGAACAACACTTAGCAAAGCATAGAAATAAACTTAAAAACAACTCCCTACCTAATCTGATTTGAAGGAAAGGAAGAGAACTTGGTTTCTTGGAGTGAAATGAAAGAAAATATTCTTGAAAACTTGAAGAAAGAATTCAGCCAAGAGGAGGAGGAAATGAGAGCTTTTGGTGCTCCTAAAACTAGAATTTGTGTAAGTTATGAACTAAGCATCTAAACTATCTTCAAGCATGCCTATTTATAGAGATTTTGCAGCTCATAAATGGACAAAGGAAGGAAAGAAATCTGACCAAAAATTAGAGGAAAAAAAATAAGGAAGAAAATCATTTTGTTTGGTGGCTTAAAACATGGAATCATGTTTCCATGTTTTCATGATTCTTTGTTTTCATTCTTTGGATTTTTGTGTAATAATTTTCTGACTTATTACTCAATAATTTCGTGCATTACAGCCTTGTGGAAGAGGATTTTGTGTGTTCCATGTATTTTTTAGGTGTAGGCAAGGTATTCATGCAATTTAGAGAATTTACGGTTAAGGGTTTAAGTGAATTACTAAGCAATTTGGGTGTTTTAAGCAATTTTAGGTTCTAATCAATCTAAATAAATAATTTTGACTCTAGATTAATAATTAGAATTTAATAAGCTTTAATTTGAGCCTAATATTGCTTAGGTTTCGTTAGACGAATCAAAAATCTCAAAATTTGTAAAACTACAAAGACGGGGCAAAACGGTCATTTTACTTAAAAATTGCCGAGGCCACCCGAGCTTAACCAATGGTTAATCATGGCTTAAAAACACCTTTTAACACATTTTAGTGAGGTTCGGGCTAAGTGGCACGCAATCGGAGTTAAAACAACCGCAAGGGCGTTTTGGTCATTTGCGCGTAAAGCTCAAAATTAGGATTCTTCTCCTCTATTAACACACATAACACAAACAATCCCTTATTAACATCAAAACATCCCCTTGAGGACGGGTGGGGCCCACGATCCTCATTTTCTGAGTAAAATAACCTCAGGGGCATTTTGGTCATTTTACACGTACAGAACATTGGGGTTTGCAATACTTGCACGAATTGCTCCTAACTTCTCTTCTAACGTTATATTCCTTTATTAAGGATTGTTTGGTCTCAAATTTTATATAATATTTACCTACGGTAATTCGGTAATTCCTAATGACAGTAAAAATTCCAGTAAAAATTGGGGCGTTACAATAAACACTTTATAATAGGTTCTAAACCCCCAAATTCCAACCCTGGCTCATCTAACCCTTCTACCATCCCTTCTTTCTCAAATCCAAGCTCTCCCAAGTTCCCTAGGTAAGTGATTTATGATGGTTTCTATTAAGTTTCTTGATGTTCTCTTAGGGTATATGGTAGCGCTCTCTTGATACATGATTTTATCATGTTTATTCCTCTCAAATATTTTAGAGTCACTCTAAGGTCATGTTCATGATTGTTGATGTGTTTGGTTGTTTCCATGACAGATGTTGGTGTTATTCCTCCCCAAAGCTTTGTTAATGCTGGCACCTCTAACCCCTCCATGTGTGCAGGATTAAGTTCGTGGCATTAGTTTGGCCATTACACTTCCATGCATTGTATATGTTCCTTATGAATCTAGGAATCAAGTTATGCATGTGTTTTATAAGTTACGCCAAGTTAGAACATCATGATATTTTTATAGCATTCCATGAAAGAGCATGACTTTTGGAAATACATGGGACTATTGCTGATGATTGTATGACATTTACACTGTTATGCCTTTAGAATTTTTTTGGGATAAATTACAAGGAGATACATTTACTTATTTTAGGATCATAGGATAATCTGCTGATATGATGGAAAGCACTTGTATGAGATTTTAGCTTTTGAACCTTTAGCATAGGCTTTGTGGGTGATGTTTAGATAGGAGTTAGAGAGAAATAGAATTATGAGTTAATGATAGTAAATTTGTTAACCTTAGTACACCTTCTTGCCCATGAGGGTTATTTCCCTTTTTATTAAATTAGCCCATGAGAACTTGATTCACAAGGAACCATTGCAACCCAATTAAATGCTCTTGTTCACAAGGGACTTAGCATCTTCGATTTACAATATTAGAATTATTTTTCTCCTTTTAACTTCTCAATTCATTTATAAACACCATTTTATTGAATTTACATGATTTAAAAACACCATTGCTATTGTTGCATTACTATTTATGTATCCTTCTTTGTTGCCCATATATGTGTAGGTGAGAACACACTTCCTGAGGTTTAGATGAAACTCACCCATCTCTTTGCTCTTTCAGATATAGTCATGGTTTAGAGTCTTCCTAGATACCTACTCCCTAGTAGCTATTAGCTATATCTTTTGGTGAGTTCACTTTAGAGTGAAGTGAGTTTAGTTATGTTTGTAGTGCTTATTACATTTTAGACAAGATTGATGGACCGTGCATATATATTAGTTTATGTTTATTTTGAAGAATTATGTAATTATGCTTATTGGATTTTATGACTTGATTTTGGAGCAACTATTTTATCATATCTATATTGACTATGGATTGGTTTATGATAAATGAGAAATGATTATCTAGTTTATATTTAAAATTATGTTTAATTGGAAAATTATGAAAATTTTATGCATAACATGTCATGCAAGGGCTTCTTGGGGTTGATTTCCCATGTGTCGATCATGTTCCAAATCAGATCATGACATATATATTCTTATTTAGGTACTCTTGTTTGCGAGGGACTAAACATAGCATTTTATGATATGTTGAAAATTTTGGTTCTTCTTTAATTCCTCGAAAGAGATTGATGTGTATTTTCTCATAATGCTTATGCTTTTGCTACTATGCATTAGTTATGAGGAGGATTTTTTATTGTAGCATTACTATTTATGTATCTCCTTGGTTGTCTTATGTATGACTGGGTGAGAATCCACTCAATGAGTTTTGTATAAACTCACCCTTCCCATTTCCCTCCATTCCAATTACAGCTACTACTCCAAAGTCTTCTCAGCTCCTTTTATAGTTGAGAGCTTTTATCTTTTGGTGAGTTTCACATTGGAGTAAAGTGGACCATGCCAACATTATAGATAGTGCTCTAGTATATGTACAGGTAAGATCATGGATCATGCATACATTATTTTATGATTTAAAAACCTTGTAATAATGTTTTGATAGATTATATAATTTCGTTATTAGGAGCAACCCTTTCATTATAGAAATATTTTGCTATGGATTGAACGATGATATGTGAGAAAGGTTTATATATTTAGATAATAACTGATTATATTAAATGGAAATTATGATGTTTTTATGCATGAGATGTCATTTAAGGGCTTCTGTGGGGTTAGTTCCTCACATGTCAATCATAACCCAAAAATGGGGTTGTGACAAGAGTTCTTTGGAAAAGTCGCTTCACATATTCTTTGTTGTATATCACACCTCTGGTGTTAAAAAGTAAGAGTTTTTAACACTTATTCTTATTCTTCTCATTCCATTTGTATTTTAGACGTAGTAATGGTCACTTTGTTAGTATAAAGCGGCTAAAAAATTGTTATTCGTTTCTATTAGCTTGGAAATTCTAAGACAAGACTACTCAGAATTGTAATAGCTTGGAGAAGCTATAAAGTAAACTATGATAGTGGAAAATCTCAACTTGTGCTTGGGATTGGATGTAGACTTCTTTCTATTATGGTCAAACTAGGATAAATATCTTGTGATTTTTCTCATCTCTCATCTTCTACTTTTGATTACATCACCTTTCTCAACTCTTTAATCACTCATATATGTGTTTTCTTTTATGATAAAGTAACCTAAGTTTTTATGATCATAAAACCAAGTTCTTAAAGAGAAACTTAACCAATAATTAACTTCACTACTTCCATTGTCCACGTCTAGAAAACTTGAGATTATTTATTAGAAGTTTTAGGTTGCAAAAATTCTTAAGACATGATTCAACTTCCTTTCTTGTGCCCTAAAGACAACTACACTTCATTATCAATTGAAGGTCACATTTCTTTAGTTGGAGTTTAAATCTCTGAACACCTAAGGTTGGCCTGGAAAGAACTATATTGGCCAAAATCTTGATTTTATTGGTCGAGAACTTGGGTCAGAATATTCCAATACAAAAAGCATTAAATGATAGGAAATATAAATTATGGAAAGTTGTAATTGCTATTATTACGATAGATTGGTAAAAGAATATGCATGAATTTAAAAGATACTAGTGTTTACCAGTCAATTGTGTAGATGGATTCAATTGTCTAATTTCCAATTTAAAAATAATATATACTAATAAAATCTCAAACTAAAAAGCATTTTATTATGACATCCATCAATTGTATAAGTGGAACAAAAAATATACATTTCGCGTAAATGATATTGTACATGGAAAATGGTCTGTAGATAAAATCCTACATAGGTGAGAAAACTTTTACCATCCACAACATGAAAAACTAATCCAGCTTATCATAGAGAAATTATAAAGACAATAATGCCCAAACAAGAATTGACAAAAGTAAACAAAACAAAAATATAAAAACTCTATACTACATGCAATTTACACGTATTTGTAGTTAACCATAATTCCACAATATATGTGTAATATAAGATTTTCCCATGATATTCAATAGAAATTCCCATCTATTGATAGTTTTGAATATTTAAGCACATCCATATAATTGACTCTCTTGAACAAAAACATATCAACTGAATAAAAAAAACTTGTGTTTTTTAAGCAAAGAAACAAAATATATTTATCGAATAACTTAAATAGTAAACATGATTATAAAATCCACATTATCAATGGCAGAAAAAACATTAGATATCATATTATTTCACACATGGTGAATCAGAAGCTAAACCAACCACTTCGGGCCATCAACTATTGTGAAAGTGCACTCATCATGCTGCTTCAAATTGTTATCTCTGCATAATTCTTTCCATCCACTGCCAAGTTTAACTTGGTCTTTTTTAAAGTTTAACGCTTCAGGAGTAACATTGAAAATCGTATCCTTTCTGAATTATAATGTTCCACCTTCCCTTGTTTCCAAATTTCAGCATTTCCCTTGAAAAGTCATTTGATAATGTCTGCAAGATATGGTTAAGGGAAAAAAGAAAGAGTAATTTAAATGAGTAGTTAATTTGATTGTAATGATTTATAAATAAACATGTACATTAGGATATAAAAGTTCATGTACCACTTGGCTTTTAGAGACTTCATAATGAGACAAAACTTTGGTAAATTGTTGTCTCCAATACAAACCAAAAAATATGTGTATGAAAATAAATAGTACATAATTATATCAAGAAATTTAGCTTTTCTGACCTATCAAAGTTCCTTGCTTGTGCAACAACTTAGTTAGTCGTAGCAACTCTACAAAAGAATTCGTAATTAGTGTGAGTTATAATAGTTTTTATTCATAATGAGTATAAAGAAATGTTAACTACCTTGGTGGAGAATTAGGAATAGGGAAGGATGATCAGAATCTTTAGTTGATGATGAATTATTATAAGGGGGGTTAATTCCTTGCATCATGGTCTTATAATCTTCTTTAATAACACGATAAAGATTCTTTGGCAGCACATTTTTCATGTTCCTGATGGGCCAACTCGATAATCCAGTTTATAAAGCACATCATCATATATTTCAAGAGAAAAAATCCCATAATGAACATAGTACAACTCGATGCCATAGTTGTACTCTAGATTATAAAACTGCTGAAACCCTTAGTCAGAAATGCTTTTGATCCCCCTTTTTCACTTTTAATTCAAAGCAATTATCCTTTCGGTCGATGGTGTAACACCCTGAGTTTATTTATAAATTAATTGGGACTTTATTAATGAAAATTTTAATTTTCTAACAGATGTAGTAATGATGACAACGACTCTATGAACGAACAAAAAAAAAGTGAATAGTATTTTGTGAGCCTCGCATTTGGACGGTTAAAACCTAAAATTTGGGACTCGAGATGCCTAAAATTGGGAAAATATATAAATAAGGTTAGGAATAGTTAGAAATAAAAATTTTATACCTAGAATTAAATTTCGGGTAATATTCTTTAATCGGTAAGTGTTTACCCGTTCGGTGAAATTTCAGTGTGCGATTTCTAATACAAAAATTATTTAATCATCACAAATGGATACTATGTATTCGTTCAAGACATGTGGAAGGCTAAGATTTAATCTTGAATTACTAGATTAAATCATAGCCACCCATTTTATTTTCTTAGATTAAAAATCATCCAAGTATAATATATAATATTCATACATTAAGTTACAAGATAAATATAAGTACAAGCTTTTCCAACAAGCCAAAGATCATTCTCGGCCAAACACAAAGAACCAGCATCCTCCATTTCCAAGAGCATAAACTTTCATTCAAAGCCCAAAAACACTAGCTTAGAGTTGTTAAAGTTTCAAAGTTCATTTACTAAACTTGCTCTATACCTCAATCCTTACAAATTAACCGATTAAAATCTCAATTCCTCATTAATCCTTACCTTGCTATCTTACACCTCACTCGATTGAGGAAGGATTTGGGAGGTTTGAAGTGGAAGGAATCAATCTTAGAGCACCTTGGTGTAACACCCTAATATTTAACCCAACACACCTAGGACGTATTAAGATTAACTATTAGTCATTACTTCCCTTTGAAACTCATTTGTCAAATTACTTAGCGGAAAATACGGTAAATTTTTTTTTTTTGAATTGGAATACGTAAAACAAGATGCGAGCCATCGCGTGCGACATAAGCGAAACGTAAAGCGGAAGAGTAAATAAATCATGCAATATAAAGCAAGTAAGAACACCTAGACCATGGAAACAAACATCATAACATTAGATATCATAGTTTAGTACATCAACTGAAAACATAAAAGCATAAAGTCTTACCCATATAAGTGGGCAAAGCTGCAGTCCAGGAAACGTAAAATACAAGGAAAGAAACAGGAAACATAACAACAAATACATGGAAAAGCCCCAAAATATACTACCAGCTAAAAGCAACCCTCACCTCAAGAAGCCTACAGATGACGCTAATCCTCGGACGGGGAGATGTAGCCCGCAAACGAAGCTCCTCGGATGTGGCCCAACGAAGAGGGGGCGTGGGCATGCGGCGAGCGACGTGGCCTCCTCGGCGAGGGCGCCTCTCGGGTCACGTACACGCCTCATAAGCCTTGGCTGAGACCGTGTCCTCGCTACCTCTCCCGGTGGCCAAAGGCACCGAAGGGGTGGAATCCTCCGAATAGGGTCCTGAGAATCCTCAGAGGTCCTCCCGCAATAAGGTATGAGGGCATGTACTCCGGATAGTCACGCACCACTGAAGATGATGGTCGGTACACGGGTCTGCTCGTCGAGGTCACGTCCTCTCGAAAATCAAATCATCGCCGTAGGGAGAAGTGAGAGAGAAACGAAAGCTGAAAGGGAATGCAAATGGACGTCCCATGTATGCAAGAATGCGCACGGCATAACGACCCTCAAAATGGTAGGACTGATGATCAGGGTCGTAGTGCACCTCCCACATAGGTGTATCAACAAAAATCACGAATGACGCCATCGGAATCTGAAGACGCAACGGGAAAGGAAGGAAGAGGGTGAGAATCTTGCTAAAGAATCTCAATAGGTAATCCTCCTATTCTAGTGTCATCATTTACGTCCCTAGGAACCTTGGGTTTATTTGTAAAAAGGCTATACATGCAAAGGTTCATTATGAGGTTTTCATAAAAGAAAATTATCCAAGGTCCGTGTCTTTTATGATGAATCTTAATGCATGTATGCAGCATAGCAGGACATGAATGCATGGCAATACTTTATGTAGCAAACAAGTAAAGCATCTTATCAATAACAAACTCTCAAATAGGTGGCATGTGCTTTCTCATAATCAACTTCTTTCTTTCATAAGCAAAAGCTTTACATCTTTTCCATTTCTCAAAACTTGTGACATCATGGTATGTAAAAATAGTAACCGACCCTGATACTAGGCTATGAGCTCATACTTTAACTAGTCGTCACTAGTTCTTACTTATCTTCTTGATAAACGTATCATAATCATAAAAATAATAACCCTGACTCCTAGAGTAAAGGGGACCTAAGGAATCACCCATCATGGGACTTTGTTCCTTCTCGAAACGCATCAACTGGTTAAGACCAGTGACTTTGTCCGCTTTGGGAGGCTAATGTCGATGCCCTCATGGTTTTACCTTCTCCTCACCATAGCAGGAGAAGTACGTCTAGCTGCAAAATGCATCATCTGGTTAAGACCAATGACATTGTTTGCTTCGATATGGCTCCACGACCATACCCCCATGGGTTTCCTTTCTCCTCAGGTAGGAGAAATGCATCTTGGCATGTCACATAATAAAATCTTTCTTTTCAAAACTTCCTCAAGTCCCTCAAATTTGATGGAAATTCGAGGATAACGACATCACTCCGAATTTCCTCAAATTTGAGTCATGCCACATAACTCAAATCACACATGTTATTCTCATGAAATTTCTCAATCAAATAAATCTCTTAATTACAGGAGCATACCCTCTTAGCTCATTCATATTTTGCATTCTCATGCATCTTAAGCATAGCATACCACATTCATCACCACAACATGTCACAAATACACATATTGTCTCATATTTATGGCATTAACATATTCATATTCATTACGAGTATACCCGCTCGGCCTCATACTCACATCACAGCTCCTATCTCATGGTGTCTTATGCTTTGGCCCTTATGGGTCTTAAACTTATGTTCTAATGATTCTAACTTTCATTATGGATCTTTATTACATCTAAGGGATCATCACTTATAATTTCCTCTAATGTTTATGCTTTAAAACATAACCAAACAGCTCTACATCTTTTGGGTAGAATTTTACCATATGATTACGGGGTCCAAGAATTTCGTCTTTGACCCTTTCTAAGTTTTGTCTTCACCTAAAGTTCTATATTCAACTCCTAGGCATAATCACTAATTATGAAACATCTTCCTTAAGCTCAATTATGCTGGAACAGAAATTATTGTTCTTGTGTCTAAGTGTTTTAAGATTCTAGTTCTCAAACCTTTCTATTTACTTAGTCCTTCCTAACCTTCAAAATCGTTCCTCACTTCATTCAAACATAATCTTACGCATTTCAACTGCTCAAAACAGAATTCATAATGGCGACAACAAGATAGAAACCAAAATTGTGCATCACACATAATCACATAAAATCATGTTATAAGTGCATATGAGTTGCTAGTTTTTCTCTTGTAACCATTTCAAGAGCAAAATGGGTGCTCTGGTAATCGATTACATGTGCCTGGTAATTGATTACCAAGACTAATTTTGTCCTGGGTTCATAAAACAAGGGTAATTGATTACATATGATGGTAATCGATTACTTAGCTAAAACTTTTCCAGGAAATGAAGAACACTAGAGTAAGCGATTACATGAACAAGTAATTGATTACAGGGTTTTAAAGACCAATTCCAGGCATAAGGAACAGCCTTGGTAATCGATTACATTGTTTGGTAATCGATTACCAGAACCAAAAACCCTTCGAAAAACCTTCTGGTAATCGATTACCAGAACCTAGGAATTTGAGAAAATATGATTTCTAACACATTTAAAGCTATTTAAACACCTTGAGTCCTCATAAAACATTTTTCCAACACTTTCTTGAAATCATCCTTACATTTTACAAAATTAAAACCATCATTGTATCATGCTAAAACACATCCATTTCTCATGGTTAAAATTTCCATTTGAAGATACTTAGGGCAAGTCATTGAGCTCTAGAGTATTTAAGTGATAACATAATCTTAAACATGCACTTCATTTTACTCTTCATTATAAGGTAAAGTAAGAGCATAAAATAAATATGAGATGCAACTTCATTATTATCTTTAAAGATTAAGTGATGACTTGAAATATAAACATGAAATGCAAGCTTGGGAATTTAAACATGATAATACAAGTTCATTTATTTATTCTTGAGAGCTTAGTGATGGCATCAAAATAAATATGAGATGCAAGGCACAAATTTAAACATGGATGCAACTTATTTTATCTTAACTAGAGCTCTTGCAAGACTTTAGAGGAATATCATTAGCCTAACCCAACATGTATCATGAACAAATAGAGGATGAGCTTTAGAGTTCTTAGCACCAAGTCTTCAAAGAAGTCTTTGGTTTGAACTTCATCATCAAGCTCATGAAAGTGGATTAAAACAAAAATACCAACACTTCAACAAAACAAACATAAATAAAACTACTCATATTCTTTATAACCGACCAACTTTAAGGTTGGCAAGGGTAAGCTTAGAGCTCTTTGAAATCATATGATTAATTTTCTTAACAAAACTTTTGTGATCTACTCAACATTTTTATCAAACCTTGCATAATGAAAGGAATAAAAATTGAAATCTTGAGAAGGAAAAAGGAAAGGAAGAATCGAAATGATGTATGGTCCAAGACCAAGTTTTCAAGCTTTAGAGGTTTCTCACATGGCATCACAAGTCCATTATCTTGAAACCTCATCATCAAGCCAAAGTTTTCTCAACACAAGGCTCTAGGCCGAAAATAAAAGAAGAGAAGAAGAACTTAAAAAAATCAAGAGAAAAACTAGAACTCTTCCTTAAAGGAAGCATACAAAACTTGGAAAAATAAACCCCTACCTAAAGAAGTCTTGAAGAGAGAAAGGAAAGCTTTGTTTCTTGAGAGGAAAAGAGAAAGAAATCCTTCTTGGAAACTTGATGAAGAATTCGGCCAAGGGAGGAGGAAAAAGAGGTTCTTTGAGTTTGGGAAGAAAGCTTGAAGTTTGCTCAAGGGTGCAAAAGATCCTAAGGGTTTTCAAGCTAGTGTATTTATAGAAGATTGAGAGCTCATGGATGGCCTTAAAGGAGGAAGGGTGGCTGGTCACTTGGGAGGAAGGAGAGAAGAAATATTTCTTGAATGGGTATGGGTGCAAGCATGGTTAAGGCATGGTGAGGTATAGGCAAAGCATGGCTTGAAGTATGGCCTTTGAGTGAAGAAAATTCAACATGTGACACAATTTGGGATGGGAATTTGGCCAGCATATCAGCCAAGGGGGAAAGGATTTTGTTCATGTAATTGTGGTTTAAGGATGTGTTTAGGTGTTTCGTTGATTAAGGTTTTGATTATGAGTTTGTAAGAAGGTGTTTAGGTGAGGTAATGGTTAATTAAGGTTGTCAAGACTTGATTAGGGAGTGGTCTTGCTAGATTAACATATTAAAACCATTTTTCTTAGTCAAATTAAGGTATGGGCACAATTCCTTAATTTAAGGAATTGGAGAGAAAATACTATTCAAGATTCCATGACTAGGAATCTTGAATCAAAGATGTAATTAGTGTTTAACCAAGCAATCTTAGGTTCTAATTAACCTTAATAAATTATTTTGACTCTAGATTAATTATCGAAATAAATTAATCTTCGATTAGAGCCTAAGATTGCTTAGGTTTGCTTAATTACGTCATTAAACTCACTGTACACTGTTCTAGGGGTAAAATGGTAATTTTACACTAAAACTGCTCTGGACCTCCGGGCCTGACTAAACATCAAACACCACTCAAAAACATCATTCCAAACTTCTGGAAATGTTTCGGGCTCAAACGGTACCTTTACCGCGTAAAACACTGCAAGGGTATTTTGGTCATTTTGAGCCGAAAATTCAAAAACGAGATTTTCGTCTCGGATATCAAACATAACAGATATGATCCCCTTTAAACATTGAGTTGACCTATTCAGATTGGGTAAACTACCTGAATCCGGGAAAAAATGACCTTAAGGGTATTTTGGTCATTTGTACTCAAATGAAAAAAGTACACTTAGAGCCAAGGATCCATTAAGTTACCAAAAGTAAGGTTTGTTGTCTTGTTTAATGAGATTCTCATTGATATTGTGTGATTACACATATATATAGATGTAATTGCATGGGTAGAGTGGTTTGTTGTTGTGGAAAATTCATTTTCGTGAAAAGAGATTTTGAACCATGTTGCTAGATTTTTAGTTTTTGTATAGGCAGCCGATCACGAATTTTCTAGCACAATTTTGGGTATTTTCGTGAGCTACAAAAAATATATGTTGAAGCTAATATCCTCCACAAATTTTCTTGAGGTCTGTTTTTTATTTCTAATGCTTTAAAAAAATCAAGAATTGAAATGTATCTATTCTACTTAGATTATTGGAACTGAAGCTATAAATTTTTTTAATTTCTTTTTACCATAGCAAATGATTGAATTTTCCTTTGAAATTTTTATAGCATGTTGAAAATATCTTGAAGTGTAACTATGAGTTTTCTTTTGAAATAATTCAATCATTTGCTAGGGTTAAAAATTATGAATTTCGTGTTCTAAGCTAAGGTTGAGTGGTTCTGAGCACCAAAATTGTCAAATTTTGTTAATATAGTTAGAGAATATTTTTGCTTTGAAATTTTTATGGAACCTTGTGGACACATTGAGGTGTTATGGATAATTTTTGTGGACATGTAATGTGTTGTTTGATATAAGAAATAAATCTCGCTACTTGAGTTACAATTCTGCCAATGTGCAGGAAATGAACTAAATTCTTGGAATGGAAATAAAATGACTTTTGACACAAGTATGATGAATCTCAATGCATGCTATATTATTTAGAGATTCATTTATGAGGAATGGATGAGAAATTCATTGTGAATGAACATTTATATGTGACTTGGGTATGCCTTGAAAAAAATTTAATGATGATGATTAAGTATATGTAAAAAAAAAGCAAGTAAGAAATTCAATTGTGCATGTTATAACATATAGGAAAAATAAAGACAAGACTTATGGTGGTTAAAAAGGGAAGGTAAAAATAAGGACTTCCCTAGAGGTATTATAGGTCAGTAGACTTATGGCTCGGAATAGAACTATATAAGATTCAGAAAAAGGAAAAAAAATGAAGTCCAATGATCAGGATAGGAATAAGCTCATGTCCTGAAGCGGTATTGCCCATTGTGGAGTTGTCCACTGGAAATACCATTTGGTATAGATTTAAGTCTTTCCTATGTTAACAAAAAGAGAAAAATGCACGGAATTGGATTCTATGGTTACAAAAGAACAATGCACAAATTATTACTATGTTTGCATTTGACTTTACATGATGTGTGTACCTTGGTAGTTGTACATATAATTTTACATGAAGGTTCCTACCTGAATGAGCTTATTATTTATGTTCTGTATCATATTTGAGGGAGTACCCTCCTGAGAATTATATAATATTCTCATCCCTATGGTTGTATTTATTTTGTATCACTTAGATTCAACTGATGCCATCCCTCATGTTCTTCCTTGACTCGCCACAGTGGGTTTGACACTACGACCCAGGACTTGATTCTCTGTATGCTATAGGATATTCAAGGTCTGCATGTACGTGTTCTTTGGTCGTTCCTTTAGTGCGTCCATTTTATCCTGAGTTTGACGTCGCTTTCCTCTATGATGGTGTACCCCTCCATATGGCACACCCGTGATATTTGATATCTCGATTGCAATCCTGGCATCTCCTCGCAGATGCACCCTCCTCATCTTCGTCTCAAATTTGACCTCTGAGCATCCTAATGCCCCTGGTGGAGGCAAGGCCATCATACCAATGGCCAATGACTTTCTTTAGGAGGACACGAGACCTTCAGGGACCTTTGACTTGTATATAGTTGTAGTGTAGTGTTAGGACTTTACCAGCTTTCAGTTCCTGTTAGATGTTCTTAGGTCCGTTTGTATATATATGCAATTTTGTTGGACCTTGATGTTTGAGCAGGGTAGGTTTTAGGATATGGATAGGTCTTTTGATATTGGTCTCTGGGTAGTATTGCAAGTGAAATAACTTACTTACAGTGTGTTGTGTATAAATACAAGTTGTATATGAAGTACTTATATATGTGTGTGTGTGTGTGTGTGTGTGTGTTATTTTCTTTGTGACCTACGAGTTTAATTTACCTTATTTTGTTTTCTCTCGACTAGTATGTATTATAGAAAGGAAGTGATACTCTTCTAATTATTGTGTTGATACTCGAGTAATACATGATAGTTAGAAGGATGTTACATTATGGTCTAGAGGAGGAACCTATGAGTCTAAGGATTGACCGGCTATGTTTTCTTAGTAATTGTCATGCATTATGATTTTATGTATATGTCTGTGATTGCTATTTGGGAATGTTATGGGTTCCTCCACACTTAGCTTGGTATTGAGCCTGATCAACTCAATATTTTTATTTGGTGTGATAGGAATCAATGACTTCAAATGACGTACTAGGAATGACATGGGAATAAAGACAATATGATGGATACATTCCATGAGATGGCTACGGCAATGAGATAACAGGAGTAACATCCTTCTAACTATCACGTATTACTCGAGTGTCAACACAATAATTAGAAGAGTATCACTTCCTTTCTACTAATACATACTAGTCGAAAGAAAATAGAATAAGGTAAATTAAACTCATAGGTTCCAAAGAAAATAACATATATATATATATATACACACACACACACACACACACACACACATACACACACACACACACATATATAAGTACTTCATATACAACTTGTATTTATACACAACACATTATAAGTAAGTCATTTCGCTTGCAATACTACCCAGGGACCAATATCAAAAGACCTATCCATGTCCTAAAACGTAGCCTACTCAAACATCAAGGTCCAACAAAATCGCATATATATACAAACGGACCTAAGAATATCTAACAGTAACTGGTCTAAGGTGGTAAAGTCCTAATGCTACGCTATTACTATATACAAGTCAAAGGTCCCTGAAGGTCTTGTGTCCTCTTAAAGAAAGCGGTTTCCCATCGGTATAATGGCCTCGCTTTCTAAGGGCATCAGGACCCTAGGATGGATCCAAGTCTGAGGACAATGATGAGGAGGGTGCATCTTGCTAGAGGAGGTGTTGGTGTAATCGAGATATCAAATATCACTGGGTGTGCCAGGTGGAGGGGCACACCATCATAGGGAAAGTGGGTCAAACTCAGCAAAAATGGAAGCACTAAAGGAACAACCAAAGAACATGTACATGTGGACATGTGGACATGTGAATAACCTAGCATCCAGGAATCAATGCTGGGTCATAGTGCAGACCCACGTGGCGAGTCAAGGAAGAACACAGGGTCGGCATTAGATGAAATAAGTAATACAAAATAAATACAACGTAGAGAGAATATTATATAATTCTCAGGTACTCCCTCAAATATGATACAGAACATAAACAATAAGCTCATTCAGGTAGGAACCTACATGTAAAATTATATGTATAACTACCAAGGTATACACATCATGTAAAGTCAAATGCAAACATAATAATGATTTGTGCATTGTTCTTTTGTAACCATAGAATTCAATTTCGTGCATTTTTCTTTTCTTAACATAGGGAAGACTTAAATCTATACCAAGTGTTATTTCCATGGACAACTCCACAATGGGCAATAGATTTCTTATCAAGACATGAACTCATTCCCATACATGATCATCGGACTTCATTTTCCTTTTTTGAATCTTACAGATATTCCTAGTTGATACATCTACCGACTCCTAATACCTCTAGGGAAGTCCTTATTTTTGCCTTCCCTTTTTAACCAACATAAGTTTTGTCTCTATTTTCCCCATTTGTTATAACATGCACAATTGAATTTCTTACTTGCTCTTTTTTACATATACCTAATCATCATCATTAAATTTTTTTCAAGGCAAGCCTAAGTCACATATAAATGTTCATTCACAATGAATTTCTCATCCATTCCTCATAAATGAATCTCTAAATAATATAGCATGCATTGAGATTCATCATACTTGTGCCAAAACTCATTTTATTTCCATTCCAAGAATTTAGTTCATTTCGTGCACATTGGCAGAATTGTAACTCAAGTAGCAAGATTTATTTTCTTATATTACATGTCCACAAAAATTCTCCATAACACGTCAATGTGTTCATAAGGTTCCATAAAAATTTCAAAATAAAAAGAGTTCTCTAACTATGTTAACAAAATTTGACAATTTCGATACTCAAAAACCACTCAATCTCAACTTAGAACCTGAAATTCATAATTTTTAACCCTAGCAAATGATTGAATAAATTCAAAAGAAAAATTACGGTTATACTTCAGGATGTCTTTAAAAATTTCAATTGAAAACTCAATCATTTGCTATGGTAAAAAATCAGACAAATTTACAGTTTCAGCTCCAATAATCGGCAGCATAGATACACTTTTGATTCTTGATTTTTTAAAGCATTAGGAATAAAAAACAAAGCTCAAGAAAATTTGTGGAACTATTCAATGATGTTAGATTCAACATACATTTTTTCTAGCTCATGAAAATACCCACAATTGTGCTAGAAAATTCATGATCAGTGGTTGCCTATACAAAAACCAAAAATCCGCAGCATGGTTCAAAATATCTTTTCAAAAAAATGAATTTTTCACAACAACAAACCTCTCCACCCATGAAAATACATCTATATATATGTGTAATCACACAATAGAACCAAAAAATATCAATTTTAACCCATCAAAATCTTCAAGAAAAATAATCTCATTAAACAAGACAACAAACCCTACTTATGGTAACTTAATGGATCCTTGGCTCCAAGATGCTCTAAGATTAATTCCTTCCACTTCAAAGCTCCCAAATAAACCCCAAATCCTTCCAAAAATTAGTGAGGTGTGAGATAGCAAGGTAAGGATTAGTAAGGAATTGAGATTTTAATCGGTTAGATTTATACGGATTGAGGTGTAGAACAAGTTTAGTAAAAGAACTTTGAAGCTTTAACAACTCTAGGCTAGTGTTTTTTGGCTTTGAATGAAAGTTTGGGCTCTTGGAAATAGATGATGCTGGTTCTCTTTGTGTTTGGCAGAGAATGATCTTTGGCTTGTTGGAAAAGTTTGTACTTATATTTATCTTGTAACTTAATGTATGAATATTATATATTATACTTGGATGATTTTTAATCTAAGAAAGTGAAATGGATGACTATGATTTAATCTTGTAATTCAAGATTAAATCTTAGCCCACATGTCTTGAATGGATATATATTATCCATTTGTGATGATTAAATCATCTTTCTATTAAAAATCGCATCCGAAATTTCCTAAACGGGTAAACACAATTCCAATTAAGCAATAGTACCCGAAATTTAATGCTAGGTATAAAATTTTCATTTCTAACTATTTCTAACCTTATTCCTATATTTTCCCAATTTTGGGCATCTCAGAGTTCTAAATCTTAGGTTTTGGCTTTCCAAATGGCTCACGGGCCCATAAAATACTATTCACTTTTTTTGTTCATTCGTAGAGTTGTTCTCATCATTATTACATCTCAGAAAATTAAAATTTTCATTAATAAAGTCCCAATTAATTTCTAAATAAACTCAGGGTATTACAAAGGCGATGGTTGTTAATCGAATGATTTGAAGGTTGGGCGTAATAAGGACGAACCTGGTTGGTAACCCTGGAGGGAACGAAGTGGATGTGGAGTATCAGAAATTTGTCGAGTTCGAAAAGCAAATCCTCTACCATTTTGAGGAGCCTTCAATCTAAGTAAAGCAAAAGAATGAGTTAAGGCCATGGAGAAAATTTGCTCACTTCTTCCTTGCACGGAGATCCAAAAGGTGGCTTTTGCTACCTATATGTTAGAAGCAGATGCTGAATTCTAGTGGGTTGGTACCAAGGGATTGTTTGAAGCATCCCAAACTGAAGTTACCTAGCATATCTTCAAGGAAGCTTTCTACCACAAGTATTTCCCGTTTCGGTAAGGAATGCAAAGGTGCTGGAATTCATGGCGCTTAAGTAAGGATCTATGAGTATAGCAGAGTATATGGCCAAATTCGAAGATGTAACGCCCTAATTTTTACTGTCGTTTGGAAATTACCGAATTACCCTAGGTAATTTTTCATATAATTGAGACCGAACAATCCTCAATAAAGGAATATAACATTAGAAGAAAGGTTAGGAGCAATTCGTGCAAGTTGCAAACCAACCTGTACGTGTAAAATGACCAAAATGCCCCTGAGGTTATTTTACTGAAAATGAGGATCGTGGGCCCCACCCATCCTCAAGGGGATGTTTTGATGCTAATAAGGGATTGTTTGTGTTATGTGTGTTAATAGAGGAGAAGAATCCTAATTTTGAGCTCAGACGTGCGAAATGACCAAAACGCCCATGCGGCTGTTTTAACTTGCGTGCCGTCTGAGCCCGAACCTCACTAAAATGTTTTAAAACATGTTTTTAAGCTATGATTAACCATTATTTAAGCTCGGGTGGTCTCGGACAATTTTTAAGTAAAATCACCATTTTGTCCTCTTTTTGTAAGTTTTGCGAATTTTGAGATTTTTGATTCGTAGAGCGAAACCTAAGCAATATTAGGCTCAAATTAAAGGTTATAAATTCTAATTATTAATCTAGAGTCAAAATTATTTATTTAGGGTGATTAGAACCTAAAATTGCTTAAAAACACCCAAATTGCTTACTAATTCACCTAAGCCCTTAATTGCAAATTCTCTAATTTGCAAAGATACCTTACCTACACCTAAATAATGCATGGAACACACAAATTTCTCCTCCTTGGGCTGTAATGGATGAAATTATTGATGCCATTATGCATCAGAATAATTGCCCAAAGATACACTAAAACAAAATGCCAAAATGTCACCATGAGACATAATTCCCTAAATTCATACAACTTGTCTTGAATCCATGTTTTCCTCCCTTTGTTCCCCATGAAAATCCATTAGCCTTCCTCCTTCATTTGTCCATTTATGAGCTTTAAAATCTCTATAAATAGGCATGCTTGAAGAGGTGTTAGAAGCCTTTGATCATAACTTACATAATTCTAGTTCTTAGGAGCACCAAAAGCTTTCTTTCTTCCTCCTCCTTGGCCGAATTCTCTCTTCAGTTTTTCAAAGAGATTTTCTTCCATTTCACTCAAAGAAACCAAGTTCTCTTCCTTCCTTCAAATCAGATTAGGTAGGGAGTTATTTCTAAGTTCATTTTATGCTATGACAAGTTATGTTTCTAGCTCAAAAATGATGATTTCATGGACTTTCTTCTAGCTTTCAATTTCGGTTTGTTTTCCCCTTTCTTTTAAAAACATTTCGGCCTTATGGCCTAGATTATGATGAGACCATGGTTTGATGATGAGGTTCTTGAGTGTTGGTTGCAAAGCTTTCACAAGTTAGACCTCTAAAACTTGAAGGTTTTACTAGTTTTTAAAGCTTTACGATTTCAATTTTTCTTTCCTTATTTTTCTTTAATGATTTCGGCCAAATGGCCTAAGAAGGAATATGATGATAGCTTGATGATGAGGACCTTGAGTGTTGGTTGTAAATCCATCACAAGTTAGGCCTTTAAAGTTTGAAAATTCCACTTGATGCAAAACTTTAAAGAATGATATTTTTATGATGTAAAAATAAAGATCTTGAGTTTAGAACTTGAAAGATGTATTTTTCACTTTGTCTTGCTAAGATATATATATATATGGGTTGAATTTATATTTCTCTAAAGTTTTGGAAGAGCTCTAGTAAATAAATAAAAGGAACTTGCATCCATGTCTAAGTTTATGCCTTGCATAACCATGTTTACTTTTAATGTCATCACTAAATTCTCAAGAATAAATAAATGAACTTGCATATCTCATGTTTAAATTTCCAAGTTTGCATTTCATGTTTATATTTCAATTTGTCACTTAATCTTCAAAGATAATAAAGAGGATGCATCTCATATTTATTTTATGCTCTCACTTTATTTTATAATGGTTAAAAGAATCAACGCATGACATGTTTATTTTATGTCATCACCTAAAGATCCTAGAGCTCAAAGACTTGCCCAAGTATCACAAGCAAAGTTGGAAAATGGTAGTATCACTTTCAATTTCCTTAAGATTATTGGAGTTAAAGAATTCATTTTTTAAGAAGTCTTGAGTTTGGAACTTAATAAGATGTAATAAGAATTCTCTCTCCCTTCAAGGTCCAATGCGACTAGGCTCGGTTTCTTAAGATTCTCTTCTCCCTCCACTTGGTCCTATGCCTTGCCACTCCAGTTTCTTGCATCATGTTTATATTTCAAGCTCTTACATCATATTTAATTTTCAAGTTATCACCTTAAATCTTAAAGATAAAGAAATAGATTTGCATATCATGTTTATAATTCCAAGTTATCACCTTATAATGACAAGATTAAAATGAGGTTGCATAGCATGTTTATGATTCTAAGATATCACATAAATCTCTTAAGATCAAGACTTGCTCCTTTTATCTTAAGTGAGAAATTTTAATCATGAAGATTCTTTCAAGTTTAGCAAAAAGAATTAGTTTCTAAAAGAAATTTGAGGCCTTGCAAAGCCTTTACAAGAAACTAGTATTCCATGTACACTTAAAATGTGCTTATGATAGGTTCATGATTCAGCCACTAATCTGAGTTTATTACCAATGTATGATGATGATTTAATATGTTTAAAGTTGTGATTATTATGTTTATTGATGAGGGAACAATTATATGCAAGTTAGAAGAGAAACTAGCTATATAAAATAACGTAAAGCAAGATTTCTAGAACTCTAGATAATGAAATTTATGCAATCTATCCAGAACCTTTAGTGGCCTTAAGAACCAGATTTTATTATGTTTAGATAAGGGAGAATGATTCATAATTGGGTTAGTAATTAATTTTGGCATCATAGGAAAGACGGTAATGAGAAAGGGTTAAAAACGCAACTTCTCACACGTAAAACCTTAAGAATGACTTACTGCCTATGCTGCCCCATATAGTCTAATAATGTTCCTAAGGCTTATAATTAATGGTAATGATGGTAATGAATCCATTGGATGCATAATTAATTAATTCAATAATTAAGGTTGTCCGATTCTAGAGTTTCGGTTGTTGAGACGCTTTCAGTAAGAATTGATGATGATGCCTCCTTGATGTTTTAAATGATAAGTCTATGTAGAGATTTGATGCTTATTAAGTATTTGATAATATTAAATGATTTCATGGCTCGTATGTTATAGTTGCTATTGCAAACAATGAGAATACTTACGCATGAAATAAAGAAATATTCTTTGTTATTTAAAAATTACCCTTGTTCCTGGAAGAAAGTGTACTCCTGTAAAAGTGTAATTTGGAAAGGTTCTGGCTAGGAAAGACTTGGAATTTAAGCGTGTCCATTGTGACCTACCTCTCTTTCCTGGAATCTCAGATGCATGATTCCAGTTGGTATATATTATTTCGCATAAGACTATAAATGAGAAAATGTTGTGATGATTATGAATGAAGAATTGTATTATGATATAACATACAAAGATTTAATGGTGACTTAAACTTATGAGAAAATGATCCCTTGGACCCATCAGACTATAGGTGGTGAAAAGGTGATTCTTGCCCCCCCTGTTCTCTCAAAAGGGTAGAGTTGAGATTTTAACTTATCAAAAGGGATAAGTATATGCTAGTGACGACTAGTAAGGTATGAGCTCATAACCTAGATTACTCTCAAAAGGGTGGAGTATGGGGTGACCCAGGAAAATGATGATGAAAGTAACTTTAAGTCACCTAAGAAACTAAGTAAATGCATTATGTGAATATGATGTTCTACTATGCATAATATTTATGAGATGATGATGAGAAATATGATGTTCTGCTATGCATAGTATTATGAAATGATGATGAGGAATATGATGTGATTTTATGCATAACTATGTTATTATATATGAAAGGAAAAGTTCATTATATACATGACATGGTAAGTTTATGATGCATTATAAGACGCATGATTAAAAGGAACCTCGATAAAGTATATTTTCAAACTTAATAAATCAATCTTAGCATGCTCATTATTTCATAATAACCCCGAGGTTCTTGGGGACGATGATGATGACACAATGCATCATGAGGTGAGTACCCTGAGATTCTTTTTATAAGTTTCTCACTCCTTCTATTTTTCTTTCTATCTTGTCTTCAGAAACGAAGGAAGCGTTTGTGAATCACATTGAGGCTTTCACCAGGTAGTGAACTTGATCCTGCTAGTTTCACTCGTATATTTCAGATATCTATCCCTATCCTTGGAGTGTTATTACTAGGTGCCATTAATGGATGTCCTTCCATCCATATATTATTTATGTTTTGTTAGATTGCCTACACCTAGTCTTATTATGTTGGTAGGCAAACTATCTATGTGTTATGTAATTATGGATGTTATATGATGGAGCCAATATGATGTGTTTTTTTTTCATGCTATATCTGCACGTTATTCGCTTTATTTCAATTATTGTTCATGTTATGTGCGGCTCACGTTTTTCACTAAGTATTTTCAAAGTGTGATGAAAGAACTGAAGCAAAGAGTAAAGCCTAGTAATTAATCAGATACAACCTAGGCGTATTCGGTTAATTATTAGGGTGTTACAGAAGAACTCTGCAATTTTTCTAAAATTTATCAATGTGACCCAGTGAAGCCTGGAAGTGCATGAAGTATGAAGGAGGCCTACGCGAGGATATCGTAGCATCTATGAGTCTCCTAGAGATCAAAGACTATTCTACCTTGGTAAATAAATGTCGGCACGCAGAGGAGTCTAACAAGAAGCTAGCAAGTTTCAAGTATGCTCAAAGCAATGCTAGAAGAGGATTAGCACCCCAAGGCCCACGATTCAAGCCTGTCAACCAATCTAGGGAAGATTTCCACCTAATAACAACAACAACAAAGGAAAACAATTTAAATCCTTAAGACTAGAAGTGGGACGAGAATGCCCTAAGTGTGGGAAAAATCATGGAAACGGACCTTCCTGGCAATGCTAATTATTTGCTTCGGCTTTGAAAACCGACACACGATATTGGAATGCCCCAATAAGAAAAGTCAGCAGCCCGCCCTAGGCCATAACAATAAGGGCGCGTTTTACTATAAGTGCCAAAGAAGTTTCTCAATCTGCGATCTGATCTAAAGTAAGTGCGAAATAAATGGTAATACCCTATATGTACTATATGATTCGGGTGCCACTTATTCTTTTATATCCCATGACTATGTACAAAAGTTATAATTATCTGTGTCTAATTACCGTATAATCTCCTTGTATCCACTCTTACTCCTGGTCTATTAGAACTTGTTATGCATGCATGAACCTTCTTCTTTTTATAGATACTAGAGAATTTACTACCAACTGAGTTTGTCTCCCTTTTCTGGGTTAGATGTAATCTTAGGCATGGATTGGCTAGTACCCAATCACATTCTTTTACACTATCCAGATGAGCCTTGTGTTTCTTCCTACCTCACTTTCTATTCATGTGGTTCCTTTTTCTTTTTACTTAAACCTAGTGACACCTAACCCTAGTAAGGAAATCGTCGGAATATATTCTCCTCTCGGCTAGTGAAACTGTAAGTGACCACGAGTTGAGTAAGATTCCAATAGTGAAGGAGTATCTAGATGTATTCCAGGATATTCCAGAGTTTCCTCCTGAAAAGGAGATTGAATTCTCCATTGAGTTTGCTCTAGGAATAGGTCCTATCTCAATTGTTCCTTATAGGATGTCACCTTTGGAGTTGAAAGAATTAAAGTCACAAATTGAAGAGCTATTAGGGAAACATTTCATTAGACCAAGTGCCTTTCCATGGGGAGCCCCTGTTCTTCTAGTGAAGAAAAAGGATGGAGGTATGAGGCTTTGTATGGACTATAGACAATTAAATAAGGTGACAATCAAGAACAAGTACCCTCTGTAAGAATTGACGACCTCATGGATTAATTACAAGGGGCAATAGTATTCTCAAAGATTGATCTTATATTAGGCTATCATCAAATTCAAGTTCAAATGAGGATATCCCAAGACTGCCTTTAGAACTCAATATGGACATAATGAGTATAGGGTGATGTCTTTTAGATTGACCAATGCCTCGGCTGTATTCATGGATTATATGAACAAATCTTCTTCCCTGACTTGGATAAATTTGTAATTGTCTTTATAGACAATATACTTGTTTATTTAAGGACTGAGAAGATGCAGAGCATCTTAGAATTGTGTTACAATCCTAAGAGAAAAGTTGTATACGAAGTTATCAAAATGTGAATTTTGGATGGAAGAGGTTAGATTCCTAGGCCATGTGGTATCATGAGGAGGAATCTCTATAGATCCAAGTAAGGTGGATTCAGGA
The DNA here is from genome assembly GCA_030441495.1 of Dalbergia oliveri. Classification (NCBI taxonomy): domain Eukaryota; kingdom Viridiplantae; phylum Streptophyta; class Magnoliopsida; order Fabales; family Fabaceae; genus Dalbergia; species Dalbergia oliveri. Next base: position 35,584,143 of record JAMLFY010000004.1, on the reverse strand, counting down.
CTTCATTGGGAACGACCTACAACAGTGACGGAAATTTGGAGTTTCCTAGGGTTAGCTAGATACTATAGATGGTTTATCATGAGTTTTTCTTATATAGCATTGCCTTTGACTAAGTTAACCCAAAAGAATGCTCAATTTAAGTGCACGCTAGAATGTGAAAATAGTTTCCAGGAGTTTAAGTAGAAGTTGACTATGGCACCAGTATTAATACTACCTAACCCTAATGAACCCTTTGAGGTTTACTGTGATGCTTCTAGTAAGGGTTTAGGATGTGTGTGATGCAGAATCAAAATGTGGTTGTCTATGCTTCTCAACGTTAAAACCCACAAAGTAAATTACCCCACTCATGACCTCAAACTCGTGGTTTTTGCTCTAAAAATCTGGCGACACCATCTCTATGGTGTACAATTTAATGTTTTCTCTTATCATAAAAGTTTAAAGTATCTTTTTTATCAGAAGGAGTTGAATATGAGGCAAAGGAGATGGATGGAGTTTCTCAAGGATTATGAGTTCAATCTAAATTACTATCAGGCAAAGCAAATGTTGTGGCCGATGCATTGAACATGAAGTCCTTGGGTGTAGCGTGCCTGATGATCAAGGAACAGAACTAGTGGAGAGCTTTAGAGGCTTAGATTGGGTGTGACGGTGAATCTTCAAGGTGTTGTGTTAGGTCAATAAAAGTAACAGTGAGTTCAAGGAACAAATTTTGGTACACAACGTGAAAATCTAGGGTTTCAAGAGATTTTAAGATCAATTCATGCAAAGAAGTTACCGGGATTTACTTAAGATCAGAAAGGCATATGGAGATACAAGAATAGGATATGTGTACCTACAAGTGGCAATCTCAGAAATGAAATATTAGAGGAGGCTCATAAGGGGGAATTCACCATACATCAGGACTAGTAAAATGTATGGATCTCAAGAAGATGTTTTGGTAGTTGGGATGAAGAGAGACATAATAGAGTTTGTTTGGAAGTGTCTAACATGTCAAAAAATTAAAATAGAACACCAAAAGCCGTTGGAACCTTGCAACCCTTAGAAATCCCAAAATGGAGGTGGAGAGTATCTCCATGGACTTTGTAATGGGTTTGCTAAGGACATCGTAGGTCATAACGCTATATGGGTTATAGTGGATAGATTGACTAAGTCCGCCCATTTCTTACCCATCAAAGCTAGTTATCCTTTGGATAAGTTAGCTTCTTTGTACATTCAACAAATAGTGAGACTACACGGTGTTCCTTCTTCAATAATTTCTGACAAGGACCCAAGATTTACTTCGAGATTCTAGGGAGCTTTCCAAAAGGCCTTTGGGACCAAACTTTGTCTATGTCCTCCTATCACCCCAGGAAATGGACAAACAAACGCACCATACAAACTCTAGAAGATATGATAAGGGCATGCATGATCAAGTAGAAGGGAGGTTAGGATAAGTTGTTTCCATTGATTGAATTTGTGTATAATAATAGCCATCACATGAAGCTTTATCAAACTTTGTCTATGGCCTCATATGGAGGTTTATATGGAAGAAAATGTCAATCTCCATTATGTTGCTATAATTCAGGGAGGCAGGATTGTTAGGACCCAATCTTGTTAATCAAACGATGGAGCGGATCCAGAAAATTAGGAGTAAAATCCTCACCACACAAAGTCGCCAGAAGAGTTATGTTGATACTCAAAGGAGACCTTTAGAGTTTCAAGAGGGAGAACATGTATTCCTGAAGGTTACACCCACTATTGGCTAGAGCCCTAAAAGTCAAAAAGTTGTCACCCAGGTTTATAGGTCTTTTTTCAAATCTTTTGACGGATTGGGTCAGCTGCCCAGATAGTCTTACCCCTGCATTTATCCAACCTTCATGATGTCTTTCACGTATCTCAACTAGAATGTATCATCCAGATTAAACCATATTATTAACCCGAATCCATATAGTTATGGGATGACTTAACTTTTCAAGCCCATCCCGTTTAGATAGTTGATAGAAAGTCAGACAAGATAGAAAGAAATTTGTGCAACTAGTAAAAGTGGCTTGGGGTGACCAGGAGTGAAGAGTATACATGGGAATTAGAATCAAATCTGAAGAAGGACCATTGAAGTTATTTCCAGGTATGAACTTTTAAGGACAATTTTTTAAGGTGGGTGGTAATGTAACATTCTGAGTTTATTTAGAAATTAATTGGGACTTTATTAATGAAAATTTTAATTTTTTAAAGAATGTAGTAATTATGAGAATGACTCTATGAAAAAAAAAGTGAATAGTATTTTACAGGCCTGTGGCTCTGGAATCTAAACCTAAGATTTGGGACTTGGAGATGCCGAAACGAGGAAAATATAGCAATAAGGTTAAAAATAGTTAGAAATTAAAATTTTATATCTAGAATTAAATTTTGGTAATATTTATTTAAGGGTATGGTGTTTACCTGTTGGTGAAATTTCGGTGTACGATTTCTAACACCAAAAGATGATTTAATCATCACAAATGGATAATATGTATCCATTCAAGACATGTGGAAGGCTAAGATTTAATCTTGAATTACAAGATTAAATCATAGCCATTTATTTTACTTTCTTAGATTAAAAATCATCCAAGTATGATATATAATATTCATACATTAAGTTACAAGATAAATATAAGTACAAGCTTTTCCAACAAGCCAAAGATCATTCTCGGCCAAACACAAAGAACCAACATCCTCCATTTCCAAGAACTCAAACTTTCATTCAAGGCCCAAAAACACTAGCCTAGAGTTGTTAAAGCTTCAAAGTTCTTTTACTAAACTTGTTATACACCTCAATCCCTACAAATCTAACCAAATAAAATCTCAATTCCCCACCAATCCTTACCTTGCTATCTCACACCTCACTGATTTAGGAAGGATTTGGGGTTGATTTGGGAGCCTGAAGTGGAAGGAATCAATCTTAGAGCACCTTGGAGCCAAGGATCCATTAAGTTACCAAAAGCAAGGTTTGTTGTCTTGTTTAATGAGATTTGTTTCTTGAAGATTTTGATGGGTTAAAATTGATATTTTTTAGTTCTATTGTGTGATTACTCATATATATAGATGTATTTGCATGGGTGGAGTAGTTTGTTGTCATGGAAAATTCATTTTTGTGAAAAGAGATTTGAACCATGCTGCTGGATTTTCATTTTTGCATAGGCAGCCACTAATCATGAATTTTCTGGCACAATTGTGGTATTTTCATAAGCTAGAAAAAATATATGTTGAAGCTAACATCCTAAGCTAGTTCCAAAAATTTTCTTGAGCTCTGTTTTTTATTCTTAATACTTTAAAAAAATCAACAACCAAAAGTGTATCTATGCCACCTGGATTATTGGAACTAAAGCTATAAATTTGTCTAATTTTTTTACCATAGCAAATGATTGAATTTTCCTTTGAAATTTTTATAGCGTGTTGAAACATCTTGAAGTATAACTGTGATTTTTCTTTTGAATTAAACTGGGGTTAAAAATTATGAATTTTGGGTTTTGAACTAAGGTTGAGTGGTTTCTGAGCATCGAAATTGTCAAATTTTGTTAACATAGTTAGAGAACTTTTTTTGCTCTGAAATTTTTATGGAACCTTGTGAACACATTGAGGTATTATGGCAAATTTTTGTGGGCATGTAATGGTTATTTGATATAAGAAATAAATCGCTACTTGAGTTACAATTATACCAATGTGTAGGAAATGGAGTAAATTCTTGGAATGGAAATAAAATGACTTTTGACACAAGTATGATGAATCTCAATGCATGCTATATTATTTAGAGATTCATTTATCAGAAATGGATGAGAAATTCATTGTGAATGAACATTTATATGTGACTTAGGCATGCCTTGAGAAAAATTTAATGATGATGATTAGGTATATGTAAAAAAAAAGCAAGTAAGAAATTCAATTGTGTATGTTATAACATATGGGGAAAATAGAGACAATACTTATGTTGGTTAAACAGGAAAGAAAAAATAAGGACTTCCCTAGAGGTATTATGAGTCATAGACATATTAGCTAGGAATAGAACTGTGTGAAATTCAAAGGAAAAAATGAAGTTGAATAATCACGTATAGAAATAAGCTCATGTCCTGATAAGAAGTCTATAGCCCATTGTGGAGTTGTCCACTAGAAATACCACTTGGTATAGATTTAAGTCTTTCCTATGTTAACAAAAATAGAAAAATGCACGGAATTGAGTTCTATGGTTACAAAAGAACAATGCACAAATCATTACTATGTTTACATTTGACTTTACATGATGTGTATACCTTGGTAGTTTTACATATAATTTTACATGAAGGTTCCTACCTGAATGAGCTTATTGTTTATGTTCTGTATCATATTTGAGGAAGTACCCCTGAATTATATAATATTCTCATCCCTACAGTTCTATTTATTTTGTATAACGGATTCAGTAGATGACATCCCTCATGTTCTTCCTTGACTCGCACAGTGGGTTTGGCACTACGACCCAACACTTAATTCTCTGTATGCTGTAGGTTATTCACAAGTCCGCGTGTACGTATTCTTTGGTCATTCCTTCAGTGCATTCATTTTACTGTTGAGTTTGACCTCGCTTTCCCCTACGATGGTGTGCCCTCCATATGGCACACCTAATGATATTTAACATCCGAATGCACCATCAGCACCTCTCTAGCAAATGCACCCTCCTCATCATCGTCCTCAGACTCAGACCCATCCGGGTCTCTGATGCCCTTGGTGACGAGGCCATCATACCAATGGCCAACAACTTTCTTTATGAGGACATGAGACCTTCAGGGACCTTTGACTTGTATATAGTAGTAGCATAGTGTTAGAATTTTACCAGCCTATAGCTGAGTTCCTGTTAGATGTTCTTATGTCCATTTGTATATAATATGCGATTTTTAGACCTTGATGTTTGAGCAGGCTAGGTTTTAGGAGATGGATAGGTCTTTTGATATTGGTCCCTGAGTAGTATTGCAAGTAAAATGACTTACTTACAGTGTGTTGTGTATAAATACAAGTTGTATATGAAGTACTTATATAGTTCTTATGTCCATTATATGTGTGTGTGTGTGTTATTTTCTTTGGAACCTACGAGTTTAATTTACCTTATTCTATTTTCTTGAATATAATGTATTAGTCAAAAGGAAGTGATACTCTTCTAATTATTGTGTTGACACTCAAGTAATGCATGATAGTTAGAAGGATGTTACAGATGGTGTACATAGTGTCATTGAATTCTTCACCATAAGCATCAATAAAACAAGTAGGTCTCTACATTCTTAGATGGTTTGAAATGTAAATATTAGCCTTTTATGTATATGATTAGTTTAATATTCGAGTATTTAAAAATTAAATTAATTAATGAGTAAAGCATTTTTATTGCAAGAAGTTATTCCAATGAAATCAGGTGGTAGATAGTTGTGGTTTGTGTGAGATAATAAGTAAGATATTGTACATTACCTATTAGATCAAACAATTCCAGGACCTTGTTTCACCATTTCGTTATTAACTGATTGGTAATCCTTTATGTCTAAATGTGAATTTCTTAATAAGGAACATTATTTTGTCAACTTTAAAACTGAAATCATTACAAACAGCAAATATAAGTAGCAATCAAAAGTGAACATTAAATTCGATGAAGTAAATCCATTTTATAAATGTATGGAACTGGAAAAATGAATTATTTGCAAAAAGCATATTTAAATAAACCTGATATTTACAAAGACGGATATAGTGTGATCTATCTCCATCTTTCTTCCATGACTTTCTATGTGCCCTGAACATGTCTTCACTAGGTATCTACTATTAGAACATGTAAACAAATTCAAAGTGTATAAGTTAGGTTTCCTTATGTATTATACAAAACAAAGTATACAACCAAAAAATATTACTGACTAAGAAAATCAGTAATAGTTGAGGATGATACTTTTGTTTTTACCTGGCAAATAATTCCACAAAGTGACAACGTGCGAAATTGATAGCGACTGGAGTATAGTTGAGAAAAGGGGAAACGAATGGTCAGGGAAGGATGTTATGGAGAGGTTTTCTATGTTTAGTTTCTAGAACATTGTTCTCGTGTGTGTCGTTCTATTATAGTGGTCCCCTACAAAGGCAATTACTTATTCAACCAAGAAGATAAGATTTGTGTAGAGAGGAATTTTGTAGCATTAGCATCTGTCCTTTGTAATTGGTAGAAAGATGAGTAGAGATAAGGTAATTGAAAAGTCATTTAGGCCGCTTATTACAATAATGGCTTCATCTAACATTGGTTTATAGGCTCAACTTATAGCTACTATACCAATGGAAAAATAAAGTAAGATTTGATCCAAAAAGACTTATCTTTCATGGATTGATACAATACTCAAATACGGTGGCGCAAAAGCTACACAATAATGTTTTTATATTATGAGTAATGTATACTGATGAGTAATTATGAAAAAAGAGTTATGTCTTTTCAAATGTTGATTTAGTTTCATTTAGTCACTTATATTTGAATTTATGCTTATATCCCAATATGAAATTTTCCTATTACCTTATGCGACTTCCTTAAAATGGCGATATAGATGTAGTATATATTAAAACATATTGAGGTTATTACTTATGTAATTTCTTCTGTTCCAAATTTACACTGGATGAGAAGCATCACTACTACTTCAGTTAAAGTTCTGAATATATTCTCCAAAAAAATTAGATTTTCTCAATGTGACAAATATTTTAAATTTACATTAATGTCTAAGTAATGAGCATATGCTGGTTCATACATGTTAAATTTCTCTTTGAGTGTATATCAAATGTAGTGCTAGTATTTTATTGGCAAATGTGTTGAGATTTTGCAAATTTATGTAAAGAAGCGTAAGTAATACTTACTAAAATTGAAACACAATTTCCAATGACTATTAAATGGTCTAAGAATTTGTAACATTAAACCAACACTTAAATTAATCAACATTTCTAAATACTTCCTTATACACAACATTATTAGTTTTGCTTATGCTCTTTCTTCATCATGACATATAACAATCTTCAATGCTCTTCTGTTTGTAACCCTTGAAATTGCAACATACAGTTGACCATGACTAAAAATAGGTTTTTTCAATATAATTCCAACATTTGCCAAAGATTGTCCTTGACTCTTGTTGATTGTCATCCCATAAGATACCATAATAGGATATTGTCTCCTTTGAAACTTGAATGGTTATCTTGAATCTGAGGGTGTTAGTGTCATTCTTGGTATAAAAACTTTTTCACCAATATGGTTACGAGTAATAATTTTGGCTTCAATTACATGGTTACTAAGTTTTGTTATGACTAACTTGGTTCCATTGCATAATCCTCCAAGTGATTAATATTTCGCAGCAACATAATTCAAGTCCCAACTTTCAAAATAATGGTGTATGAATGCTTTTGAATAGATCATTGTTATAATCTGATTTGCAATGTGTAAACTAACATATGTCCGTGCTTCTTTTGAATTTAGAGATATAATGTACTCATTGATTGAATCGACAACATTCAATGTAGGAGCAAGTATAGCTCTTCCTTGTAAATGGCTTTCATCATGTTCTCTGACATATAATCACTGAAGTAGCCTCGACAATAGCTACTATAAGGTTATCCTAATGTTGTATTACCAAATCACTTGGTATCTCAACTTCCTCAAAACGTCCTTAGGAATCCTAAGTCTTCCATCTCCCACCTTCAATATCCAATCTGCAAATTCTTTCAATTCTTCAATATTTGTATCTAAAGAATTAGACTAAACGCATGTTTTGTGTTAGTTTCAATATCTCACAATTACTCTAGAGGTATGATGAGTTAATTGCAACATTTACAATATCTTGTTGGCTACCTTTAGTGATGACTGGGAGTATTTACCTAAAATCACCGCCAAACAAAATTGTTTTCCCTCCAAAAGGTAGATTCAAACTATTTACATTTTTAAATCTCAAAAGATCCTTTATTGTTCTATCCAAAGCCTCAAAACAATATTTATTCATCATTGGAGCTTCATCCCAAATTATAAGCTTTGTTTTCATAATCAAATTAGCTGAGGGACTTCCTTGCTTGATATTGCATGTGGAGTACTCATCAACATTTAATGGAATTGCAAATAATGAATGAGCAGCTTACCACCTGCAATAATAGGGAGACAATACCACTTGATTTAACGTTAATACAATTTCACCTTTGCTTCTTAGATAAGAATCTAAAGTGTTCTGAACAAATGTTTTTCCTGGACCGTTCCCATATAAGAAAAAAATAACACCCTTACAAGATTCAACTAAATATGATCCTATCATATACATTTTTTTGCTCACGTGGCAATTTAGGTAGAAAACTATTGTGCTCCTTAACTAGTAGTCTTTGATCATAATGAAGCTCATCACATATGAGCATATTATGTCGATCACCAATTAGTTCTTGCTCATTGTCAACCATATTAGGAAATGGCATTGTAGGGAATTCCCTTAGGCTCTTACTATTGCTTCTAAGAAATTTCTCAATTTCTATGAAAGTTAGGTTGCAAAGTTCACCATCAGGAGTTGGAGGACTACAAAATGTAAAATAATATATTACAAATATTACAAAATGTATATAAGTAAAATATAATAACAGTCTACATTGTGTTAAAGTTATAATAAGAAAAAATACCTGGATGATTGAACATTGTTCTTTGTTTATTTAAGAAACCATCTGCAAGAACCAAGTTTTTTCCCAAACCAATTCAGGTGTAGTCATAGAATTGGAGAATAATACATTTTTTTGCTCATGTCAATTTAGGTAGAAAACTATTGTGCTCTTCAGCTAGTAGTCTTTGATCATAATGAAGCTCATCACATATGAGCATATTATGTTGATCACCAATTAGTTCTTGCTCATTGTCAACCATATTAGGAAATGGCATTGTAGGGAATTCCTTAGGCTCTTACTATTGCTTCTAAGAAATTTCTCAATTTCTATGAAAGTTAGGTTGCAAAGTGTTAGGGAAATTTTAGGAATGACCTTGTTATAACATGGAAGCAACAAATATTTCCCCACTTGTGGGTTAAATAGGTAGAACCAAAATTACTCTAAGGTATAATAATTTAGAAAAATAAAACAAGAGGCACCACAATTTTTAACGTGGGAAAACCCCTTAAATAGAGGGACAAAAAACCCATTGGACCTAATCCAGCAAAAACTTCCACTATGATTAATAGGAATACAATCAGTCCTCCTAGTAGCACTAGGAATCTCAACAATCAACAGAATACTCATCCAATGGGAACACAACCATATAACTCCACAATGTGGGTATCATAAAACAACCACCAGAGGGCAATAAAATTAACAGGCTATATCAAAGTATCAAGCTCAACATTTAGGAACAACATACTAAATTTTCATGATAAACGGAGCACGTTACCTCGATGATGAACCTACACTGCCTTTTTTCTTCTCTGCGCGCACTCACTTTCAGTGTTCTCTTTCTGTTTTCAATTCATGCTTATAGCGTGTCTTTTATTTTCTTTTTTCTTTTCTTGCTTTTCCTTTTTTTTTTTGGTTTTCTTTCTTTTTTTGTTTTATAATTTGTTGTTGGGCCCAATGAGGAGGAAACCCACCAACAAAATCTCCCCCTTCCCGACTCAAGTCAAATGCGCCTCCATAAGCCCGCCTTTCTCTAAGAAACAAACTTCGCCATCGACAAAGCTTTAGTCATCATATCTGAACCATTTTCATCAATATGGATCTTTTCCAATGAAAGCAACTTCATCTCCAATGCTTCACGTATCCAATGATACCGCACCTCTATGTGCTTTAACCTGGAATGAAATGTTGGGTTCTTGCGAGATGGATAGCACTCTGATATTACAAAAGTTCTACATAACTCTTTTAGGAATAACTCTTTAGGAATTTCTACATCACAAGAGTTCTTTTGAAGCTTCAGGAACAACAATATATTCGCTGATGGAAGACAAAGCAACACACTTCTAAGTCTAGCTGCCATGACATGGCTCCCCCTAAAAGTCATCAAGTACCGAAATAGACTTCCTAGAATCAAGATCACCAACCATATACGCATCTGTAACCATCCAACACAGGCTAACCACTACCAAAGCATAAACAAACTCTGAAGTGCCCCGCAAATACCTGAAAATCCACTTCACAGCTTGCCAATGATCCTTACCAAGATTAGAGAAACGGCTAACAATACCAACAGCATGAGCAATATCTAGCCTAGTACATACCATAGCATACATCAAACTGCCAATGTAGACGCATAAACCTTCTTCATCCTTCTTTTCTTTCTCACTTGTAGGGCATTCTTGTGAACTCAACTTAAAATGACTAGCAAGTGGAGCACCAACAAGCTTTGAATTACTCATGTTAAATCTCTCCAACAACTTCTCAATGTACTTCCTTGAGATAACCACAACTTACCATTCTTCCTATCATGAGTGATCCTCATGCCAAGGATTTGCTTTGCAGAACCCAAGTCCTTCATAGCAAAGGACTTGCTCAAGTCACTCTTTTGCTTGTCATGACCAACAATCAACATGTCATCCACATAAAGCAAGAGAATTATGAAATCACCATTAGAGAATTTCTTGACAAATATGCAATGGTCTAAGTAGTCTTACTATACCCATGATCCACCATAAAAGAATCAAATTTCTTGTACCATTGCCTTGGTGCTTGCTTTAGGCCATATAGACTTTTCTTCAATTTGCACACAAGCTGCTCATTTCCCTTAACCTTGAAACTTTGGCTATTCCATATAAATTTCTTCCTCCAAATCACCATGAAGGAATGCAATCTTCACATCAAGCTCTCAACCTCTAAATTCAAGCTTGCTGCTAAACCAAGCACAACTCGATAGAGGACATCTTCACCATCGGTGAGAAAATCTCTTCAAAATCAATTCCTTTCTTCTGCTCAAAACCTTTCACAACCAATCTTGCTTTGTACCTTGGCTGTAAGACATTATCTTCAAATTTCAGCTTGAACACCCATTTATTTTTGAGTGCTTTTCTACCCTTTGGCAACTTATCAACTCAAAGGTGTGATTCTCATGCAAGGAATTCATTTCCTCTTGCATGGCCTTCAACCATTTGTCTTTGTGCTCATCAGAAATAGCTTCTTGGTAGCTCTCTGGCTCCCCACTATCAGTGAGAGAGTCACATACTCATGAAGGGTATTTCTTAGAAGGCTGATGCGATCTTGTAGATCTTCTCAATTGTGGCTTAACTGGTGGTTCTGGTGGAACTGCTCAACTGGCACATCAAAGTAGGTGAGGCTCATCACCTGTATTACCATCATCAACCTCTCATCTCCCCCATCAACAAGAGTACTAGGAGGAGACTCTGGATCAACATCACTTGTCACTTATAGTAACAGACACTGGCTGACTTCTAAAATCTTCAATGGTTTGGTCTTTAAGAAAGATCACATCTCGGCTTCTAATTATTCTTTCGCAAATCCATAACCTGTAACCAAATTCTTCATGACCATAACCAACAAAGATACACTGTTGGACTTCCCATCAACCTTGGATCTCTCATCTCTTGGAACATGAACAAAGGCCCTACAGCCAAACACTCTCAAGTGATTGTATGAGACATCTTTCCCTGTCCATACTCTCTGGAACATCACCATCTAGAGAAGCTGAAGGAGAAAGGTTGATCAAGTCCACTAGTTCTCATTGCTTCACCCCAAAAGGATTTGGACAACTTTGCATGAGCATACACCTGATTCTGTCATTGATAGTACGTTCATCTCTTGCAACTCCATTATGCTAGAGATCTAAACTGTTTCTCAAGCCTGATCCCATGCTCTTTGCAATAGTCTTCAAATGGACCCCTGTACTCACTACCATTATTACTCGAACACATTTCAGTTTCATTCCCTTTTCTCTTTCAACACTTGCATGGAAACTCTTGAAAACTCCAAGCACCTGGTCTTTAGATTTCAAAACAAAAGCCCATACTTTCCGAGAATGGTCATCAATAAAAGTCACAAAATATGATGCACCTCCTAGTGTTTTTGTGTCCATAGTGCAAACATCAGTATGAACCAAATATAGCACATGTAGTCTCCTATGAGGTCCTGAATAATGAAAAGCTAATCTAGCATGCTTTCCAACAAAATAATGAGTGCAAGTTTTTAAAGATGTACCTTTTCCAGAAGATTGATTCTTGGCTAGAACACCAAGTCCTTTTTCACCCAAGTGGCCAAGACGCATATGCCACAAGTCTGAAGAGGAATCATCAACAACATTCACCTCCTCTTTGCACAACTTTCCAGGAAACTAGTAGAGGAGTGAAACTACTATCTTCTCTTGCAACAACTAGACCCTTTGGTGATTTTGAATTTTCCACCACCAAAGGTAATGTAGTAACCTTCTCCGTCCAATGCTTTGATTGACATCAAGCTAAGACGCATATCAAGCGCATGCCTAACATTCTTCAACTTAATCTACAACCCCGCTAGTTTCAAGCCACACATCTCCCATGCCAACAATCTTGCATATCCCTTCATCTCCTAGCCTTATTCTACCAAAGTCACCGCAGTATAAGTAAGAAAAACTCATGCCTAGGAGTAACATGACATGAGGCACTAGAATCCATGATCTAACTAGAATCATCACATGCAAGATTTATGAAGTTCTCATGATGTAGAACAAGGACATCATCATATGCAACGCGCGTATCTTTATCATTATTACTATTTTTGTCTTCATCTCTTTCTCTTGATTTCTCTTTTCAAGTACCTGATGCTTCTTGATGTGTCCGGCTTGCCACAATGATAGCAATTAAATTCTTTTCTTGTCTTGGACTTACCCCTTGACTTGCTACCTCTGACCTCAGTATTATGAGGTCTTCTACTCTGTGTTCTCCCCGTGACTCTACAACAAGTGCTTCTAACTGGGTGAAGGCACTAATCAAACCCCGCTCTCTTCTTGGCATCTTCATTCAACATGCTTTCTTTAACCATTGACAATGTCAACTTCCCATTTGAAGCGAGTTAGTCAATGTCACAACCAGGACTTCCCAACTCAAGCAAAGAGCTCAACAATAACAATGCTTGCAACTCATTAGACAATGTAATCTCATTGGTTTGCTGATTGACAATTGGAAGCTACTCAAATGCTCTGGCATTGAATCACCTTCTTTATATTTCATATTTACCAACTTCCGAATCAAATATGCCTTATTTTGCACATTCTTCCTCTCATATAAATCTGCCAAGTTTTGCCACATGCTCTGAGCATTAGTTTCTTTGTCAACATGTGGATACACAAGATCCAACCACTACCTAATCAAAGCAACAGCTTTTCTATTCATTCTGTTCCATTGCTTCAGACTTATCAAGGCTTACATTTATCTCCCTCAATTGGATCATACAAATCCTTGCTGTATAGCATGTCTTCCATGAGGGTCTTCCAAACTGAGTAATTTTTGGAATTCAACTTAATCATATTTGGCCCTGATATTCCTCAATTTAAACAGATAAAAAAAAAAAAACCAAAGCTCTGGATACCACTTATTGGGGAAATCTTAGGAATGACCTTGTTATCAACAATGGAAGCAATAAATATTTCCCCCACTGTATAGTTAAATAGGTAGAACCAAAATACTCTAGCGTATAATAATTTGGCAGAAAAATAAAACAAGAGGCACCACAATTTTTAACATGAGAAAACCCCCCAAAAAAAACCCACGGGACCTAGTCAAGCAAAAACTTCCACTATGATCAATGGAAATACAATCAAGTCCTCCTAGTAGCACTCCTGAATCTCAACAATCAACGAATACTCATCCAATGGGCAGAACACAACCATATAACTCTACAATATGGGTATCACAAAACAACCACCAGAGAGGCAATAAAATTAACAGGCTATATCAAAGTATCAAGCTCAACATCAGGAACAACATACTTAATTTTCGTGATAAACGGACACGTTTACCGTCTGATGATGAACCCTACATCCTTTTTCTTTCTCTCTCGCGCGGCGCTCACTTTCAACGTTCTCTTTCTATTTTCAATTCACGCTTATAGCGTGTTTGTTTTCTTTTTTTTTCTTGCTTTTCCTTTTTTTTTTTTTGGTTTTCTTTCTTTTTTGTTTTCTTTACAATTTGTTGTTGGGCCCCATTGAGGAGGAAGGCCAACAACACAAAGTTCACCATAGTAAGTTAGAGGACTACAAAATGTAAAATAATATATTAAAAATATTACAAAATGTATATAAGTAAAATATAATAACATCTGTGTTAGAGTTATAATAAGAAAAAATACCTGGATGATTGAACATTGTTCTTTGTTTATTTAAGAAACCATCTGCCAATAACTACCAAGTTTTTTCCAAACCAATTCAGATGTAGTCATAGAATTGGAGAATAATACATTTTTGCTCACGTGTCAATTTAGGTAGAAAACTATTGTGCTCCTCAGCTAGTAGTCTTTGATCATAATGAAGCTCATCACATATGAGCATATTATGTCGATTACCAATTAGTTCTTGCTCATTGTCAACCATATTAGGAAATGGCATTGTAGGGAATTCCCTTAGGCTCTTACTATTGCTTCTAAGAAATTTCTCAATTTCTATGAAAGTTAGGTTGCAAAGTTCACCATCAGTAAGTTGGAGGACTACAAAATGTAAAATAATATATTACAAATATTACAAAATGTATATAAGTAAAATATAATAACGTCTACATTGTGTTAGAGTTATAATAAGAAAAAATACCTGGATGATTGAACATTTTTTTTTTTGTTTATTTAAGAAACCATCTCCAACAACTGCCAAGTTTTTTCCAAACCAATTCAGGTGTAGTCATAGAATTGGAAAATAATAACGTAGCAAATAACTTGCAAAGATATTCCCCTGAACCCCAATTGCTTGCTTCTTCAATTGCATCAATATATTGTTTATCATCATCTAACAAACCACGAGCATATCAAGCATCTCTAAAAGTCTCATAAACAACACTATTCACAGTCCTAATATCTTCTAGCATATGGGTCCTCTAACAAAATTTAAAAGCGTCTTAAATACTAAAGCTCACTAGAACCTAGAGGAACAAAAATTATTCTTCCAATTACACAATGAGGATGCCTTGGAATCCACTTGCATAACTTTGCTTTCCAAACAAATTTCAATGAAAATTCAGCATAAGTAAGTCCTGTAGCTTGTGGATAAACTCTAATTGCCTCAAACCATGACAAAAACATAGACTAATTTATTGTTAGTATATTTGCAACATTGTCAATAGGATCATCATCTTTGAATATAACAATTTGTTCATTTGGGAGATAAAATCCAAGCCTTTCTCCTGATAGGTCTCTGTAATGAATATCAAACCTAAATATTCTCCAGCTTGGCTCACAAGGAGAGATATATCTAATTAGAATACAAATTAATTTCATCCACTTCTTGTTTTAATTCTTGTCCAGTATTATAGAAAGATGCTATTACACAATCATGTCCCTTATTAACATATTTGAAGAGATATTTAATAGACTTCGATTGATTACACCATTCAACATTGATATGGGCTCCATATTTAAGAAGCAAATAATGGTTGTGTGGAACCACATATCAATTATGCAAAGGCATACCCAATATCTTGATTGTTCTACCATCATCTCGTCTCCTATAAATTGGAAAATCATCCTCATCAATGGTTGTAGACTCTACAAATTTTTTTGGAAATTTTCTTGCACATTTCCCATTTTCCATGCAAGAAGAATCATTTCTAGCTGTACCACATGGACCATGAATCATAATAT
The DNA here is from genome assembly GCA_030441495.1 of Dalbergia oliveri. Taxonomy (NCBI): domain Eukaryota; kingdom Viridiplantae; phylum Streptophyta; class Magnoliopsida; order Fabales; family Fabaceae; genus Dalbergia; species Dalbergia oliveri. The sequence goes on along the minus strand of JAMLFY010000004.1, from coordinate 35,568,387 downwards.
TTTTAACGCATTGTAATAAGTATAATCATGTTCTCTCAGAATCTCAGCTGAAATAATCTTGTCAATATCTTCACCACTAGGAAACTTATCTTCTTGATGAAGAAAAAAATAAAATGTGAGCATGAGGATAACCACGCTTTTGGTATAAACAACTACAAGAAATTAGCAATTGAATCAAAATTAGTACTTTTAAAACAATCTCAATTATAAAATAAAGATCAGGTTAGTTATTTACCTCTAGCTCTCCCAAATATATGATTTTCTCAAATGTCCTTTATCATTTGATCTAATTAGATTTTGAAAATTCTACAGACTATATCTAGTCTAGGCTTTTAAATCTCTTGTGTTAGTCATGGTAACATTACCCAAGAGGGGGGTGAATTGGGTGATTTGAAAACTATTTCAAATTTAAGAAATAATTTATAGATGTGTACTCAAATTATGCATGCAGCGAAATGACTATAGAAAATATATAAATATTATAGATTACTCAAATAGAACTTGTTTAATGGAGGAATTACAAGATTTCCTGGTATTAATAAGAATGATAAATTCAATTTGGAATAAAGTAAAAGGCTAACGAAAGAGATATAAACTTGATTTATACTAGTTCGGTCACCTTGTGGCCTATATTTAGTCTCCAAGCAACCCGCTCACTAACATTGAAATCTTTATAACCAAAGAGCACTCTCACACCTTTGGGATCCCTCACCCTATGTGTTTGAGCTTCTCAAGAACCAAAAGATACACTCTTGTTCTAATAAGGGGTGCTTCACCCTTTACATAATCTTAATAAAAGAAAATAAGAACCCACTCTCTGACTAGAGGAGATATTACAAATTGAAACATGGAGGGTTTCTCAAAGGATAAGAGTTTTGGCCATAAGATTGATGAAAAGATTGATGATGAAAACAAGTGTTAATTGATCTTTGTGATTTATTTTGTGTCTTCAAATGTGTTAAATGATGAGTATTTATAGACAAGAAAAGGTATAGATCGTTATGGATCAATCCCAAAAGATGTGTCCCTTCAAAACACACCTGTTTGCATATTTTGGGTCTAGTAATCAATTACATGAACTAGTAATCGATTACAGTTAAATTTTGAATTCTATCAACGGTCAAGGCATGGTAATTGATTACACAACATGGTAATTGATTACAAGTATTCCAGAACATGAAAAACTAACTATTAAACATAGTTTAAATCATTCTTTCACCTTAAAAACACTTTTAAACATCTTTCAAACATTCCATTTCAAATCAAACTCATATTTTCACAAATTAAATCAAAGTCTTCATTAAAAACAATTTAAATCACTTTTTCTTTTAAAATCAAAATATTTCTTTTATAATCAAACTCATTACTATATTTGAAAGAAAAACTTGATTAAAAAGATTTTGAAACCAAATTGAAACATTAATTAACAAAGTGGCCAAATAATCTTATCAAAAGAAAAACCTTTTAACAACATGATCTAACCATAAGGCTCTTGAATCGTTCTTCTTTGACTCTATTCTTGTTGGCTTCAATTGTTTTAATCTTTCTTGTTCAAAGATCATTCTTGATACTTGGACTATTCTACACATAATAAATCACTTCAAAATCATTGTTAGTCTAATAAAAAATATCTCAATATGCATGATTCATTGATATATAATGTAACACCCTAATAATTAACCTAATACACCTAGGTTGTATCTGATTAATTACTAGACTTTACTCTTTGCTTCAGTTCTTTAATCATAATTTGAAAATACTTAGTGAAATTACGAGCCATTTTTTAAAAAAAACATAATTGAAAACATGAGCCACGCATAACGTGAATGATAGCGGAATATAAAAAGACATACCAGAAATTAAATACATCATATCATATTGGCTCCATCATATAACATCCATAATTACATAACACATAAATATTTTGCCTACCAACAGAGTTAGGCTAGGTGTAGGCAATCAAACAAAACATAAATAATATATGGATGGAAGGACATCCATTAATGGCACCTAGTAATAACATTCCAAGGATAGGGATAAATCTGAAATATACGAGTGAAACTAAGGATCAAGTTCAACTACCAGGTGAAAACCTCAATGTGATTCACGAACGCTTCCTTCTTTTCTGAAGACGAGATGGAAAGAAAAATAGAGGGAGTGAGAAACTTATAAAAAGAATCTCGTAGGGTACTCACCTCATGATGCATTGTGTCATCATCATCGTCCCCAGGAACCTAAAGTTTCATTATGAAATAGTGAGCATGCTAAGATTGATTTATTAAGTTCGAAAATATACTTTACCGAGGTTCGTCCTTTAATCATGCGTCTTATAATGCATCATAAACTTAGCATGTCATGTTTATAATGAACTTTTCCTTTCACGTATAATAACATAGTTATACATAAGACCACATCATATTCCTCATCATCATATCATAAATACTATGCATAGAAGAACATCATATTTCTCATCATCATCTCATAAATACTATGCATAAAAGAACATCATAATCACATAATACGTTACTTAGTTCCTTAGGTGACTTAAAGTTACTTTCATCATCATTTTCCTGGGCCACCCTATACTCCACCCTTTTGGGAGTAATCTAGGTTATGAGCTCATACCTTACTAGTCGTTACCGCATATACTTATCCCTTTTGATAAGTAAAAATTTTGTCTCTACCCTTTGAGAGAACGGACTAGGGGGCAAGAATCACCTTTCACCGCCTATAGTTTGACGGGTCCAAAGGATCATTTTCTCAAGATCACCTTTTCACCACCTATAGTCTGATGGGTCCAAAGGGTCATTTCCTCATATATTTTGAGTCACCTTTAAGTCTTTGCATGTTATATCATAATACAATTCTCAATTCATAATCATTTATAACATTTTCTCGTTTATAGTCTTGTTCTGGAATAATATATATACCAACTGTAATCATGCATCCGGAGATTCCCAAGAAAGAGAGGTGGATCACAAATGGACACGCTTAAATACCAAGTCTTTCCTAGCCAGAACCTTTCCAAATTACACTTTTACAGTAATATACTTCTTCCATTAACAAGGGTAAATTTTTAAATAACAAATAATATTTCATTATTTCATGCATAAGCATTCTCATTGTTTGCAACAGCAACTATAACATGCAAGCCCAGGAATCATTCAATGATATCAAATACTTAATAAGCATCAAATCACTTCATAACTTATCATTTCAAACTTCAAAGAACTATCATCATAAATTCTTCCAAAACCGTCTTAAACATCAAAACTTTAGAATCGGGTAACCTCAATTATCATACTAATTAATTATGCATCTAAAGGATTCATTATCATCATTACCATTAATTATAAGCCTTAGGAATATTGTTAGACTATATGGGACAGCATAGGTAGTAAGTCATTCTTAAGGTTTTGTGCTAGAAGTTGCATTTTTAACCCTTTCTTGTTACCGTCTTTCCCTATGATGCCAAAATTAATTACTAACCCAATTATGAATCATTCTCCCTTATCTAAACATAATAAAATCTGGTTCTTAAGGCCACTAAAGGATCTGGACAGATTGCATAAATTTCATTATCTAGAGTTCTAGAAATCTTGCTTTACGGTTGTTTTATATAACTAGTTTCTCTTCTAACTTGCATATAATTGTTCCCTCATCAATAAACATAATAATCACAACTTTAAACATATTAAATCATCATCATACATTGGTAATAAACTCAGATTAGTGGTTGAATCATGAACCTATCATAATCACATTTTAAGTGTACATGGAATACTAGTTTCTTGTGAAGTCTTTGCAAGGCCTCAAATTTCTTTTAGAAACTAATTCTTTTTGCTAAACTTGAAAGAATCTTCATGATTAAAATTCTCACTTAAGATAAAAGGAGCAAGTCTTGATCTTAAGAGATTTATGTGATATCTTAGAATTATAAACATGCTATGCAACCTCATTTTAATCTTGTCATTATAAGGTGATAACTTGGAATTATAAACATGATATGCAAATCCATTTCTTTATCTTTAAGATTTAAGGTGATGACTTGAAAATTAAACATGATGCAAGAGCTTGAAATATAAACATGATGCAAGAAATTGGAGCGGCGTAGTCCAACAGGACCAGTGGAGGGAAAAGAGAATCTTAAGAAAGGGAGCGCGGTAATCCACACTGGACCGGTGAAGGGAGAAGAGAATTATTATTACATCTTTTTAAGCTCCAATCTCAAGACTTCTTAAAGAATTAATTCTTTAACTCCAATAATCTTATTTCTTTGCTTGTGATACTTGGGCAAGTCTTTGAGCTCTAGGATCTTTAGGTGATGACATAAAAATAAACATGTCATGCGTTGATTCTTTTAGCCATTATAAAATAAAGTGAGAGCATAAAATAAATATGAGATGCAACTTCTTTATTATCTTTGAGATTAAGTGACAACTTGAAACATAAACATGAAATGCAAGCTTGGAAATTTAAACATGAATATGCAAGTTCATTTATTCATTCTTGAGAATTTAGTGATGACATAGAAAGTAAACATGGTTATGCAAGGCATAAACTTAAACATGGATGCAAGTTCATTTGATTTCTTTACTAGAGCTCCTTCAAGACTTTATAGAAATACAAATTCAATCCAATATATATATCTTAGCAAGACAAAGTGAGAAATACATCTTTCAAGTTCTAAACTCAAGATCATAAAAATATTATTCTTTAAAGTTTTGCATCAAGTGGAACTTTCAAGCTTTAGAGGCCTAACTTGTGATGGATTCACAACCCACCCTCAAGGTCCTCATCATCAAGCCATCATCTTAGTCCCACCTAGGCCATATGGCTGAATTGTTAAAGAAAAAGGAAGAAGAAAACCAAATGGAAAAACTAGAGAAAATCCATGAAATCATCATTTTGAACCAAGAACAACACTTAGCAAAGCATAGAAATAAACTTAAAAACAACTCCCTACCTAATTTGATTTGAAGGAAAGGAAGAGAACTTGGTTTCCTTGAGTGAAATGAAAGAAAATCTCTTTGAAAATGGAAGAGAAATTTCAGCCAAGGAGGAGGAAGAAAGAAAGCTTTTGGTGCTCCTAAAAATAGAATTTGTGTAAGTTATGAGCAAGGCTTCCAAGGCTCCTCAAGCATGCATATTTATAGAGGAATTCAAGCTCATGTATGACAAGAGGAGGAGGCATAATTTTCGGATTTTTCATGGGGAACAAAGGGAGGAAAATCATTTCTTGTTTAAGGCATGTTTTAGGGAATTTTTTGGCATTTTGTTTTAGTGCATTATCTTGCAATAATTCTAATGATTATGGCTGAATTATTTCATGCATTACAGCCTCATGGAAGAGGGTTTTGTGTGTTCCATGTATTATTTAGGTGTAGGCAAGGTATTCATGCAATTTAGAGAATTTACGGTTAAGGGCTTAGGTGAATTAGTAAGCAATTTGAGTGTTTTAAAGCAATTTTAGGTTCTAATCAATTTAAATAAATAATTTTGACTCTAGATTAATAATTAGAATTTAATAAGCTTTAATTTGAGCCTAATATTGCTTAGGTTTCGTTAGATAAATCAAAAATCTCAAAATTTGTAAAACTTGGCAAAGACAGGGGCAAAACGGTCATTTTACTTAAAAATTGCCCGAGACCACCCGAGCTTAACCAATGGTTAATCATGGCTTAAAAACACCTTTTAAAACATTTTAGTGAGGTTCGGGTTCACACGGCAAAAATTAAAACAGGCTAGGGTATTTTGGTCATTTCGCGTTAGAGCTCAAAATTATGATTCTTCTCCTCTATTAACACACATAACACAAACAATCCCTTATTATTATCAAAACATCCCCTTGAGGATGGGTGGGGCCCACGATCCTCATTTTCTGAGTAAAATAACCTCAGTGGCATTTTGGTCATTTTACACGTACAGAAAATGGGTTTGCAATACTTGCACGAATTGCTCCTAACTTCTCTTCTAACGTTATATTCCTTTATTAAGGATTGTTTGGTCTCAAATTTTATATAATATTTACATACGGTAATTCGGTAATTCGATAATTCCTAATGACAGGTAAAAATTCCATAAAAATTGGGCGTTACATATAACACAATTAAACCAATCATGCATAATATATACCTCAATATCCATGGTTCCTAAGAATAGAACACTAGAATTTTCTTCATGCACATATTTTTGTTCGCATAATGACAATGTGCTTCGTGCATATCATTGTTCACATAAGAACATATTCAATATCAGACCATCAAAGCACTTATAAAGAGCTATTGCATATTTTCCATAAAGTATATTACTCAAATATCATTGGATGGTTTGTGAATTAGATATCACAATAATGACTATAAAACCACACATGAGCTAACATATTATATTAAATATTTTTTGCATTCATTTGTTATCATCAAAACATATCACATCAAACCACTAGGCTAAAACCTAGTTCTATATCTTGCACGAACAAACCTCTGAATTTCAGGCCATTTGGAATTACATGTCAGAGTGATAAAGAGATCTGGATAGCCTACACATCTGCATATAGCCATTGCATCTTGATAATTCTAGATCATATATCTAGCACCTCAATAAATGAAGAAGGTAAAACCACTCGCTTTCCTCTAGACGAAGGATTTGTCTCACCATTTAGAATAGCTTTACTAATTCCTTTATACATTTTGGATCTTAGATTTTTTTATTTAAGCGAATCCATTGTAGTCTTGAAGATTCAGTCATAGTATATCCATCCACCAAAAATTGCTGAAACAATCGTCTGGAATAAAGAAGAGAGATGACTCGGCAAATCTTTCTTGTACTCTATATGTAAATTTTTATTGTAACATATTGCCTCCCTTGAGAAGTATTTTGACCACTTTTATTAGATGGCACAGCTTCACAATACCCATCTTCACCATAAGGAAAGAGCAATAGATATTGTAATCCCAAGTAAAAGGATTTAGTTTTATGATCCGTTGTAGGTTTCATGTTTGTGTTTCAACAACAATATCTCTATCAGCTCTTAGAGACATCAAAATCACCAACAACCAATGCAGCCACTTCTGAAACTAAGAAAGATTATATCTTCTTCCATCTTTGCCTTTCTTTCCAATGAGCTTAAGACGAACATTTGTTTGATCACTATGATTTATCTTGTCTTGGCCAATCTAAAAGATTTTACCAACACATTATTTCAATCCAGCATAATCTTTAAATTTCCACAATTTCAGCATGAAATTTGTCGACTTCATGATTTGAAATTAAAAAAATAAAATATTTTAGATTACATACATGGAATTTCCACAATCAATTATTACACAAAAATTTAACAGCATAATTTCGATAAATGAAATTTTAATAAGAATTATTAAGATTTACTTTAAAACTTTGATTTTATTCTCAATCTCGTTTTGAGTATCATATATGTAAGGTTGAGCAAATTTTGCCGTTGAACCAGGTAGAGGTATCAAGATGCCCATTAGATGATAATTCTGGCCATATAATACAAATGTGGAAGGTCCTGGCTATGAGTTATTGCTCTTAATTTTCCCACCCATTGACGTAAATGAAAACATACTGTTATAAGCTCTGATATTATCACGAAAATGATAACTTTTAGCATCGCTACTAAATAATAGGTCATCTATGATGTCCGGAGCCTTCAAGAAACGCAATTGAACTTGACCTCCTTTACAACACAAAGTAAACTTTGGATTTGATGCGTCATAGTGCTTACCAATTCTTTAACTATACCAGAATATATGTAACACCCGATTTTTCTAGTATACAAATGACCAAAATGCCCCTGAGGTCATTTTACCAGGAAAATAAGAATTGCCAGCCCTGCCATCCTCCAGGGATGTTTTGATGTTGAAAGGGGATTACGTGTGCTAATAGAGCAGAAGAATCTCATTTTTTAGTTCCGATGCGCAAAATGACCAAAATGCCTCTTTGTGGCTAAGTAACAGAATTAAGTGCCGATTAAGCTGACTTCACCCAAAGGTTTGAAATGATGTTTTTAAGTAATGTTTAACATCTGGTTGAGCCCAAGTAGCCTTGGGAGGTTTTTGTGAAAAATTACTATTTTGCCCCCAGCTAAGTGCATTTTAGGCTTAATGATACGATTAATGAAACCTAAGCAATATTAGGCTCTAATTAAAGAATAGTAAATCCTAATTACTAATCTAGAGTCAAAATAATTAATTAAGGTTAATTAGAAACTAAGATTGCTTAGAGAAACTCAAAACCTTTTCTTGATTTAAGACTTTATGTCACATTTTCATGAATAGTAAAATTCCTATTCCAATTTCCTTAAATCATGGAAATGGTCACATGATGAGATTCCTCCCTAATAAAGGTGGATTTGCATTAATCAAGCAAGAGCACTCTTTAATCTTGTCTTGAGCTACCTTAATTACTCATTTTCTCATCTAAAACACTAAATTACAACCCCTAATCCATGTCCTAACCAAATCAACTTTTAAACATACCCATAAACCAACATTAAAATGAGATTTTCCTCCCCATTTCTCCTAAACACAACTAGTTTCCTCCCTCCATTTTTCATCCATCTCATGTTGAAATTCAATTAAAATATACTTAAAGAACCATACTTAGCCATACCTTAAGACATGCCTTGAACCATACCTAGCTATACCCAAAACCATGCTATGCAAAGAGATATTTTTCTCTTCCTTTCCATTTCACCTCTGTGTTTCATTTTCTATAAATAGTCATGAAGAGAACTTGCAAAAGGACTTGCTCATACTTACAACTTCAAGTTTTCTTTCTTTAAGCTCAAAGAGTTCTTCTTCTCCTTCTTCTTCATTCTTCCAAGAGCCACCATCCTCCACCATTTCCTAATCTCAAACCACCACACAACCACCATAAATATTCCTTTAAACACATAACCTCTCCATCTCCAAGATCAAAAACCCAAAACAAACCTTTCTTCCTTTTCTTTTCTTGGCCAAAATCACATTAGCACCAAGGAAGATTTGTTCTTCTCTTCCAAGACCAAGCTTTTCTCTTTTCAAAAGAACAAAATCCTTGGTAGGGAGTTGTTTTAAACATTGCTATTCTTTTCTTTTGTTTTACTCTTGGTTTAAGATGTTGTAATATTGATTCTTCCTTCCTCCTCTACATTTTCGGTTCCTTATTTTCCTTTTCTTCCCTCTTTATTTTTGGCCTTGGTGGCCTACATAATGAAGAAACCATAGCTTGATGATGAGTATCTTGGGTGTTGGTTGCAAAACCATCATTTATTTGACCTCTAAAGCTTGAAGGTTTCACTTTTAAGAGTTTTTAGCAAATGAAGATATTATGTTAAATGGTAGTCTTGAGCCTAGGATTCAAAGAAATAAAAGGAGTGCATTCATATTTATATTTCAAGTCCTTGCATTGCATATTTATATTTAAGCTTTATGTTTCATGTTTACATTTATGTTATCACCTAAATAATTAACTCAAAACCTACCTATTTCAACCTTAAAGTTGATTGTTGATTTAGAGTGAATACTCTAATGGGCCTAGAGCACTAAAATAAATAATTGGACTTGCATTCATATTTACATTTCCTTGCTTAGCAGATTTACTTTTCAAGTCATCACTTAAACTTAAAGATTAAAACAAAAGCTTGCATTTTCATATCACTTAAATACTTAACTCGAAGCCTACCTATTTCAACCTTAAAGTTGATTGTTGATTTAGAATGAAAACTCTAAGGGGCCTAGAGCACTAAAAGAAAGAATTGAACTTACATTTATATTTACATTTCTTGTCTAGCATATCTACTTTTCAAGTCATCACTTAAACTTAAAGATTAAAACGAGAGCTTGCATTTTTATATCACCTAAATAATTAACTTCAAACCTACCTATTTCAACCTTAAAGTTGATTGTTGATTTAGAGTGAAAACTCTAAGGGGCCTAGAGCACTAAAAGAAAGAATTGAACTTACATTTATATTTACATTTCTTGTCTAGCATATCTACTTTTCAAGTCATCACTTAAACTTAAAGATTAAAACGAGCTTGCATTTTTATATCACCTAAATAATTAACTTAAACCTACCTATTTCAACCTTAAAGTTGATTGTTGATTTAAGTGAAAACTCTAAGGGCCTAGAGCACTAAAAGAAAGAATTGAACTTGCATTTATATTTACATTTCTTGTGTAGCATATTTATTTTTCAAGTCATCACCTAAACTTAAAGATTTAAAACTAGAGCTTACATTCTCATATTTAAATTTAAAGCTTTGTATAGCATACTTACTTTTCTTGCCATCACCTTATAATGCCAAGATTAAAAATAAAGCTTGCATTGCATGTTTAGAATTATGCTATCACTTGATTCACCATTTCAACTCACTTGAGAAATTTGACTTATGGAATATATATCTTATTAAATGTAGACATCCTTTTATTAAGCTCTCTAATTTTTGCTAGTGATCTAAGGTTACTTATTGTGTTGCCATAAGAATACGAATTAAAGTACTTATCTTGTAAATTGTTGTGATTTTCCCATATGCTTGAGGAATTATGTGAAATTGAGGACTTACATGTTTAGTTATTTGATTTTGAATGAATATGGCATGTTACAATTTCACTTGGAATATCTTAAAGTTGCATAGGTTCAAAAGAGCATGGGAAAAATATATGATATGGTTATGGCTTTTCATCTTAACATAATATGCTAATATAAAGGTGACATAAAAATATGTGGAAATGATCCTCTAGACTCCGAATTAAAGGTTATGAGAGGTGATCTAATGAGGAAATGATCCTTTGGACTCCCCAAATTAAAGATTATGAAAGGTAATCCTATTGCCCCCTATCCCATACTCCAAGAGTTGGGTGTTAACTTATCATAGGATAAGATTATGCTAGTAACGACTAGTGAGGTATGAGCTCATAACCTAGAACTCTCGAAAGGTGAAAGAAATAAGGTGGCCCTAAATGAGAGAAAGAACTAATCTAAGTCACCTAAAAGATAAGTGGAAGAAAGTCATGTTATAATTGTTATGATCCATGAGTATTTTTTTTTATGATTGAAATTAGTATATCATACCTTGCATTGCCATGCATTTCATGATAAGGTATATTGCATTCATGACATCCAAGATGTATGCTAAAATAAATGGGCCTCGGTAAATGGTACTTTAGAACTTTAAAATTGAACCTTATGCATGTCTACCTTTTTACAAAGAAACTCGAGCTTCTTGAGGACGTTGATGATGACACCAAGATAGGAATACCTTCCTGAGATTCTTCCGATGACCTACTCTTCAAGGGCACAAGCCCGAGGAGAGCGTATCCATTGTAACCCCGATGCTCCTCGCTCTGCACCTACCCAGAGTACGTTCCCCGTTCACCCCCGACTCATTCTGAGACCAACCCCTCCAAGATAGACATCCCATCTGGGTTCCTCCACCGTTCCCATGGAGTTAGGTAGCGAGGATCCTGTACGCGGCCACTTCGAGAGGCAGGGTGAGGATGGTCCATCGTGGAGCACATGCCCGACCTCTCACCGCTTGGCCACCCCAGCCAATTTGGCTTAATGGATTGGGTATGTACCTCCTTTGATGGGCAGGAGTAAAGGGCAGGTGATTCTAGTGCACACACACCCGTACATGTTTAGGATAGCCTTCTTTTGCTTTTAGAGGTTATCTATTTTAGATGCACGATTGTAGATGGGAGATTATGATGTATTTTCTTTATGTTTCTTCATGTTATGCACGGATGATATTAATGCTACTACTACTTGTTTAGTGTATAGAATAACTATTTATATGTCTAATTATGATGTTGTTTCATTTATGGTTTTATGTTCAGTTGATATGTCATGATTTTCCCTATTGATTTTTTCAAGGCAACGATGTCATTTACTTTATGCAAGCGTATGGCTCACGTTTTCTTCTTTTTAAAGAAAAATTTTACCCATATTTTCCTAAGTATTTTCTAAAGCCAGAGTTAAGAATTGAGACAAAAGAGTAATATCTAATAATTAACTTGAATACATCCTAGGTGTATTGTGTTAAATTTTAGGGTGTTACAATATAGAACCATAATAGTCACAATCATAGCAAGCATCTCCAATAAACAAATAATCTGAAAAGTATAACTATTGATTAATATAGTTAATCATAGTCAAAATATCATATTGTCTGCAAAACTATTAAAAATGGAAAGTAATGGTTTTTATATATACCTTTAGAAGCAAATTTTTTGTTACTTTGTTCATTGTCTGGATTACAACAATAAAGAAATAATTATATTACAGAATAAAAACCAAAGCATAAAAAACCAGAACTATTATATTAAACTTATTTAAATAGTTGTTAATTGATCAATATAGGAAAATACATGAAATATAAATTACACCTCTTATATTTCCCTTAAGCTGAATTTGCATTTATATTCATGATAGATGTATCAGAATCTTAACATTTATTGGAGAATAATAAAAATTATTAATAACTCTAACTAAATTAAATAATATTAAAAAATAATATGCTACAAACTTATTATATTTGATCAAGCCTGCAAATTACTTATAATTAACTTAATAAATTTGCAAATTTTAAAAATCAAAATCTCCACAAGTTTTAAAAGTAAGTGTAAATAACACATATTAGACACATGAATATAAAGTATAAACCTCCATCATATATCAAGAGAGTGGAACATGGCATATCACTTGTTGGTATTGATTCTAAATTACACAAAACATTTGCAATAATAATTACTAGAAAGAAATTATATAATACTTAAAGAAAAATCTTTTATAAAATCACTATGAGAAATAGCATACGATCTTGTTCATATAGAATTTAAAGTCAAGGATCAATCGTTGATATCAAACCATTGGAAGTCATGTTATTAGAGGATTTTATAATAATAACTAATATACATATATGTGTGTGTGTATGTAGTACAAAGCCATACAAAGTTGAATTACTAAACCTTAATCTAAATTCTGAAAGTTTAGATATGTTTCTCTTTCTTCTACAATACTCTTTACACACTTATCTGAATGAAGTATGTGTTTTCCAGATCAAGCCGACTTATACCTCAAACATATAAATGTAAAGAGGTGAATTTTGCATTTGTAATCAATGATAGTATCAGTGATAAAGTTGAATAAACTTAGAATAAAGTAACCTTGAGTAATGTAACACCCTGAGTTTATTTCAAAATTAATTGGGACTTTATTAATGAAAATCTTAATTTTCTAACAGACGTAGTAATGATGAGAATAACTCTATGAACAAACAAAAAAAGTAAATAGTATTTTGTGGGTCCGTGGGCCCGATTGGGATAGCCGAAACCCTAGAGTTCAAACCCAGAGATATTTGAAACTAAGAAAACATAGGAATAAGATTAGAAATAGTTAGAAATGAAAAATTTATACTTAGAATTAAATTTCGGTAATATAATTATCCAAGTAAGTGTTTTACTCGGTCGGCAAAATTTTGCGATCTCTAGCACCAAAAACTAGTTTAATCTCTACAAAATGAAGAAGCTTATCCATCTATATCAAATGAATGGCTAAGATTCAATCTTGAAATACAAGATTGAATCCTAGCCATCCAATTTACTCTCTTAGACTAAAGATTTTCCAATTATATTATATAATATTCATTCATTAATTACAAGATAAATACAAGCTCAATTCTTCTTCAACAAGCCAAAAAGCATTCGGTCATCACCAAGAGAAACAACAGCAGCCTCATTTCCATTTTCAAAAGCTTCAACTTGATTTTCCAACCTCAAAACACTAGCCTAGAGTTGTTAAAACTTGCAAACCCCTTTCACTAAACTTGTTCTATGTCTCAATATCTATAAATATAACCAATTGAAATCTCAATTCATCACCAATCCTAACCTTGCTACCTCATACCTCACTAATTTTAGAAGGGATTGGGTGTGATTTGGGAGCTTTGTAGTGAAGGCAATCCAACTGGAGCATCTTAGAACCAAGGATACACTAGTTTCCAAGAGTAGGGTTTCTTTGTGTCTTGTTTTGTGTTTTTTGTTCTTGTAGATTTTGGGTTGTTCTAATTTGATAAATTCTGGTTTTAATGTGAGATTACATCTATATGTTGATGTATTTGCATGGGTAGGATAGTTTGGTGTTATGGAAAAATCATTTTTGCAAAAGAGGTGTTAAATCCTACTTGCTGAAAATTCGGTTTCTGGCAGGGAATGATCATGAATTTTCGGGCACAATTGTAGGTATTTTTATGAGCTACAAAAATTATAGGTTGAAGCTAACATCCTAAACTAGTCCCACAATTTTTCTTGAGATCAGTTTTTGACTCCTAATGCTTTTAAAAAAATCAAGAACCAAATGGTATCCATGCTGCCTTGAAATATTGGAATTGAAGCTGTAAATTTGTCTAATTTTGTTACTATAGCAAGTGATTGGTTTATTCTTTGAAATTTTTAAAGAGTGCTGACAACATCTTGAAGTGTAACTGTAATTTTTATTTTGAATTGATTCAATCATTTGCTAGGGTTAAAAATTATGAGATTCCAATTCTAAGCTAAGTGTAAATGGACTTTGACTACCAAACTTGTGTAATTTTGTTAACATAGTTAAGGAATGATTCTTGTTATGAAAATTTTACAGTACTTTGGGGACACATTGAGGTATCCTGGAGAAATTTAGGGACATGGAATTGATCATTTGACATGTCAAATAAATCATGCTATTTGAATAAAATTTGTTAAAGTGCTGGAGTAAACCAAATTCTTGATTTGAAAGCATAATGGATTATGACACAAGTATGAAAATTATACATGCATGATGCATTATTTGAAGATTCATTTATGAGGAATGGATGAGAAATTCATTATAAATAAACATTCATATGTGACTTGGGCACGCATTTAGAAAACTGAATGATGATGATTAAATATATGTGACAAAAAAGAAAGAAATTCAATTGTGCATATTCTAATATATGGGGAAAATAGAGACAAGATTTATGTTGATGAAAAAGGAAGGCAAGAATAAGGACTTCTTGAGAAATATTATGAGTCGATAGATGTATCGGCTAGGAATAGAACTATGTGAGATTCGAAAAAGGAAAAAAATGAAGTCCAATAATTACGTATAGGAATGAGCTCATGTCTTGGTAAGCAGTCTATTGGCCATTGTGGAGTTGTCCACTAGAAATACCACTTGGTATAGATTTAAGTCTTCCCTATGTTAATGGAAAGAAAAAAATGTATGGAATTGAATTCTATAGTTACAAAAGAACAATGCACAAATCATTACTATGTTTGCATTTGACTTTACATGATGTATATACATTGGTATTGATACATATAATTTTTGCATGAAGATTCCTACATGAATAAGCTTATTGTTTATGATTTGCATCATATTTAAGGGAGTATTTCTGAGAATTATATAATATTCTCATATCTACGGTTGTATTTATTAAGTACAAGTTGTGTATGAATTACTTTTATGTATATATTTTATTTTCTTTGTAACCCTATGAGTTTAATTTATCTTATTCTATTTTTCTCGACTAGTATATATTATAGAAAGGTAGTGATACTCTTCTAATTATTATGTTGATACTCAGTAATACATGATAGTTAGGAGGATGTTACAAGTAATCCTTTGGACACCATGTGTTGTTTCAAATTATTAGGCATGAAAGAAGATGAAGTTGATAATTCTTAAACTAGTATCAATGGTATTTGTTTGAGTTCCATTACATTTTCTCTAGTTAGCAAGAGTCATAGGTGAATCTAATGTCATGCATTGGCTGAGATAATTTGTTTGGTAAACTCTTGTGTGGAAAGTGGTTATAAACAAAAGGTAGTAATGAAAGCAATTGATTTCCATCATTAATACAAACAACAGACATTTTTTGTGTTGTGCATCCATCATTGAATGTTGATGTGTCAAAGGATACACTGAAATTGCACATAATTAAATTGAATGATCACAAAGAATAATTAAAACAAACAATGAATAGATTTAAAAAACAAATGTAAAATCTATCACCTTGTCGATTTTCTTTTAAAGGACTCCTTGTAGAATTATCAGCTACTAAAGTTCTATCTGATAACAACTGTATATTTAACTTGATGCTGAAAATCATTTCTTTCCTTACTTATATTTTCTGAAATAGATACACATACAATTAACTGATTTAACAAAAAATTTAAAAAAGCAACTGATGTCACAAATTAATGTATTCCAACCTTGATCTTGTAATGAACTTATAGTTTTTTGCCTTTTCTAGCTCTTAGAATTGTTCTTCTTCTTCAAGCATTAGTTTTATCTTGTGAGTCCATGATATTTATATTCCAGAGATGTCTAGATTATGTGTTTTTGTTGTTTGGATTTAAGAAACGGTAAACAAACGACAACTATAAATCATACTACATCATAATATATGAGTAGTAGTTTTGAAAATATTAAACACTATTTTTTAGCTCCTGGTATAAGGAAAATCTACTTCAATTTATGTAAGTGTATTGAAAACTTAGGAAATTGTGAAAGTAATGCATTGTTTCTATTTCGGCATTTAGAAGGGTTAAAAAGGTTATTTTATATCGGAGTAACTGACTTACTCTGTAGTTAATAACGTGTGTACCTTTCCATCTAGTTATGATATCATGTGGTTGTTTTTGTATTCTTTATATATTATCACATATATGTTGGAAAAAAAGATCAAAAATAGAACTTCAAGGCAGGCTTTTCAAAATTAAGATCTCTTATCCACTTTCATTATCATAACTGTAACGCACATGGTGAGAGGAGGAGTAATCGCGATGCAAGAAGGCACGAACAAGGCGGCTTCTGGCAAGGCCTCTAGCGAGGGGTACATGAATGAACCGATTACACACCAGAATGAGAGGATCTTGATGGTATAGGTATGGGACTATAATTTGAGGATGGCTTATATGAATTGATTGGCACTACCTATGCCAACAAGATGCATCTTCTTCGGTACCCATCATGAAAGAACTCCATGGTTAAGCGTGCTTGACTTGGAGTAATTTTGGAATGGGTGACCTTCTAGGAAGTTCCAAGAAGCATGTGAGTGAAGACAAAGCACACTGAAAAGACTCGTGTTGGTTTATAGGGACAAGTCGTCAATCCATAAAGCGGTAGAGGATGTTACAATAACTCTTTTAGTTGCCTTGCAGATAACCTCCTTGCTAACAATGTCCATTTGTTGTGTAATTATTTGTGTAGCACACACTACACTTTATACAATGAACTGATGTGTTGAAAAAAAATAAGGTATTAATATTTATCTAAAGAGTTATCATGTTGGACCATAGAGTTTTGATTACTTTCATATTCCAAGCACAAAGTGATTTAGCCTGCAAGATGAATCTCTTTGGAAGATTATTCCATTTTAAAAGTCAAAAAGATATAGATAATACTTTTATTACTACAAATATTGTGGACAATCTTGAATTCCAACTAAAGTTAGTTCATTACATCATATAAGAATGGAAGCAATTAATCTAATAAAACATCTTTGATAAACAACAAGCTATCAGTAAAGTCAATTGTATAAATTACACAAAAATCAGCCCTTTGATAACAAATTGTTTCCCTTATCCTATTATCTAGAGTGTATCTATAAATCCGATCAGCATCATTAAAATTCCATGGGACATCTAGACTTCTCTCTTTGATAACAACCAAATTGTTCTTCCACATTCCAATAGGATTCTCATTGGGGTGAAGTGGTCCAATTGCTGCAATTTTCTCCATACATTTTCACATCCTGTCTTTATATTAAGAATCCAAACATGGACAGTGAAAGGTAAGTTTCTAACTAATCCAAATTTAGCAATATCTGACCCCCCAAACTGACTTAGCTTCACCAAGAGTCATATTATATGGCACCTTAAAAATATTCAAAGTCATCATATCAAAATCATTGATAACCACACAATTGAGAACGGGGTATTAGAAAAGGATATTTCTTAAACCTATGAAAGAAAGCTTTTTGCTCTCTTACAATGTTGTAAGGAGCAATGAAATCTACCTCAACATTATTAAAAGTATCAAAGTGAGGAAACTCATTCTTTTTTATGTCTAGTCTTCCAAATTTGCAAACCATAAGACTATCAATATATTTAGTGACAAACATGAAGGCAACATAACAATGTTTTTTTTTTTTTTTTGCTGAAAACTAATGAGGCAACTATATCTTCGAGTTTCATATTAGAAATATTGAATAACTCTTAACAATCTGTAGTGAATGGATTCCACAAACACATCTTCTCCTTATTTTCTTCATATGTCAACTTCAACAAAACCATTCCATGTTGTGAACAAAAGATATCAATGGATAAGACCTCATTAAATATATCAGGACATAGGAGATCATAAACTCCAGACTTCTCATGTGAAGGACTTGGAAAATAGGAACTAAATTATCATTTAAATCAAACCTGCTGCTTGAATCAAAGACCTGCTCTATGTTTATCTCCATAAAGAGCTTGTTGCTCAGCAAAGCTTGTATTGGTGATACTAAAAATCCAATTGGAACTAACCACGCTTAAATGCAATATACTAAGAGAAGGTAAGTGTATCATGACCGTTGACATTAGTTCAGAAGTAATAGCATAATGCCCTATGTCAAAAGGATGAAAACCATCATCCTTTGCCGGCTTAGCCTGGTAACCCTCTCCATTGAGTTGGTGAAAATCAAGTATCTAAGTTGGATAAACCAAGATAAAAGTTTTGACTACATAATATCCAAGTAAAAGGCGTATATATATAAAATATTATGCATCTAGTATTGGGAATATAAACTATTTTGTCTACTATTACCAATAAGTGCTTTTAGTCGTATATTGTATACAAACCAAACAAACACACAGACCACCACTAAGTTATTTAATCACGTTTTACACCATTATGACTAATATCACATTTTACACCATTGGTAATACTACTCTTTAACTCTCTAATATTGGGGCAAATTACAATTCTCTTAGTATTAGCAGTAATAAGTTACCACTATGACCAACACATGAGTTGTATCAATTTTAAATGGATGATTCATCGACATAGGAATACCATGAATTATGTTACTGTAAATGCCTTTTCTCCTAAATGATAATTACTTATCATTCATGTAATCTTTAGCCTCAATTGTACATAGCCATCTAAACACACCCTAAAGATTTACAATAAACTAGACAGTCAATGCAATTTTAGAGAATGCTTGTGCAAAATTATTATTTGATATGTATAAAATTCTTGCTACTTACGCAACTCTTGCAAATATTAGTGTAAAATTGAAATGATATTCAAACTAAAACTATTCCTCTTTTACAAAGTTTTTAAAGTACAAATTAGGTAGGTCAATGAGTTTTTCTTGCGACTTAATCAAGATATTGAAAGGTAAAATTCTTTAATATCTTTACTTAAATATACATTGAAAGCACTCACAACTATACTCTTTTGCTTGTTTGTAAATGTGTTTATAGTTCTAATTTTTCTTTAAGTTCAAAATATGAATCGAAGTTCAAAAAATTTGTATATTGCAAGCATCCTGCTATCCATTCTATCAACTACAGAATCACAGAGAGTTTATAATATAGAAATTCACTCTATAATCAAAGAAATGGAGAAAGTAATCCTTAACTCTAGGAATGGAATAATGATAGCATAACATCATCCTGCAAACAACTTCTTTTATTTATAAAGAAACACTAACTAATAACAAACCTAGAAAATAAAAAATAAGCATTACTACAAAAGAGAAAAAGATCATGACATTTTCCAACTAAACTTCAGGCCAAATATACTACTCAAACTGGAAATATGCCATACGAATGGAGTATAACACTTTTCAGCTCAATTTCTTCATTCCATGAGAAAGTCTGCACTATCCTTCTTTTACCTCTTAAATAGTCAACCTTTGAGAAGTAGATTTGATATAACTTGTCTTTCATCAAGCCCAATATGCTAGCTTCCATAATCATTAGCAATTTGTCGTTGATGAATAATAATGGTGACTCTCCAATAGGTAGACCCTAAACTGAAAAAAGTTTATGCCAATTAACAATTTCACTATCACCATATTTGATATTCCAAAAAACAACATTATAAGACCAAAGAGATTGTTCATAACATAAATATCCAACTCTATCACTTTTAATAACCAAATTTTGAAATTAATAACCAAATTTTGAAATTTAGATTTAGCATCATGAGGAATAATGATCTCATCAAATTTCAATTGAGAAAGGGAGAAGGTTATAATAGATTTAGGGTGCTTGAAGTTTGGACCTATCCAGTTTATCCAATGTGCAACCCTATTGAAGACGCAGAATTTGGTCCCAATTTGAATATGTTATGATCACAAAGAGAAGTTTTACACGAGTTTTTCAATGTAGATGAATAAACAGTGTACCAAGGAATACTATCAGTGAAGCTCTTCTTGAAGATATGCACAAGTCGATATTCAGACTAGAAGAAAATATCCAAAAGAGTATGTGAAGACATTTAAACAACCATGGTTAGTGACTGGATCAACTATTAATCGTATTTTGTTAGTGAACGGATTCCAAACCATCAAAAAGGTGGCTATTCCAGGAAGGAATACCTGAAGCGATGTTGCCATTCTTAGAACTAACAACCTTAAACCATCCATATGTGTCAATGTTAAATGGCAAATCAAAATGACTAAAATCTCCTATTAGTATTCAGCTTTGTCATCCAGTCAATCCTCCAGGCTAGATATCCGATATGTGCAAGGACACTTCTAGCTTGCTTCTGCTTAATCTGGAAATGAGTGAGCAAGAACTATGGATGCGAAATTTCGTAAAGCTATGCTTTAGATAAGTATTTACACCTCACAATTGTTTTGTGATGAGCTCTTAAAAGATCTAGCAATGAGATCATTCTGTAAAAATGTCATAGCATACTTAGAATGTGAAACATCACTCATATTTCCTTAAATTGAGTATTATGAAGAAAAGATTGCTGAGTTTTAATCCCTTACTAACCAAAACTTGAATTGAATGATAGTAACACATCATTCATAAGATCTCAAGAAAGTCTATATATAGATAGATAAATATATCGACTAAGCAAATGGTACTTTTTTTTTATGGAGTAGGTCCCAATTTCCAAACTCTTTACGTCTTCTTACTCATGTATAATTATTAAGTCAAGATGTAAACAGTCAACGCATCAATTCATAACATTTTACTATGCAGGAATGGGTAATTACAATGTTTACTCATTCCCAACACATTTTAAAAAAACTATCTATATATCCATTGTAATCTCAGTCTAAAATGATTCATTACCATTAAGTGGATTTTTCCAAAGGATTGGTCAAACATGATCAATCTAGCCATTTAAATAATATAACAAAAAATCATAAAACGTAACCTAACACCAAACTAATCGACGTATATATCTAGAATGGATATTGCAAAAACTAAGTGATGATATTATACCAAATTGTTTTTCCCTTGATAATTATAATAACATCATATAAATAGAATGCCATCTCTTTATCTAGATGGCTTCACATAACTTGAAAATGAAAATGATAAACATAAAAATTTATAAATAATAACCACTTCCCACCATTACATAACAACAGATAACTACACATTCAAGTCTAGAGGGCTAACAACACCAAGACTAAACTGGAAATAAACCATAATTGAATAATATGACAGACTTGAGGTCAACATCTTCATTCCAAGAAAGAGAATATATCAGTCTTCTTGAGTTACTCTTGTAGTTCAACCTCAAGAAATCAACCTCAATCAAGTTCATGCCTTCTAGATCTATAAATCTTGAGTTTGATTACTCAACTAGTAGGATATATCATCAAGAATCATGTATGGAGTCTCCGAATGGTAAACCCCCCAATGTAGAAAATTTTTCCATTGACTAATAGGACCTTGTGGTTCTTTTATGCGCCAAAGCACAATGTTGCAATTTGGGATAGAATACTCAAATGACAGATAGCCAAGATTGTTATCATGATTGGTAATCTGATTTGCACTCATTCAAAATCACAATCTCAACAAATTGTAACTTCCAAGGCCAAAATAAATGACAAAAAGTGGGCCTTTCACCTGAGACATAGAAAAATTTAACCAATATACTACACCATCAATCACGATCGAGTTTGGAGCCAACCTTTCAATTCTTTCATCACATTGAATTACCCTAGACTAACTCTCAATGCTAGATGAGTAAAAACTGAACCATAGTCTCACATCATGAAAGCTCTTTACTATTTTTAATATATCCAAAAGCATAGATAAAAATAGATAGACATCCACAAGCATAGAGGCTCATCAAGGCGCTGAATTATTAGTAAGTGGATTTGAAACAATGATGTTACTATGTTTCCTAGATCACAGTACCAAATACAAATATTTCCATTCTCTGTACCGACAATAGAGAACTACCCATGATTATTCAAATGAAATGGTAACTAGAAAACAACATCATTACCTTTATCCACACCTAATCGTCTTATCCAATTTTGTCTGAGCATCTAAATAGGATATCCAAAGTGTAGCAAAATGAACCTCTCTTCCCGCTTTCTAAATTAGAGTGCTTTTTCAAAAAGTCTTGTCAGAAACTATTCACTCGTGCAAAGTATGCATACATGCCTTACGGTTAAAAAGATATCAAGATAAGTACAAGAAACCAAGATTCGGACTTCAGAAAGTAGCACAAGACTTCAGAAAGCATACCTAAAATGAAGATATCCATCAAATGTTGAACCCAACATGTTCTACTAGCTTCAATCTTCATGATCACAAATCTTTTAGAATTATAAGGGTTGGATTGAAGATTCTGAAGATCAAAGATTCATCAAGGAATTGATTCTAACTTTAGAAAGCTCACTTCACTGTGGAGCATTGAACGTTACTGAAAAATGAGGTAAATTTAAATTGTTGAAATTCAAATTTAAAGTGAAAACTAGTTTCAAACTGACGAGTTATCTCTTCTACTAACTTGGTCAACAACCACAGCTTCTAGAAGAAGAATTCAAAAACCATGTTCAGAAAGTAAAGTAGTTTTGAAGTAACATAGAAACCTCAATCGTACAATGGCTTCTACAAAAGTTCTAAAAAATAGACAGGCTACTCTTCTAGACTATTTTTCTAAGACAAAAATGGATAATCAATGAAAATTTGATCAAGGCCAATGGTCACATGGAAACTCTGTGCAAATATCTCTTCATGTCTAGTAAGGTTCATCATATCATTATCTAATCAGTCTCCTTACTTGTAAAAATCTTCTTTCCACATTCTTGAATAATTATATGTTCTTCCTAGGAAGATTTATGGGAAAGAAGTCATTCAAGTTATCCCAGGTTATTCATGTATACTTTAAGGAAACTTGAGTGTAGGTTAGTTTGAGTGGCAACCCAAACACAAAAACCTTTGTATCCTCGATCCAGGAGTGATCAATGTGAGATAGCTTAGAGAGGCTAATGTAAAACTACTTGCAGACACGCAGTAAGGTGTTCTTGCTACTCTTGATTCAGCTTAGAGCTGGGAAAGACTTCTCGATTCAAGCTTAGAGAGACTGGTGAATAACTACTTTCAACATGATAATAGAGGTTGTCTATTGGTCATGGGTTTAGCTTGGAAGAGATGGAAAGACTACCGGTTTAGCTAGGAAAGGCTGCTAAATAACTACTTGCAACGTGAGGTGAGAGTCGTCTACTTGTCACGGGTTAGCTTGGAGAGGTTAATACAAAACTACTCAAGATTCAACTTGGAGAGGCTGGTGAATAACTCAGGTTGTGATAGTAGGGGTTGTCACTAGTCACACAAGAGAGCTTGGAAAGGCTAATGTAAAGACTATCCATTTTCTTTCTCTAGTTTAAGAAAGATGTTTAGTGGAACCTCAACGTGTGTTGAGTCCTGGATGTGTTGCTGAAACCAGTATAAAAATACTTGTGTCTTTTTCTTATCCCTGATCTCCTTTACTTTCTATGTTATGCTGTATAATTTAATATTTGCTGATATATCGTTTTGGTTGTTACTATTTCTATGCTTCAAAAATCTACTTTCTGAAATAGCTAATATGTTTTCTGTTGCACTCCAAGGTTAATGCTTGATAGTTCTTTTGTTAAATATTTCAAGATACGAAAGAGGCAAAGAATGATTTAACCCCTCCTCCTTCTTGTGCACTTTTATACCTATATTGATAACTTCAGTTGTAACATCCTAGTTTTCTTCAGATATTAATTGAGGAAAACTAATAGGAATATTAGAATTCTGGCAGGAACGGTGTGATGAGAATGACTCCATGAGGGAAAAAAAAAAAAAAAAAACGTGAATAGTACTTGGCTGGGCCAAGGCTCCGGGGCTGCGCTTGGATTCAGGACTGGAGTGCCCGAAACTAAGAAAATATGAGAATAAGATTAGGAATGTGTGGGAACAATAATTTTATACCTAGAATTAAATTTCGGGTGATATCGGATAGTCGGGTACGGCGTTTACCCGTTCGGTAAGATTCGGTGTGTGGTTTTTAACAAAGACATTTCCATCACTACAACTAAATAATATCCCCCAAATTAAGACAAGTGGAAGGCTAGGATTCAATCTTGGAATCCAAGATCAAATCCTAGCCATCCATCATAGCCTAGTCACCAAATTCATCATGATTTTCTACAAATATCTTGCCTTGCATTTATGACAAGCCTAGTCACTTAATCTTCTTAACAAAGCCATGCTCATATTCGGCCATTTCAAGGAGAAATCAGAGCTTGGAAGTCCTCCATAGCCAAGAGCTTCACCTTGTGTTCATCTCACAAAAACCCTAGCTTAGAATCATCAAAACCCAAATCTTCCTTCACAAAAATTGATCTACACTTCCACCTCTACAATTATAACCGATTGAAATTTCAAGAACCCTATCCTTCTTGCACATCCATCAGTGATCAGAGGAGGGTTTGAGGTTGTGTGGGGAGTTTTGGTTGTGAAGAAATCACAACTTAAAACAAGCTAGAGATAAAGACTTGCTGCACCTTCAAGAGTAGGGTTTTCTGCTGCCTTTTTGTGGAATTTTTCAATTCTGTTTTGGCTTGCCCTAATTCCGAAAATTTTGATGATTCTGATGGTTAACATATTGATATTGATGTATGAATTTTTGTGTTGGGTTTGGATGGTTTTAAAATGGGTTTCTCTCAAGTGAAATTGGAACTAGGTTGCTGGACTGAATTCTGCTCTGTAATCAGAATTTCTCACGAATTTTCTGGAAAATTTGTGGGTGGTTTCATGAGCCATGAAAATTATATGTTGTAGTTAAGCCCTTAAACTAAATACACGAATTTTCCTGGGGTTTAATTTTAAGGTTTGATGCCTCAAAAAATTAGAAACCGAATTGTAACTGTTGCTGTCTAAATTGTTGAGACTGAAGTAACAAACTTGCCCAAATTTTTAATCATAGCAATTGATTGAGAAAGCTCCTGAAAGTTTTACACAAGACTAATAACATGTTGAAATACCTCTGTGAATTTTCTTGTACCTTGATTCCATCGAATTCTAGGGTTAAATATTTTGAAAACACAAGTCTGGACCATGAATTTGTGACTTCTGACCACCAGATTTGCCTATTTTATTGAAGTAGTTATATAACTCTGATTGCCCTGAAATTTTTACAGGTTGTTTTAGACACATTGAAGTGTCATGTGAAATTTTCCTTCAGGGTGGAATGATTGTTTGGCATGGTAACCAATTGTTGTGCCTAGAACTTCAATTCTGCCAGAATAATGAGATGTGGAAATGGCTGAAATCTTATGTTAGTATGTGCATATCTTACTGTGTATGTTGAGACATATGGGGAAAACAGAAACAAGGCTTAGAAGGAGTTGAGAGGGAAGGCAAAAAGAAGGACTTCCCTAGAAAAGTTGTGAGTCGATAGACGTGTCGGCTAGGCATAGACTCTGAGTGATCCGGAAATGGAAAAAAATGAAGTTCGATGATCTAATAGGAATGAGCTCATGTCCTAGCGTCTATGGTCCTCTGTGAAATTGTGAATTGTGAATGTATCTCTCTTGAGAATAAGCCTTCCCTATGTTGAGAAAATTGAGAAAGACATGAGGAATGGAGTTTATGATTGTGCACATTATTGCTTGATTGATTATTGTGATACTATCCTTAGTCCCGGCCTACGAGCTCTCTAGACTTCTCTGTATGCGTTTGTATGAATATTGTATATGCATGAATTTCTTATCCCTCCTGTGTATAGTATATGGGGGAAACTACCCTACTGAGAATTTTATATTATTCTCACCACTCCAAGTTGTATGTATTTTATTGTTAGATTCGCAGATGTCGTCCCATGTTTTTCTGATTCGCCACGTGGGTGTGGCAATATGATCCATTGGACTGCATGTACGCCGTTGGTTATTCCCAGTTTCAGGATCTATATGTTCTTTGATCGCTCCTTCAGTACCTCGTCTTCGCCGGGACTTCGACCCCGCTTTTCCTTATGACGGTGTGCCCTTCACATGGCCCATCATGTAGTGTTTGAGATCCCCTCGCTCCACCCGTATCACCCGAGACGCACCCGTTTCGTCATCCTCCTCATCTGACTCAGATCCTCTGAGGACCCCGTGCAAGATGGAGGAGAGGTCATCGCTCGATGGCCAATGGTTTCCTGCATGAGGAATAGAGGCTCTAGAGACGGATGCATTGTACATAGACATAGGATAGTGTTAGGACCTTACCTACCTAAACTTGATGTACTTTTAGTTTTCTTTTGCTCGTTGTATATGTGCATATGCTATTTTGTCAGGGGTGTTTGAGTAGGTTAGGTATCAGGTGGGGGATTAGCCCCGTTCGCATCAGTCCTGGACTTTTGGGGTCACCTTGTTAGTCTTGCCCTTATGATGTATATGTATATAGTGACTGCGACACTATACCCCTATATGTAAATCTCGTTATCATGGTATATGTATTGCGACATTTCGTGTCATTGATTATTTCAACTAGTATAGGTCCTGAACTTACCAGGTACTCTACTAATTACTATGTCCATACTCGAGTAAATGTGGTAATTTGGAGGGTGTTACATCGTAGTAAGACTTGGGTGTATTTTTTGAAGCAGAAATCATAAGCATGTGATGTTTTCAAGTCATTCAAGGCATTTGTGGAAAATCAAAGTGGCTACGGAATAAGATTTTAAGAATAGGCAGAGGAAAAGAATATCTTGCATGTGTAGATTTCTTTGAGTAGCATGGGATTCAACATCAACTAACAACCAAATACACTAACCAACATAATGGAGTCGTAAAGGAAGACAGGACAATCATGGATATGGTGAGATGCATGTTGCGTTTCAACAAGCCAAAAGAATTTTAGCGGAGCGGTTGCTGCTCCCTCTGTACATTTTGAATAGGTGCTCAACAAGGAATGTTCATAATAAGACTCCTAAGGAATCTTAGAGTGGAAGGAGACCTTCAATTCATCACCTCAGAATTTTTAGGTTTATTGCATATGCCTATATACCAGAATAGGTAAGGAAGAAATTGGATGACAAAGGTAAAATGTATTTTCATTGGTTATAGTATGAACTCAAAAGCCTATATAAACTATATAATCCAGATACAAAAAAGGTGATCATTAGTCGAGATGTGACTTTTAATAAAGAAGCAATATCGGACTAGTCTTCTAAAAATCAAAAGGAGCTCATTGTGGTTCATGATAGTTATGAAGAAGAAGATGGACAGGCATATATCAGCTGACTAGAATCATCAAGTCGGCCTTAATGGAATTTTCAATTACAAGCAAGACTGGGGATTATGTTGTGAGCAATGATGATGATCCATCTATAAGAGATGACAATTTTACTTTATTTGCAGATTGTGAACCAGTAAGCTTTGAAAAAGCTTCACTGACAAAAATTGGAGAAAAGCTATGGATGAAGAGATCTTTGCAATTGAGAAAAATGATACCTAGATGCTAATAGATTTGCCAACAGGTAAGAAGCCAATAGGAGTGAAATGGGTATACGAGATAAAGTATAAGCTCAATGGTGAGATTGATTGGTCAAAGTAAGATTGGTTGAAAAGGGATACAAGAAAAAGCCATGTATTGATTACTTTGTGGTATTTGCCCCTGTTACTAGACTTGATACAATTTGGATGATTATTTCATTTTTTCTAAAATAAATGGAAGATATATCAAATGGATGTCAAGCCAGCTTTTTGAATGGTACTTTAGAGGAAGAAGTATATGTCCAGCAACCTAGGTTATAAGACCTCTGGAGAAGAAGACAAAGTCTATAAATTGAAGAAAGAACTATATGGTTTAAAACAACACCAAGAGCATGATATAAGAAGATTGATTCTTATTTTATTGAAATGGTTTTCAAAGATGCCCATTTGAACATACTCTACAATAAATCTATTGAGTCTAGTGATATGCTCGTTGTATGCCTTTATGTTGATTATTTGATTTTCACTGGAAATAATTTAAAGATGATTGCAGAATTTTAGGAGGTCGTGGTGAAACATTTTGAAATGACAGATCTGGGTCTAATGTCTTACTTTCTAGGAATTGAAATTGTTCAGGCGGGATCATGGCATTTTCATTTATCAAAAGAAATATGCTAATGATATTCTAAAGAAGTTTCAGATGGAGAATTCAAAGCTAGTGTCCACTTCAGTGAAAAGAAGCTAAAATTGATAAGGGAAGATCAAGGAAAGGCTAGACCTACCAATTACGAGTTTGATTGGAAGTTTTAAGATATTTGACTGCAACAGGACCAGATATAGTTTTTGGAGTTAGATTATTAAGTAGGTTCATGGAGGAGTCGTACACCTATCATTTGCAAGTAGCTAAAGAATTCTTCCCTATATCAAAGGTACCATGACTGAATGGAATTTTTTCATGGTGATACTAATGATTTGAAACTTGTTGGATACACAAATAGTGACTTGAGGTGACGTAGAAACAAGGAAAAGTACTTCAGGATATGTTTTTCATCTTGGGTCTAGGATATCTTGGTCTTCAAAGAAACAATCAGTTGTTGCACTCTCCATGCCTCAAAGAATATATTCAGGAGCCAATTGGTCTACACAAGCAATATGGCTTAGAAGAATTTTTGAAGCTTTGAAGCAAGCAAAATACTCCCACAATAATATTTTGTGACAACAAGTCTACAATTGCACTTTGCAAAAATTCAATGTTTCATGGGAGATCTAAGCATGTTGATATTTGATTCCACAAGATTCGAGAATTGGTTGCTGAAAAAGAAATATTGATTGATTATTGTCACACATCGAAGAACAAGTTGCAGATATTTACAAAACCATTGAAGGTTTAGTTATTATGCAAGTTGAAGAAAATGTTTAGAATGATTAATTTAATTGCTTGGTTTAAGAGAGGTAATGTGAGCAATTAAACCAAGCATTAAATTTTCAGCATGCTAGAATCTTGCATTTGCATGCTCCAAAATCTTTTAGTTGAATTTGCAGCCACCCTACAATATGGATAGAGGCCATATTGTCAACATTGTCATTAATGATTTTCATACTTGCTTTTCATTAAATGTGGTTATTGAGTCATTTGTCTTATTCCATGTTTTTAGTATAAGAATGAAACTTTGGACGTTGTATGTTGTGGTCAAGTGATGAAATAAGAGAAGCTACGATCAGTTTCTCCAATTCTCTTCCCTTAAACTTCCATTATCACAACATTTGTGAGTGATTGTGTGGATATGATATGACTTGGAATCTTAGCTTTAATAAACCCTATCAATGACTAGGCTTGGGTTCCTTTGTTTTCTTCAGCTTTCATTACCTATGGAAGGTCAAGAATAATGAAGTTTTTGAGCTTTTAACGCTTGCCATGGTGAGTTTGTTGAAAAAGTAAAATTGATAATAAATTAATGATAGAAATTAAAGGGTGGTTTGTAACCACAAATTCAATGAGTGACATTGATAAGTTTTAGATATTTTATTATTAGATAAAACCATTCATTATTTGAAAATGATAAATTTAGGATGTTTTGTATCATTATATAAAGCTCTATATTGTAGCTATTACATGCAAGATAAGAAAACACGTAAACATAAATACAAAGCTGGTAGCTTCTTTCTTCTTCCTTTCTTCCCTGTGTGTGTGTGTGTGTGTGTGTACATTATCATATTTCCAACAAAGTGGTATCAGAGCTACTTACAAAGGGGACCACTTTATCCTTCCAATACCCACAATTATCTAAGCTCAATTATGGCAATTGGGCAGCTGAATGAAGGCTATCCTTGGTGCTCAAGGTGTGTGGGAAATTGTTAAGAAAGGCTACGTAGAATAGAAAATGAGGAGAAGCTAGAGGAGCTAAGAAGGAGGAATTGGAGAATAAAAGAAAGAAAGATCAATGTGCACTTACCATCATCCATCAAGGCTTAGATGATGACATGTTTGAGAAGATTGTTGATGTAACCAATGCCAGAAAGCTTGGGATACTCTTCAAAATTCTATCATGGGAGTTGAAAAGGTGAAAAAGGTGCATCTTCAAACTCTAAGGGCTCAGTTTGAGTCGCTAATGATGAAGGAGACAAAATCTCGAATTATTTCACTAAAATTCTTGGTAGTACACCAAAAAAGCTTGGAGAAAAGTTAGAAAATGTTTTTGTTGTTGAGAAAATCCTTCATTCTCAACTCAAAATTCAACCATGTGGTAGTATCCATAGAAGAATCTAAAGATTTGGAGACAATTTCCATTGATCAGTTAAATGGCTCCTCAAAGGCCCATGAAGAAAAGATGGAAAAAGGAAAACAAGAACGTGTGGAGCATGTCTTGCAAGCAAAACTTTCGTGGAATGCTAAAGAAGAAGCCAAGCGAAAGTGGAAGATGAGGCGAGGCCAAGGACATGGTCGAGGCTATGGACAAGGACGTAGTTATGGAAGGGGAGAGCTCAGAAAATTATTCTCAAGAAAGAAGAAATCAAAATTTTTCTCGAGGTCGTGGAAAAGGTAGAGTAGTTGGAAAAAGACACATTGAATGTTATTCATGTGGAAAAAATGGTCATTATTCTTGGGAGTGTCATACATCAAAAGAAGAAGAGAACAAACTTGTTGTACACAATGAAGATGTTGAACAACCAACATTATTCCTTACACTCAAGGAAGATCAAAATTTTGAAGATAGTACGTTGTATCTTGACAATGGAGCTAGCAACCATATGACAGGTGACAGAAGTAAATTTGTTGCACTTGACACCAATGTGATAGGTCACATGCATTTAGGTGATGAATCAAAATTAGAGATCAAAGGTAAACGGACAATTCTATTTCAGCTAAAGAATGGAAGCCACAAGATTCTTCCTAATTTTACCACATCCCAAAGATGAAGAATAACATTTTGAGTATCAGGAAACTTATGGAGAATGGTTGCAAAATAGTGATGGAAGGTAGCTATCTTTGGCTCAGCGATAAAAAAGGAAACCTCATTGCTAGGGTTTCTATGACAAGAAATTGCATGTTCTTATTAAACATGAGAACTGCGAAGCTATGTATTTGAAATCTTGTGTTGAATATCTATCATGGATTTGGCACATGAGATATGGACATCTAAACTTTGGAGGGCTTAAAGAATTGAGAACAAAGAAGATGGTAAAAGACATTCCAACAATAGATCATCCTCACTAGTTATGTGAAGCTTGCTTACTTGGAAAACATTCAAGAAAGAGTTTTCCAAAGCAATCCAAATTAAGAGCTACCAAGCCACTTCAGTTGATCCATGTAGATGTTTGTGGGCCAATTAAGCCTCTATCACTTGGTAAGAGTACTTACTTTTTGCTTTTCATTGATGATTATTCACGAAAAACATGGGTTTATTTCTTGAAGCAAAAGAGTGAAGCATTTGATGCATTCAAGAGGTTCAAAGCTCGTGTAGGAAAAGAAAGGTTATAAGATTAAATCTCTAAGAACTGATAGAGGTGGAGAGTTCACTTCAACTGAATTCAAGATCTTTTGTGAGAATCATGGCATCTACGTCCCTTGACAGTTCCAAGATCGCCTCAACAAAATGGAGTTGCTGAAAAAGAATAAAAAAATTTTAAATATGGCAAGAACGATGTTGAAGAGCAAGTCATTGCCAAAAGAGTTATGGGAAGAAGGCGAGTTGCATGTGAGTTTATCTCTCAAATTGCTCACCCACCAAAAGTTTGAAAGATGTTACACCTCAAGAAGCAAGCGGCTTAAAGCCCAATGTATCGCATTTGAGAGTTTTTGGATCTATTGCAAATGTTCAAGTTCCTGAGCAAAAAAAATCAAAGCTTGATGATAGGAGCCAGAAGGTTGTGTTCATTGGCTATAAGGAGAACTCAAAAGGCTACAAGTTCTTTAATCCTAATAATAATAAAGTAATAATCAGGTAGAGATGTTGAATTTGAAGAAAGTGCAACTTGGGATTGGAGTACACAAGTTGAAAGCTATGATTTTCTACCTACTTTGAAAAGGAGGAAGCTCCAATACAAGGAGTGCAAGGTGACGTTGAAACCCAATAGATTCATCCCCAATAGCATCATCAACATCATCATCTCCATCTTCTACCTCAAGCAAAGGCCCTCATAGACACCGAAGTCTCACTGATCTCTATGAGCAAACTAAAATGCTAGAAGATGAGAATTTATTGCCTCTATTATCTAATGATGAGCCTTTGAGTTTTAAAGAAACTATCAGGATGAGAAGTGGATACAAGCTATGGAGGAGGAAATTCAAGCAATTGAGAAGAACAACACTTGGGAACTTGCTTTACTTCCAAGAGGTTATCAAGCTATTGGAGTCAAATGGGTTTATAAAGTTAAGAAGAACTCTAAGGGTGATATAGAAAGGTACAAGGCAAGACTCATTGAAAAAGGGTACAAGCAGAAACATGGAGTTGATTATGATGAGGTTTTTACTCATGTTGCTCGCTTAGAGACAATAAGACTATTATTGTCGCTTGCAGCACAAAATGATTGGAAGATCCATCAAATGGATTTGAGGTCTGCCTTTTTGAATGGTAACCTTTTGGAAGAAGTTTATATTGAACAACCTTTAGGTTTTGTTGTTAAAGGTTGTGAAGATAAGGTGTTAAGGCTTAAAAAGGCATTATATGGATTGAAGCAAGCTCCAAGAGCTTGGAACAAGTGCCTTGATAACTATTTTCAAGAAAATGGCTTCACTAGATGCATTCATGAACATGCACTCGTGAAAAAGGAAAATGATGATCTGTTATTTATTTGTGTATATGTGGATGATCTTATATTCACAGGTAACAATCAAATCATGTTTGAAGATTTCAAGAAGGTGATGGCTCAAGAATTTGAGATGAGTGATATGGGGCTCATGTCTTATTATTTGGGAATTGAAGTAAAACAAATGGAGGAGGAATTTTCATCTCACAAGAAGGTTATGCAAGAGAACCTAAAGAAACTCAACATGTCTGATTGCAATTCTACCAATACACCAATAGAGTATGGAGTTAAACTTTCCAAAGAGGAAGAAGGTGTACAAAAGGTTGATCAAACATTGTTCAGAAGTCTCATTAAAAGTCTAAGGTATTCGACTTGTACGAGACCTTACATTTTATTTTCAGTTGGACTAGTCAGTCACTATATGGAGAATCCATCTGAAACCCATATGAAGGAGCTAAGAGAATTCTACGTTATCTCAAAGGCACTCTTGAGTATGGTATGTTTTATTCAGCTTCAAAAGAGTTTAAGTTAGAAGGCTATCGATAGTGATTACGCAGGAGATATTGACGATAGGAAGAGTACTATTGGGTTTGCTTTCTTTATGGGAAATAATGATGAACAACCCATAGCTACTCTTTCAACTTGTGAAACTGAGTATATTGCTACCACGCTTGTGCATGCCATGCAATTTGGTTGAAGATATTATTGAAAGAGCTTCACTTTGAACAACTCAAACCTACCAAGATCATGATGGACAACAAATTGGCTATTGCTCTAGCAAAGAACCCAGTGTTTCATGACAAAGCAAGCATATACAGACAAGGTATCATTTTGTTCACAGTGCATTGAGAACATACATGTGGAGGTTGAATATGTGAAGTCACTTGATCAAATTGCTAACATTTTTCACAAAGCCTCTCAAGTATGATACGTTTCAAAAGTTGAGAAGATGATTGGAGTTGGAAAGATATCAAGTTTAAGGGGGAGTGTTGAAAAAGTAAAATTGATAATAAATTAATGATAGAAATTAAATGGTGATTTGTAACCACAAATTCAATAAGTGACGTTGATAAGTTTTAGATATTTTATTATTAAATAAAACCATTCATCATTTGGAAATGGTAAATTTAGGATGTTTTGTATCATTATGTAAAGCTCTATTGTAGCTATTACATGCAAGACAAGAACATGTAAACATAAATACAAAGCTTGCAGCTTCTTTCTTCTTCCTTCTTGCGTCTGTGTGTGTGTGCTTACATTATCATATTTCCAACAGAGTTTTTTCATCGTTTTTTGCAATTTTTCGAAGTTAACTGGTGTATGTTAATAGAGTTTGCTTCTACTAATGTTGTTTGGCCTACTGTTGCTTTCATATCCTGGTCATTTCCTCCTGTGGGCTGGACTAAATTAAACTCTTATGGCTCTGTTTATATTCTCATCAAGCCCCTTGTGGGGGGCTCTTTTGGGATGCTATAGGACGATTCATGGGTGGTTTTGCAGCGGATTTAGGCATTGGCCCCATCACAATTGCTGAAATTTGGGGTGCGTATTATGCTCTCTTTGCTTGGCAGAATGGTTTTAATCGGGTGCTCTTAGAGATGGATTCTACTGCGGCTGTTGCTATTAATCAGCATGGGAGTGACAACAAACACCCTTATGCGGGTATTGTTGCCCAGATTCATGATCTCTTGCAGAGGAATTGGCATGTTCTTTTTCGACATATCTTTCGGGAAGCAAACCGTGCTGCTGATTGCCTTTCTTCGTTTGGTATTCTTTGGACATGGGAGTGTGTTTTCACTCCACTCGTCCTCCTTATTTAGGTTCTGTTTTGTTGGATGGTATTGTTGGAGTTGCTTTGCCCCGGTCTATGTTTTAGTTTGTTTTGTTTAGGCTTTTGCCCGTCTAATCACCAAAAGAAAATGGCAAAAGGTTGAGTGTCATATGCTTTGGGACAAGATGGGTAGGTAAACAGTGTTTAGCCACTATGAACGGAAGGAAAAATGCATGTGCCTCAGCAGGGAAACCTTTGAAATTTATACAATTGTCATAAATTGATTATAAGCCAACCGATCCATGTCTATAAATCACAAATCTGTTGATACTCAACCAATTTTACATATATGTGGCCTATCATAAATTGGTTTAAGTGTCAACAGGTTTCCATACACATATAAAGTGAAGACATTTAGGAAATTAATCTCACAAAAGGGAATACCTACAAATAATAATTTATTAGTTTCAAATGGGAAAAAAAAAATCCAACTTCTGAAGGGAAAATTATTCATAATTGATTGACAAATGGCATTGTCTACGTAATATTACTTAATTCTATAAGCTAATAGTCAGATTTAAATGTAGCTTTGTTTCTTATCACGTTAGTTGAGGCTGTTTAATTTCAGGTTTTAATTTAAATTTCTAGTTTCCAAGAATTTGTAAAGGAATAACTAAAATTCAAAGTCTTCCAATTTCATTTTTCAAAATTTTTCATTTTTTCCTTCAAACCTGAAAAATTGATAATGAAACGTAAAACCAAACAGTCCTTTAAAATCTTTGAAACTTCATCAATAGGGTTAAAACTCACTAAATATTTGAAAAGAAACTAATTTTAATATATTAACGTGTAAAAAAAATTTACATTATTATCCAATCAAATCTCTCATTTTGTGTGATGTTTCAAATAATAGAGGTTAAAAATAACCATATTCCTATACGATGTGAAATTATATGATTAGACAAATGTGTAAAATTTTTACACTATCAATACCATCCAATTAAATCCATTTGAAAAACTGACAAATCCTTTGGTGTCGTAGTGGTAATCTAATAACATTATTAATATAAAAGATGGATGCGATATAAGATTTAGGAAAATGTTATCTGACGCACCGCGCGACGCACGGAGCGCAACATACGGTACGGACATGGGAGAGTTGTAAGATGCATCCACACAATGAGGGAATATCGTGGGTACAGCGCAGGAAATTAAAAAAAAAGAAAACCCAGCTCACTCCCTCACCCCCCTTCCCTCTTTCCCTCCCACCCCCTTTCCCCTCTTCCCTGTCACCTCTCTAAGCGTACAACCTCTCTGCCCCTCCTCCATCAAGTCAATCCAGAAAGCCCCTGAGCAACTCTACCCCTCGCCCTCTTTGCTCAAGTTTGACGGCGTTGACCCGCCCCCAAGAGAACCCCTCCCTTCACTCTCTTTCTTCCAGGTACTCTAGGACTCAAACTCTCGGCCCCACCTGGGATCGGTGCAAAGTCTCGGCCCTCAAACTCTCGGCCTGGAGCAAGTTGTCTGCCCTCCGCCTCTCCTGCTCAAGGTTGACGACGACGTCGAGACCCACCCCCAAGAGAAACCCCTGTCCCCTGTCACTTCTCATCCTTCGGGCCTCAAGCCTCTCGGCCCTTCCCGTGAATCGGCGCATGATATATAGGTTCTATGTAAGTAGGTGGTAGAATTTTACCCACATGTGCCATCAAATATAGTATATTTTGTAAGGAGCTTGATATTTATATATAAGAAGGTCAATATTTGCAATATGGAAAAATAGAAGCCTACAATTGTGTGGTACAGGCCAAAAATTTCAAATATTTAATGTGGTTGCATTTTTTGTCACAACTATTTCCAGGTCTAACATTTTTGTGGTCTCTCCTTAGTTGTCCTGGTAAGTTGGTATGTTTTTGTAAATTTGGTGGTGACAAGTGCTAAAAGCTGGTATACTATTCAAGTTGTGCTAGGACTCATATGAAATTTGAGTTTTTAAGGAATTTGGCAGTGAAAAGTATTATATAGGCTTGAAGGATATTGGATTAGTGACCTGGTGCTTCAGGCACATTTAAGTCCTTCCTACACGATCAAATACCAAAATTTTTTGTTCTTCTGAGCATTGGTAAGTCATAAGAAATGTTGGTGAGTCATCCAAATAGTGGTAAATTTTCAATTTTGAAAATATTGAAAAGAGGATAACTTTTCTTGGAAAGTTGATATTAAGGGCTACGGTTAAGGAAGCTGATAGGCCCTTTACATGATGAATTGGTCCTTCTCAACACCTTCCAACATTAGCAAAATGAATAAAAAAAGTCAAATCACGTCCTGGTGTGTGTTGGTAAGTGTTCACTTATCTTGGTAAGTTATGTTCAAAATGTTGGTAAGTAAGCCAACTCCTGGTATATTTTCATTTTGGAAATCAAGAGATCAAAGACTATGATAGAGGACTTGTGGCCTTTATACTGACAAATTGGTCCTCCCAACAAGATCCACTATTATCAAAACGAATAAAAGTAGACAAATCACGCTGGTTCAAGTTGGTAAGTGTCACATTTTGTTGGTAACTCTTGTTCAATATGTTGGTAAGTAACGGGAAATCCTGGTAAATTTAAGTTTGAAAAACCTGAAAAGGACATGACTTTTCTATCAAAGATGAGTCAAAGACTATGATAGAGGACTTTTAGCGCCTTTATCCTGACAAATTGGTCCTCCCCAGCAAGATCACCATTATCAAAACGAATAAAAGTAGACAAATCACGCTCTGGTTCAGTTGGTAAGTGTCACATTTGTTGGTAACTATTGTTCAACATGTTGGTAAGTAACGGAAATCCTGGTAAATTTCCAGTTAAAAACCTGAAAAGGACATGACTTTTCTATCAAAGATGAGTCAAAGACTATGATAGAGGACTTTTATGGCCTTTATACCAAATTGGTGCTACCCGGCAAGTAGCCATTATCAAAACGATAAAAGTAGACAATCACGCTCTGGTTCAAGTTGGTAAGTGTCACATTTTGTTGGTAACTATTGTTCAATATGTTGGTAAGTGAGCGGAAATCCTGGTAAATTTTCAGTTCTGAAAAAACTGAAAGGACATGACTTTCTTCAAAGACGAGAGAAAGACTTGTGATAGAGGACTTTTAGGGCCTTTATTTACAAATTGGTCCTCCCAGCAAGATCCAACATTATCAAAACGATACAACTAGACAAATCACACTCTACTTCATGTTGGTAAGTGTCATTTTTGTTGGTAACTAATGTTCAAAATGTTAGTAAGTAGTGCAAATGCTGGTAGATATTGAGTTTGAAAAACCTGAAAAGGACATGACTTTTCTTAGAATGAGATTAAAGAATATGATAGAGGACTTATATGGCCCTTATGGAGAGAATTGGTCCTCCAACAAGATCCAACATTATCATGACAAAAAAAAGATTAATCATGTTCTGCTATGTGGTAAGTATTCAAATTATGTTGGTAAGTCATGTGAAAATGTTGGTAAGTAGGATAAATGCTGGTAAATTTTCAATTTTGAACAACCTGAAAGGGGACGAGTTTTCTTAGGAAAATAATATTAAGGACTACGATAGACTACCAAGGCCTTTATACTGATGAATTGGTCATCAACAAAACATGTAAGCAGCAAATCACTATGCACTCTTAAGGCCATTTATTTAGCCTCACTATCATGTAACTATTTGTACTCCAATATTAAATGACGAAAAATTTTATTTATTACTGTTCTTATATAATGTGGTGTATGATTGACAAGTCACTAATTTCTTATATAATTGTTGGTGGGTCTTTAAAATTTTATTTTGCAGATTACCTATTGGTATCTAGATGGTCTGTAATTCCAAGCCACATCCTGACTTTGTGGCATTTGAAGCGATACTTCAGAATAATCTTATTTAGATTGTGCTAGATAGGCAAAGGCGATTTAGATTTTTTGTTCACTTGAAGGTTTAATCTTAAAAGTTATGACAATGTAATTTTGGTTCACTTCGTTTAAAACATTTCACGCGAAAATTATTGTATTATCGAATGTTTACTATAAAAACTAATCGAAAAATACGTTGTTAAATTAAGTGAGGAAAAGTAGCATTCGAATCCATCTCCAAAGTAGATAAAAATGAAGGATCATCAATTTTCATATGAAGTTCAAAACAATAAATAAGAAATCAATTAGCTCCCAAACAAAATTGAGAGCCATATGAATTCAACGAGTCAGCTGGAAGTCACGTGACGGCACCTCCTCCAAACATGGAATCACAAATTCTAGATCAAGCCTTAAAATAAATGACACCTCCCAATGCCATCTACCTTTAATCCAACACAAGTTACATATAAACTATCTTAATTTAATTTTAAATGTTTCTCAAACTATAATTGTACATCGGGAAATCTGATCATAGTCACGTACATACAGGGTAATGTAGCAATTATTGAAAGATGAATGAAGCCTTGATCTCTTAGAAGTCACTGCTAGCAACGTTTTAACTGCTTAGAAATCTTGACCAGCTTTGCCATGCAATATCCCGCGCACGAGGTTTTTTTCCCAACTTACTCAACTAGACCTTAATTTTTTTTCCCAAATAAATCAAAACCAAAAGTATTTTATTCAGATTAATCATCTATCTATGTACCAATATTTTTCCTTTCAAGGTGAATCCTCCTTCGCACCCTCTCATCGTCCCATATGCAACCAAAGAACCCGAATGCCAATTGTTGTGAACCAAGTGGTTGTCGATGAAAATACACAATCTGGATAATGACAAATTAATTTACAAAATTTGGCATACAGTTTCTACAAATATTTAGGGATACATGAAATATAGACAAATATGAAGCTTATCTTTACACACTCAAGGACCTAGTTTAAAATATTGTATACATACATATGAAGACGATACACAACCAGTATTTTGTTTAAGTATGCAAATATATTGTGCTACATAACATGAGGAAGAACAACAACCGCATGCTCCTGATCTTGTGTTGACTGGTCTTGTATAATGTGATTTGATGTCCGAGCCATTCAAAAATGAATAGACTCCAATTGTACCTACGCACATCATCAACATCTACAATTATACCTATGCAAAGCTTCAAAAATGAATAGACTCCAATTGTACCTATGCAAAATTAAAATGACAAGCAACTAAACTTCCTTAATAATCACCTTTGAGCTTCAACAAAAAGAAATCAGGACTTGGAGCAGAAAATCGCAGTATGTTCGCAAATGAGTGGATACATGACAAAAAATAATACATGTTCAGGGAATGACTTATACTACAAAAACACTTAAAATCTCAAACCCTTACATTCAAATCACTCAAACACACATTGAAGCAAAATAGGGAAAGATATGACAAACCTTTATTGAATAGAGCTGTCACAAGAAGAGGAGGATGAGCCGCTATGGAAGGAGAGGATGTCACGGCCACGGTGAGGAGAGTGACAGGGAAAGGGTGCTTCATGGAGGTAAATCCACAATGGCAAGGCGACTTCAGATTTTTCCTGCACCTAGTTGGTAATTAGCTCACGCTCTTGCTAACTTTAGCTCAGAATGTTGGTAACTTCCTTAATTGTTGGTAATTCTTCATAAATTTTTAATTACCATAGTTCAGTCCTTATAACTTTAGCTCAAATACCTACTAAAGATAACTCCTTCAAACCATAAATTATTTAAGGGAGCAACACATCATTGTAGTGGTTAGGATGATGATAATCTGAAAATTAATGTGAGCCATCCAACTCCAACGTTGATGAACCACATAAGGGTCATTTTAGCAAAATATATTTGTACTTGATTTAAATTTTGCAAAGAGGAAAGTCTAAATACCTGATTTCTATTCAACTTTGATGTGGAACAAGTAGTGGTAGCCAATAAAAAGAAGACTACAACGGGAATTCAACAAGAGGACCTATACAAGTCCTGCCACATGTACACACACTGATTATGCTATCAAAATAAAATCAACCCATTAACAATAAGGTAAAAAAATAGACCATAGACCATGTACCCTCAGTAACTAATAAATCTCCTATACAATAGAACCAAAATTAATAAAAACATAAACATAATAGGACATGCCTCATGTGTACAAGCACAAACAAATTGATCAACGTGCATAAACATAATAACTAATGTATACGTGCATAATAGGACATGCCTCATGTATACGTGCATAAACATAATAACTAAAAACCATAGTTCAGTGTCATTTTCATGTAAATGGCCCATAACGAACACCAAGAAAAGGTAACAGAGCTAACATGCCTCATGTATATGTGCACAAACAAATTGATCAATGAAGAGTAAAAAAAAAAACCAAAGGGGAGATATCAATTTGCTCTTAGCCATTCTATAACTTTTTTGTGACGAACTACAAAGCACATACACATTAACCAGAAAATAAGCATGATTTCATCATATCTATCATTCTTCTTTGAACTCATGCAGAAAATAAGAATCAAGCCAGAAATCATTTTTCTGATGTTTAATTATGCCAAACTCACATGATTTGCTCTCATATGACCGTTGACGGGAAATGACATGTTCGTGGTGGAGGCGGATGCCGTCATGACTGGCGTGACGGGAGGACATCAGGACTTGTGGTCCCTCCAACCAAGCTCATGGTGGCTCGGTCATCAACTTCCGCTGGCTTTCTCGCGACGCATGCTACGTCGCGGTGCTTCCCGTCTCCGATACGTGCCTCGTTTCGTACCTTCCTTTGGTGTGGTAAATGAAGAAACTTGTTCAGATGTGGTAGATGACCAAGTGACCAAGTGGTGGATGAGAGTGAGCAAGTGGTGGCTGAGAGCTTAAAGGTGAGAGTTGAGAGAGCCTAGAGCTGAGATTTTTTCTCGGGGGAAAGCTCAGTTGAGAGAGAAGTTCCCTCTTTCCTTTCCTTCCTTTGCGCCAAAAGCCCATCTTCTACTTCCAATATTTCCTTTCACCCACTTGGTCCACCATGTGCCCTCCTTTGCGCGTGTCTCAGAATAACGCGCCTTGAAGTGTCATATGCCCGCTCCTGTGCGTCACTCATGTGCGTCCAAATAACAGCCCTCTAAGATTTATTATCATTTATCTTAAGTTTTATTTTAATGTAATAGATTTTGAAAATTATTTTTACCGGTTCATTGTCTAACTTCAAAGTGTTTATGTTTAATATATAACTATTTCATCAGTTAATTGTTACAAAATCAACTCAAACAAATCAACTAAATATTTAAATGATTTAAAAGAGCCAAAATTACTCCTTATTATTATTATTAATTATTCTTACCACGATTTGCACCAGCTTGTGTAGCCTATGTGGTCAAGGGGCAACTCAAATTACTGTCAGGGCCACAGACAGCACAGCCTAGGACCTAACAGACTGAACTGACGCTTACGAACTCAAGTTAGCTAGTAACGCAAGGTTTAAATATGAAACAGTTCAGTTTTAACATTAATGAATCATCCAAGGTTCTCAACCAGGAATGTAAAAATGTACACGTCCTCGTGCTCTTTCCCCTCATTACGTAAGTAACACAAGTACAAAAGGCGCAGTTGGCCACAGGGCTCGGATTCACGTCCATACTAGGCAACAAGACCAAAATGAAAATGGAATAAACTGACATTGATACCAAAAAATTTTAAAAATTTTAAAATTGTCATCTTGCATTGACAACGGTTTCTAACTTATTGATTTTCGGAATCATCAAAAATAGACCAAGGTAGAAGCAGGAAAGATGTATGTGGTTAAGACGCTGATTCCTTAGCAATCTTCTCTGCCTTTGCAAGGACCTCTTCAATGCCTCCAACCATATAAAATGATTGTTCTGGGAGATCATCGTACTTTCCATCCAACACACCCTGTTAGTTACAAAGCAAGAAAATCATTGATCATGCATTAGCTGAGTAGGAAAACCAAGGTAAACAGTTTATGGGTTAAAGTATTGGCTGGGCAAGGCACATGCAACCATCTGAAAGCCACTAAGGAAATATGCATTCAAAACAACTCAAATCAACAGAGGTCCAGAGAGCTAAGGGCGTGAGAATACACAAATTGTGTGACTGACAATTATACTTGAAACTAAAGTTCAATTAATTCTTATTTATGAAAGATGCAATTAGAATTGAAAATATGGAGAAATATTAGAAAACTTGCAATTTTACTTTTACGCGAGAAGCTTACTGGAGAATAAATTCATGTCTCAAAATGTTTACTAGGATGATCGGATGATATTGAAGATTAAAAAAGAACAATGGCAATCTAAAACAGTTTGACATGAAAAAGTACAAACCTGGAAGCTGTTAATGCTCTCCTTCAATTCTACATATTTGCCAGGGGCACCAGTGAAAACTTCTGCAACATGGAAAGGCTGACTTAAGAACCTTTGGATTTTACGTGCCCGGGCAACAGTCAATTTATCATCTTCACTGAGCTCATCCATTCCCAAAATGGCAATGATATCTTGAAGATTCTTGTAGTTTTGAAGCACTTTTTGTACACCACGAGCAGTCTCATAGTGGTCATCCCCCAAAATAAGTGGGGAAAGCATACGAGATGTAGAATCTAAGGGATCCACAGCAGGGTAGATACCCAGCTCAGAGATCTATTAAACATCAATACAATCAAATTAATAAATGGATGAGAGGTGATAACAGAAATGTCAATGCAAGAAACACTTTACAACAATGAAACCTGTCGAGATAACACTGTCGTAGCATCCAAGTGAGCAAAGGTGGTAGCAGGAGCAGGATCGGTCAAGTCATCAGCAGGCACATATATAGCTTGGACAGAGGTAATTGAACCCTTCTTGGTGGTTGTAATACGTTCTTGAAGACCTCCAAGATCAGTAGCCAAGGTTGGCTGGTAACCAACAGCAGATGGTATACGGCCAAGCAATGCAGACACCTCTGAGTTGGCCTGCACAATACATAACCATGTCAAATGGACAGTAATAGCAGAAACACTTTACTAGAAATTAACCAAGTTATCATACGAGTTATGCAAGGACCCATACTTGAGTAAAACGGAAAATATTGTCAATGAAAGAAGCACATCTTGCCCTTCAGCATCACGGAAGTGTTCAGCAACAGTAAGCCCAGTAAGACCAACACGGGCACGAGCACCTGGGG
Organism: Dalbergia oliveri; assembly: GCA_030441495.1. NCBI lineage: Eukaryota > Viridiplantae > Streptophyta > Magnoliopsida > Fabales > Fabaceae > Dalbergia > Dalbergia oliveri. The sequence continues at coordinate 35,524,297 of JAMLFY010000004.1, read as the reverse complement.
GCTCATTCATTTGACCATACACAAGAGCACATTTGCTTTCACTCTGATTACAGAGAGCAACCAGATTTTATAAAATTATAGAATGAATATTTAGATTAAGGCAGAATACACGCACACACAGATATATGAGAGTGAGTGTGAGTGTGTGTGTGTGTGTGTGTGTGTGTGTGTAAATGGATGGATTAAGGCAGAATACTGACTACGACAAAGTATACAATTTGCATGAATCACATTCTGTTCACCTGCTTATCCGCAAGCTTAATGACACCACTCTCAATCATTTCTCTGTACAAGTCATTACCCTCACGGGTTCTTCTCCAACACCAGCAAACACAGAGAAACCACCTAATCAAAGGAAACAGTCAGTAAATGAGTACATAAAGCTAATAAAACAGGTTAACAGGAGAAATCAAATGTGCTAAGCACACACCATGAGCTTTTGCAACATTGTTAATAAGTTCCATAATAAGCACAGTTTTTCCTACACCAGCACCACCAAACAAACCAATCTTTCCTCCTCTTTGGTATGGTGCAAGTAGATCAACAACCTATAGGGCAAAAGGGAAACAAAATTGGCAGTCAATCATAACTCACAAGATACTGATGCACCCACACACACCCAACAATGAAGGATAATATCCAAAAGCAAGTTTACAACTAAGTACATCAAAGAAAAGTACAGATTAAAAGAAAAAATACCTTGATTCCCGTAACCAGAATCTGCTGTTCAGTTGCTTGGTCAACAAAAGCGGGAGCTTCTTTGTGAATGGGCAAAAAATGCTCAGTTTCTGCAACAATTCACAAAAAAAAATAACCATCATAAAACAACATCTACCAGAGAAGATACCAGAGAAAAAAAAAGGACTTATATTTACTGCTGATCAGATATAAGAGAGCTTCATGGGTTTCTTACTTATTTCACCCTTCTCATCAATAGGCTCTCCAATGACATTCATGATACGGCCAAGGGTAGCCCTACCAACTGGAATCTAAGGCAAATATGAAAGTTAGATCAAAAGTAAAAGATAGGTACACAACAATAGTAAAATAAGAGCTTATACCAGCCAAAGAAACTCACAGAAAACTAGAACCTCATGCTGCTCTACACACTAGCCACGTAAATAACTTTCTAAACAATAATAAAAACCCAGTTTCAAAGGATTTTTCTTATGGGTACTGGTATCCTTGTGTATCCCAGGGTTGTGATTTGATCATTGATTTAATAGATTTAAACAACTGGGGTTTGTGGTACTTTTGAATCTTATAAGGGTACAGGAGAAACCCTTATTTCTAAACTCCAAGACGATGAACCCACATTGAACAATAATCCACATTTAAAAGGAGAACGATAATTTCAAAGTACAAGCTATAATACAAATCAATCCAGGCATACTTCAGCCCCTTGCCCGATTTGTCGGAGTTAAGACCATTGCAAAATTGAAAGAAAAATGTGCAAAACAAATTCATACAGCTCTCTGAAAAAAAAAAAAAAAACCTAAATGACCAAATATATTCTTAAAAATCTAAGATCTACATGACACAAAATCTTAAAACCGCAACAGTAAACAATTCAGATCTTCCAATCCACACAAACGCCAAAGGAAATTTTAACCGCAAACCAAAACGTCCTAACCAAATCAAATTACAATACCAGTTAAACAGTCACCACAAAATGCAAATTCAATCAAGAAACGGAAAAAGCATTCAGCAAAGTCTTACAGTGATAGGGGACCCAGTGTTGAGCACGCGGCTGCCCCTAACGAGCCCTTCGGTGGCGTCCATAGCAATGGTCCGAACGACGCCCTCACCCAAATGCTGGGCCACTTCCAACACCAGCCGCACCGAGTGGTCCAAGACCTCGAGCGCCGTGAGGATCGGCGGCAAGCCCTCATCGAATCGGACATCGACGACGGCACCAATGACCTGGCAAACTTGCCCGATCGCACCCTTTCCAGTGAACTCGTCAGTGATCTTTCCGCCACCGGGGGCCTCCTTCTTGGCTGGAGGGAGAGGCGACGCAGAGGCCACTGCCGTGGCGTAGCGGGCAGCGCGGTTGAGGAGGTAGCCGTAGGGAGAAGGGCGACGCAAAAGGGATGGAGAGGAGAGCCTTGGGGTGGAGGAGGTGGGGATGGAGGATTTGGACAGATCGACGGAGGGAAGATCGAATAAGAGAAGATGCAATTCTGCGTGAAGCCATCTTCGGAGGGCTTCAGAGAAGCGGAGCTAGGGTTTGTGCTTGACTGCTTGTGAACTGGGGTGAGCGAGTTGGACTGTGAAAAGCCACGGATGGCTCAAAAATGGAATTTTGCCTTGGTTTAGTTTTGATGTAATATCAAGTGTACAAAATTCTAACATTACAGTAAGGGTATGTGTTGATTGATGGAAGTAATTGCAGCGGAGCAGAGTGAAGCATGGAGTACAGCAGAATAATTACTCTATTTTATTATTTGAGGATTTTTCATTTCACTCCGTTTCGTCCAATTCCGAAGAAGTCTAGAATGAATGAATAAAATTGAATCAAATGAAGTGTATCCCTCCCTACTCCATTTCATCTAAGTTTGGTAAATTCAACAATGGAATAAGTTAAATATTACTCCGTTCGGCCTTCATCTAAATCCATAAATCCAAACATACCCTAAGCCTATATTAGGATTGGTGGAGTTTGAATGGAGAGTCTGAGTGGAGATAATTACTCTCATTGTTTGGTATTTTTCATTTCATTCTTGCATTTAAGGGAAAGAAATTTGAGAAGAATGGATGGAAGTTGATGGAATTGAGTCTATCTATTTGTCAAGACCAGACTGAGTACGTGATCCCACGTGAAGAATCTTATCCTCATATTAACCTTGTGACCATTTAGTCTCTTTATATGCATATTTAAAACCTAAAATCCATTTAAAACATAAATTCATCTCTAAATCCAAATCACCTCTTCCTTGAAATCCATAAAATCATAACTATAATTTCATAATCAAACTCTAAAGTATGTAGTCATAATATAAAATATATTTATTGAGTTGCTCTTATACAAATTAATCATGAAAGTCATAATCATGTAAATACAACTCAAATCATGTTAACAAAATGCAAATGATCATCTATGTTCCAGACCGCACCGTCATCTTACACTCTAATCCAAGGAAACAATAGCATTTCACCCAGTGAAGCTCACCAACTAAAAGCTCTACTATTGGGAAGAGGTAGTTGAGAAGGACTCTTAGCAACTACTATATTTGTAATCAAAAAAGAAGAGGGGTGAATTTTATCAAATGTGATGAACTCACTTGTAACCCTCCTTTCATGGGACAACAACAAAGAATGCATAATATCATAATAATAAAAGAAAGGTTCTACAACATTTTCATATTTACATACATACTAGTCAAAATCATCATTTTCTCTTAATCATATTAACAGCACTCTAATAGAAAACAGAATTCTCTAGTTATGCACAAATATTTGACAACCAATTCTTTGGTTATGCCTAATAAATATGTCATAATAAATAAATCTCTAGTTATGCATGTCTACCATAGCATAACAAAATCTATGAACTCTTGGGTTCCTCAAGAACCCAAATTGGACACCTAACTGGGTTCTATCTTTGCTTTAGGATGAGATTATCCCTTGGGAACAACTTGGTACTAAGGTTAATGATCGCGATCATTAACTCACTATCCGTTTCTCTATAGCTATTAAGTCCAAAATCATAAAACTAGATCTTTTCCTAAAACTCTAATTGGGCTATGCTCTAAGTTTAAAAGCTATATAAATAGTTATACTGCCTCAGGAATTATTTACAGAAATTCAAATCTCTAGATAAACCACATTATAATCAACTCTGGAAAAATCATTTTAACAATAATAGTTTGTTTTCTCAAAATGTATTTCATGCTCTTTGAAAATCATAATATCATAACTTGATAAGTCAACAAGAAATCTCTAATCTTTTTGAAATAATTTCTAACATCATGCATTATGCCACATTTTGAGAAAAATAACTCTAATGACTAACAAGAGATCACATAATTGAATCCACTCACCTAAAAGGGTGGAATATGAAGGACTAACACCCATTGGGCTCCATGGAGCAAGAATGACACCAATATCTGCCATTACAACCATAATACTCTAAATTAATCTCTAATAATCTCTAGATAACTCCAATCTAACTCTATCAACAATAGGAGAGCACCATTACTTGATAACAATGAAAGAATATCAATGCCAACCCTAAGAACATGAAAGATTGGAGGAAAAGGAAGCAAAATCAGCAAAATCCCTTACCTTTGAGCTTTGGAGGAGAAAGATTGGAGTTATATTGAGAGAATGGGAGGAAATAGTGTAGGGAAGTGAGGGCTTTCAATTTTTGGTTTAGGAGCCCGAGTATGAGGGTTTTAAAGGGTGGAGGCATCCTTTTTCAAAAATATGTCATTTTACATTATTCTTATATCGAGACACTGCTATAGTGATCATAGATCACCATAGTGGTTAGGGCATCCATGGTACCTCATCATACAACACGGTAGACCACTATAGGTTCCTGGACTACTATAGCAGTGGACAAAGAGCTAAAATCCCCATTCTCATAACCCATTATATTGGCAACACGAGCGGGTCCCTGGAACTCTAGGTTGGAATCCCGCCCAGGGCCACGTGTACTCGAGGTATTACATACTTCCCCCTTAAAAGAGTTTTGGTCCCCAAATCTATAACATACCTTGAGGAGGAAAAAATTGCGGGTACTTGGTCCTCATGGCTTTTTGGATTCCCAAGTGGCTTTCTCGTCGAGTGGTTCCCCCAAATGACTTTCACGAAGGCCACATCCTTCGAGCGAAGCTTCTTGATATACCTATCCATGATGGCAACCAATTCTTATTTATATGACAAGCTCTCATAAACTTAAACTTGCAGTGGTGTGAGCATGTGAGACTGATCTGGCATATATTTCCTGAGCATATCGACATGAAAGACTTGGTGTATAGCTGATAAACTAGGAAGCAATGCCAATCTGGAGGCCTACTCCAACTCTCTCTAATATCACAAACGGGCCGATATAGCGAGGACTTAGTTTTCCCGCTTCCGAACCTCACCACTCCTTTTATGGGAGACACCCTCAGAAACACATGATCACCCACAATGAACTTTAACTCTTGGCGTTTGTCAGCATATAATTTTAGACTTAGCGTTAACAACCGTCTCAATCAACTGAACCTTCTCTAAAGTCTCTTACACCAAATTTGGGCCTAGGGTCTCAGCTTCCCAAGCTCAAACCAACCTATGGGAGATCTACAACGCCTTCCATATAATGCCTCAAATAGTGCTATCTGATGCTCATCTAGTAACTATTATTATATGAAAATTCTATCAACAGGAAGTGGTCACGATGTGAAGCTGCCGCAACTCACAAAAAATTAAAATTTATAAAGTGCTAAGTTGCATAAAAAATGTAGTAAAGGGCACAACCTAGGTTGTCTCTTAAGGAGGCTTCAATATTTAGTTGGAAGATGAGGGCTTTGAAAATTAAAGCAAATAATTTGAATTGAAAGATAATAGCGACAAGATAATAGCAATAATAGATAAGGCACTAGTGCAAGGTATTCGTAGGATTGGAACTAGTTATCATTGACCAAATATTGAACCCATTGGTGGCTATTAGTAATAAATTGTTGGCAATTTTGCTATTGGTCGATCAACCTATAGAATTTGACCAATGTAAATAACTAATAAACGAGATCTCAATTTATTTAGAAACCATATTGATTTAATGAACCAATTGCTATAGCTTAATCGCCAATTAGAAAGTTAATTCTAATGTTCTCCCTCAAACATAAACCAATAGATCTATCAATTTATGCCTAAAGGGTTTCCCTAAACGATGATCACCAATTTAGTTATTCCAATAAAGATTATAGCAATTACCACAATAATTAAAGGAATAGAAACTGCAAAACATTAAGAAAATCAATGCATTCAATATAAACAAAAGGTCTCAAACATTATCCCAACTCATCCTAAACCCTTACACTAGTAAAAAATCTACTCCTCCATCTCTGAAGGATTACAACAATGAAGATAAGAGAGAACCTGAATATAATAGCAATAATCCTTACACAATCTCCAAGATAAAACACCTTCACCGATGGAACCCTTAGAGAGAAGAGAAAACAAGAGAGAGATGTAGAGAGAGAATAATAGCAAAAAGTGGGAGCTTAAAAGTGAGTCAAAAGCTAGGGTAAAAGTCTATCACATTCCTATATATACTACTCTCTAAAAATAAGCCAAAGTGGGCCTAAAAATTGATTTAATGAGCTATTGTGTCATCGCACAGTGTTACCTTACCAGGAAGCCCTGTCCGATAAAAATCATTTTGAACACTGTTGAGTGCTACAGTGTTGGACAGAATCGAATTTGTCCTTCACACTAGCGATTGTATCCCTTTCAATAAGCTTTCCAATGCCATCAAAATGACCTCAATCGGACATCTGTAGCCCAAGATATTGCGAAAATACTAACTGGAGGTCAAGTTGGACAGCATTAGAACCTCAGCAACCTTTAATCTTGCAACCCAATTTTCACCAAGATGCTCTTAGAATTGGATTTTGAGCTAAACATGAAAATTTTAAAGGACTTCTTGAGCTTTCCAAAACATCTATATTTGTCTTAATCCGATTCCTATAGAGAGATATAGATTTCCCATTACAATACTTTTTGTAAATGTGTTCAAATGAGCTCAGAACTCGTCTATTTTGCTCCTAAATTGTCCCAAATTGATTGCAACTGCAAGCTCCATGAAAAGAGCTCCCAACCTTGTTCTTTACATTTTGCATTCAATTCAAAGCTCATGTGTGCAAAACCATACTCAAAGAGACAAGTTAAACGCAACATGGTGTAATTACAAATTATTCCAAAATTAGTACAAAAGCCAATAATTCTTCCAAAATTACACAATGAGGAATAAATCAAAATTCTAATTAATTTCATTAATAACTCATTAAAACTCATGCAAAAGGCTAATGTTTAGCAGCAAATATAATTGGCATAAATGCCTCTTATTAGTCACACCAACTATAATACCCGTGCACATGTCAGGAGATATGTTTTGTATGGCCTCAAGGTCTTGAGGACCCACCACCAGTCCTGAGTTCTCTGTTTGGACCCTACACCTCTTTGTATATGTTAGAGTCACATTCTTGGATCAAAAGTCCAGGATTGTTCCAAGAGGGAAAATGAGTTGAAGAGGATTTTTAATGAATTTTATGATATCTTTAAATGTTTCGTTTTGAGCCCTCAAGTTTAGAAAATTTCAAAAACTTCTGAATTGAACTAAAACCCAAAATTTGGATTTTGAATGGTTGAGATTTTGATTTTTTTGATATTTTATTTGAATTCAAATGGGGGGTATTTCCTTATTTACATTTATATTTTAAAGTTAAAGTTATAGCGGTTGGGACTGATAGTGGTCATAAGTGCATAGTACGGGGTGCAGGACACGGTGACTGCCAGCGGTCAAGTACCGCTAAATGTAACGCCTAATTTTCTATTTAAGCATAAATGACGAAATGCCCTCTGAGGTCATTTCACCAGGGATTTCAGGATGGCCGGCCCATCCTCGAAGGATCAACTCAATACTTGAAAGGGATTAAACGTGTTATGATTGATAACAGAGATGAAAATCTCATTTTTCCAAACTTTCAACTCAAAATGACCAAAATACCCTTATAGCATTTTATGAGGTATGAGTGCCGTTTGAACCCGAAACTTCTCCAGAAGTTTGGAATGCTAATTTTAAGTGACTAATGATGATTGTTTAGCCCGGGGTATCCCCAGACTTGTGTAAAATTACCATTTTGCCTCTAGCTTAACGCATTTTGGGCCCAATGATATAATTAACAAAACCTAAATAATATTAGGCTTTAATTAAAGATTAGTAAATTCTAATTACTAATCTAAAGTCAAAATAATTTATTAAGGTTGATTAGAACCTAAAATTGCTTAGATACACTTTAATCTTTGTTTTAAAATCAAAGATTCCATGTCATGGAATCTTGAATAGTATTTTCTCTCCAATTCCTTAAATCAAGGAATTATGTTTGTGAATGGTTTTAATATAAAATGAATTTTGATTTCACCAATGAAGCAAGACCACTCCTTAATCATGTCTTGATATCCTTAATTATCCATTACCTTACCTAAACACTTACTTACAATGCCTAATCTATAACCTAACCAAATCAACTTCTAAACACACACATAAACCAACATTAAAATGAGATTTTCTTTCCCCAAATGCTCCTAAACCAACCGGCCACTCCTCCCCCAAATTCATCCATCACATGTTGAAATTCAATAAAAATATGCTTAAAGAACCATGCCTGCCCATACCTTGAACCATACCTAGCCATACCCAAAGCCATACCATGCAAAGAGATATTTTTCTCTTTCTTTTCCTTTGAAAGGCCGCCAGCCACACTCCCTCCATTTCACCTCCATTGTGTTTCATTTTCTATAAATAGGCATCCAAGTGAGCTTGCAAACATTTGCTCACCTTTTCAAAACTCTAAAGTTTTTTTCTTTAAGTTCAAAGAAATTCTTCTTCTACTCCTTCTTCATTTTTCCAAAAGCCACTACCCTCCACCACTTCCTAACCATAAACCACCACAAACCACTTTGAACCACCACTCCACCACCTCAAACCACCTCCCAAGCACACAACTTTTCCATTTCTAAGCTCAAGCTCTCAAGAAAACTCATCTTTTCCTTTTCATCTCTCTTGGCTGAAACCATCAAGACATCAAGAGAAGATTTTTTTCTTCTCATTTCAAGCAAGAACCAAGCTTTCTTTCTTTCTTGAAAGAAAAACATCTTTGGTAGGGAGTTGTTTTAAACTTGGCTATTTTCTTCCTTTGATTTACTTTATTTTAAGTTGTAAATTCTTCTTTTCTTCCTCTACATTTTCGGTTCTTGTTTTCCTTTCCTCCTCTTTTTGTTTTCGGCCTTATGGTCTACATCATGGAGAAACCATAGCTTGATGAAGAGAATCTTGGGTATTGGTTGCAAAACCATCATTTGTTTGACCTCTAAAGCTTGAAGGTTTCACTTTTAAGAAAGTTTTTAGCAAATGAAGATATTATGTGGTTAAATGGTATTCTTGAGCCTAGGACTTAAAGTGATAATAAATGGAATGCATTCATATGTATATTACAAGTCCTTGCATAGCATATTTATATTTAATCCTTGCATTTTATGATTATGCTATCATCTAAACAAATAACTCGAAGCTCGCCAATTTCAACCTTAAAGTTGAAATGTGATTTAGCGCGAATACTCTAAGGGGCCTAGAGTACTAAAATAAAGAATTGGACTTGCATTCATATTTACATTCCTTGCTTAGTATATTTACTTTTTTAAGCCATCACTTAAATTTAAAGATTAAAATAAGGGCTTGCATCTTCATATCACCTAAATGGTTAATCTCAAAGCCCACCTATTTCAACCATAAATTTGAAATGTGATTTATAGTGAATACTCTAAGGGGCCTAGAGCACTAAAATAAAGAATTGGACTTACATTCATATTTACATTTCCTTGTTTAGCATATTTATTTTCTTGTCATCAACTAAAATTTAAAAATGTAAAAACTAGAGCTTGCATTCTCATATTTAAATTCAAGCCTTGCATAAGCATATTTATGTTCTCTTGCCATCAATCTAAAATGCCAAGACTAAAAATGAAGCTTGCATTGCATGTCTAAGATTATGCCCTCACCAGAATTAACGTAGTGCTTAAGACTCACCATTTCGACTTACATAAGAAACTTTGACTCATGGAACATGTATATAATATTAAATAAGCATGTATTTTTATCAAGCTCTCTAACTTTGCTACTAATCTAAAGATTTGTTATTATGTTGCTAAGGTGATACTAATTTAGAATTAAAGATGTAGAATGACTAGTTACTAAAGAATGAATTATGTTGGGATAAATTGTATATGTTGTGCTATGTTCTTTCAATGTGTATTCTATTATATGTTGCACATGAATATAGACATGTTTACTTGTCAAAAAGATGTTGATAATAGCATGCCTACGTGATTTAGGAGAATGATATGATGTATAACCTTTAATTTGCATAATTGATGTGTTCTATGAGTATGAAGTGATGAATGATAAGTTGTGATTACATGTTCATGTATTGCATCTCTAAGTAATATAGAACACATGGAAATGATCCTCTAGACTCCTGAATTAAAGGTTATGAGAGGTGATCCAATAAGGTTAAGGTGACATAAAATATATGAAAGTGATCTTCTAGACTCCCGAATTAAAGGTTATGAGAGGTGATCCAAAGAAAGGACCCTTTGGACTCCCGAATTAAAGGTTATGAAAGGTGATCCTATTGCCCCCTATCCCACACTCCAAGAGTCGGGTATTAACTTATCATAGGATAAGATTATGCTAGTGACGACTAGTGAGGTATGAGCTCATAACCTAAAACTCTCAAAAGGCGAGAGAAATAGGGTGGCCTTATATGAGAGAAAGAATTAATTTAAGTCACCTAAAAGATAAGTGGAAGAAAGTCATGCTATGATTGTTATGATTCATGAAACATCTCTTATGATTGGATTACCATACCCTATTTTGCATTGCCATGCATTCCATGATAAAGTATGTTGCATTTATGACATCCAAGATGCATACTAAAATTAAGTGGGCCTCGGTAAATGATACTTTAGAATTCTAAAATTAAACCTTATGCATGTTCACCTTTCTATAAAGAAACCCGAGGTTCTTGAGGACGTAGACAATGACACTAGGATAGGAGGTTTTCCCTACTGAGATTCTTTATTAAGATTCTCACTCCCTCTATCTTTCTTTCTTTCCATCATGTCTTCAGAGGTCAATGGCCACGTTTCGATCTTCATTGACACTCCAATATGGGAGGTACACTATGACCTAGACCACCGCTCTTACCACTTTGAGGGTCGCTGCTATTCGCATTTTTGCTTACATGGGACGTCCTTTTGCCTACCCGGTCTCAGCTTCAGGTTTACCCCCACCTCCCCCTATGGTGATGATCTGATCTTTGAGCGCTCTCAACCCCGCGATGAGCAAACTCGATGTGCTCGCCCCTTAGCTTCGCTCGTGACTATCCCGAGTACGTTTCCCGTATGAGGCACTTAGACCTGACCCATCCGAGGACTCCCCCACTCACATCTACTCGGAGGGTCTCACCCACAACACCCATGGACATGAGTAGAGGGGTGAGGACATGGTGACCTAGCCCAGGCTAGCTTGATGACGGAGATGTGTCCGCCGTGGAGGCCATGTTCGTCCCCCATTCTACTCGCATACGCCTGAAAGCTTGCCCAGTTCATTGGGTATGTACCACTCGCCCAGGATCAGCTCCTTAGGAGACCATGAGAGGACCGTAGGAGTGCTAAGTTGTCACGAGGATCCCCTCTCTTGTTGCATCTTTTGATAGGGGTAACTTTTGGTTGAGCACTCGTAGGGCTAGGGAGGGGAAAATTGTAGCTGGCATTTGATGTTTTGTGATTCCATGTATTTCCTGCTTTCTCGTATTTTCTTTCTATTGTTTATGTATCTGAAAGCTTAGCCCACTTTGTATGGGTATGACTCTGTTTATTTTATTTTCGATGTATTATGAACCACATTATGTTATGATGGATCGTGTGCTTTGAACGTGTATATGCATGACTTATATTTCCTTGTTTACTTTGATGGCACTCCACGTTCTATTTATGTTAGCATGCGTGGCTCACGGTTTTTTTATGTTTCAAAAAAAAAAAATTTTACCTATATTTTCCGCTAAGTATTTTGATAAAATGAATGAATTCAAAGAATGGAACAAAAGAGTAATAACTAATAATTAATCTCAATACGTCCTAGGCATGTTAGGTTAAATATTAGGGTGTTACACTATAGCGTTCCCTGAGCGTGAATAGTGCAAAACGGTGTCGTTTCACTGAGATTCTTCCTTCTATAAAACCCTTCCCACTCCTTCTTCGCTATTTTTTCTTCGAATCAGAAACCCTCCCCTCCCTATTTTCACTCTTTTTCCCTCATTCTCTCAAATCTAGCTCCCCCAATCATCAAAGGTATGTTTATGTTGATACATTTTGGTCTCTTTTCTTCCATTCCTTCATAATCTTGGTATGAGTGTTGTTATTTCTCTCATTGTTGTTAAGTGGGATGCTCCCCTAATATTGTTAGAGTTAGATTAAAGTTATCTAGAGAGTATTAGAGTTTAATCTAGAGTTATGGTTGCTCTATGGCAATTGTTGGTGCCATTTCAAGCTCTCCACGTCAAGTTGGTGGTGCCCACATACTCCCTTCAAACGGTGAATGGGTTTGATCTCATAACCTTAGTTTCATCATTATAAATATTTTCCTTGCATGATAATTGTTAAATATGGAATTTGAAATAAGGAAAAGCATAGAATATGATTTTTACGTGATTATGTGTAGCTAGAAAAAATAAGGATTTATGTTGATGACATGAAAGAAACGTGTTTAACAAAACCATAGGACCATGATTACTATGTTGTGTGTTATGGAAAATGTTTCACATGTTTGATAAATGATTTATTAAGAAAATATGTTTTAAGAGTTATGGTATCATCATGTATATATTCCAGACTTTGGATTTTAGAAAGCTTTTAGAATGTGAAGTTGAATTATTATAAAATTTATATGAAAGAGTTTTAAGCCTAAAGTAGATTATGGAACAGAGTTTTAGGGAACAGAAATTCAGCTATTATGATTATGAACCCCAGTGTCTTAAAGCTATGATTTAGAATTATCAAGTATATAAAATATGTTCGCTTAAGATATAAAGTTTAGAATTTCAGTTTTAAAGTACCAAGAGGTATAGAATTCAGGATGATTCATAGGCCTGCAGATACATATTTTGTGGGCTTGAAATCAGAATGCCTACATATGGGTGATCCCTTGAGCATGATTTTCACAGCCATAGTATGCTAAAGTCATATTGTTATAATTATTTGAGTTTAGAACTCTTAGAGTACTAATAATTTAGGGACTCGCTTCCAGGGAAGAGTACCCATTTTTCAGCTATAGTTTTCTTTTGTCAAACTAGTTTAGATGGTAAAGAACAGAAACAAACACAGTTAACGACTTAAGATCGTTAACCTTGGTATCAAGTTGTCCTTGAGAGGACAATATCCGCCTCCAGTTATAGAAATGGGACCTGGTTAGGTACCCTCAACTTTTCCAACAGGACTTCAGGATTTACAGCTTTAGTTATTATATATGTATTTATTCAACTCAACAAATACTATTTTCTCAAGCTTACTTCACCTCAGTTAAATGATTTTATGTCTGATTATGAGTTTATAAATGTTTGTTTATGAAACTATAGAATGAAAAGTGTTTTCTTAGCTAGCTATGTATGTTATATCAAATGATTTATGCTTACTACATGTATACTGATTATATATATATTTCTTGGTTGTCCTATGTGGGTGATGTGTGAGAGCTTACTCATCAGTCCATTGACTCACCCCTTTCTCTTCCTTTCATAATTGCAGGTACATGTTCAGTTTCAACCCAGTTGGTTGACTCACATTTTCCGCGGTGAGCCTTATTTTAGAGCAAGCTTAGTATAGGTTTATGTTAGTATTAGAGGGCTCCAGGAGTTTTGTAGGGGCTTAGCCACACATGTATTTTGAGATACTATAGCTATTTTCAAAGTTTATGTATTTTCCCTATGTGTTTCTAGAGTTTAAGAATGGATTTCAATTATTGGTTTTAATTAAATTATGTATTCGATCAGTCATGTAGTTATGATTCAATTTTCAATGGTTAAGTAGGCCATCAGATTTAAGATTTATATCATGTGAATGGATTAGTTTATGATTTTGAAAATTTACAGAATGAATTAGAAAAGAGTTTTCAAAGCTTGAGTATTAAATATTATGTTTTGAAAAGAGAAAATGACATTGATTTAGAAGAAAATCATCTTTTAAATATAATATTATATATATGTTATATGTATTTAGATGGACATGTCACCCACAAGGCTTACGGGGATGAGATTTCTCATGTGCCCGTCATATTCTTAAGTCGAGTCATGACACCAACTCCCGCTAAATTCCAAAACACAAGCTCTGAGCATGTCCCTAAAGTTTATATCGTCCTCTTTAACTAGCCATTTGTCTGTAGGTGAAAAGCTATGGTCAAGTCCACATGGGTCTTGAGAGCCTCTTGGAGTGCTCTCTAGAACCGCGAAGTGACTGAGACCCTTTATTGATATGATAGACATGGCATGCCATGGAGTTTGATAATCTCTTCTACATAGAACTGGGTTAGTTCATCTGAAAGTCATCTTCACTAGTAGCAAGTGTGTTGATTTTGTCATTCTATCCATACTACCCAGATGGAGTCAAAGCCCTTACTGGTCCAAGGCAACCCAACTACAAAGTCCATGGTTATCCTCTTCCACTTCTACTCTGGGATCTTTACTGCTAAAGCAACCTTACAGGCCTTTAGTGTTTACCCTAAATTTGTTGACACAACAAACTATTAGCTCAGAACCTTTTAGAAGCTTTAATGTGAAATGTTTTGAGTGATAATATAACCAATTTAAAGAAAATATTTTGAAGAACGACTAATGTTTTCCTTGAGTTTCTTGAAGTAGAAAAGGTTTCAGTTGCATAACACGTTTCATGAAGTGAAAACAATTTTACTTTACATGTATAAACATGATTTATCTCATTTAAAGATATAGGAACTCAATGAAAGTGGAAATTATATCGTGAAATGAACGTATACATGCTTAACAGACTAAAGAAAATCATCATATACAAGAAACCAAGGCATGGATCTTCAAAGTAGCATGCAACTTCAGAAAGTACACTTTAAATGAAGATTTCAAGTCAGCTTCTTAATGTAGGGTGTTCTACAACCTTCAATCATCATGATTGCAATCATCTCATCATCTACAAGATCTGATTGAAGATTGAAAGATCATATATATATATTAAGGAACTGATACCGTACTTTAGAAAGTTCACTTCATAGTGAAACGATGCACTCTATAGGAAAAGGAGAGAAATTTGAAATTCAAATTTAAAAGTCAAATCCAGTTACAACTGCATGTCATCTCTTCTACTAACTTGGTCATTAACTCTAGCTTCTAGAAGATAAAGTTCAGAAATCTCGCAGAAAGTAAAAAGTAGTTTCTAATGGTAATGTCAGAAACCTCTATTTCACAATGGCTTCCTGAGTTTTGACAAACAATGAGCTACTCCTCTAGACCGCTTTTCCAAGACATACAGATGATCCACATGTGTTACTTCGATACTGATCAAGGGCAGCGGTCATAAATGAAGACTATCTATATAGAGATGCTATGGTTACAAAGAAAAAATCTGGACATATACACAAGTGCTGAAACGCTGAAAATTTCTCTTCATCTCTTGTAAAGTTCATTATTTCATGTAATCAGTTTCCTTGTTTGTAAAAATCTTCTTCCTACATTCTTAGTAGATCATACATTCTTCTCAGGAAGAATTTTAGAAAGAAGTCATTCAAGTTTTACCCAGGTTTGTTATTGTAAATCTTATGAAACTTGAATGTAGATTAGTTTGAGTGGCAAACCCAAACACAAACCTTTGTATCCTCAATCTAGTAGTGATTTGTGTGAGTTAACTTGGAGAGACTAGTCAATGACTACTTGCAACATGACAGGAGAAGTGAACTAGGTCACCTTAGCTTGGAGGTCTATAAAAACTACTTGGTTTGTGACAGAGAGTGTACTTGTTGGTCACAATTTCAGCTTGAAGGCTGATGAAAAACTACTTGATTTGTGACAGGAGAGTTTGCTACTGATCATGGGTAAGAGCTTGAGAAGGCTACTACTATAAAGACTATCCTTTTTATTTCTCGAATTGAGAAAGGTTTTAGTGAAACTCAACAGGTTGTTGAGAACTAGATGTAGGTAGGTTTTGTAGCACCTTCCCAAGTACAACATCATTCTTAAGCCATGACTTTATACGTAGGAGTTGTTACTTATAAATTATCGAACCTTACCTAAATAACTATAGCGAGTTCAATAGAATCGTGAAGTAAATAATTTGTGATTCTATTAAAATATATAACAAAGAAACAATATATTTATTGAATACAAAAAGTCAAGATACAAAAGAAAGCTCTTCTAATAAAATTTGTTATCTATTATATTTATAGACATATATATAACTAAGTACAATAGATACACGTCTCCACCACTAAACTACTACAAATCCGATTTCTTTTGTGCAGAAACCTCCTTGTTCTTTGGATCAACCTGAGACAACACGGAAATACAAAACATATGGGTGAGAATTTAAAATTCTCAATAGGGCATCCCCAAAACATACATTGAAATTCATGTCATCATCATCATCCTAGTCACTTCAGTTTATTAAGAAAATGTTATCATACAATACATATTAAGGTTCATTTTAAAGTTCTAAAATCATCCTTCTTAAGTAGATTCCTTTATTATTTAATCTCTTAATATACATACATCATCATATAAAGCATATACTATTAAATTACAACTTAAATATATTGGCCTCAATTTCGATGCTAAAATTATTCACTTAGCACATAAGATAAATGACTACTTAGGACAATTGCTACTTCAACTTATCTTAGCCCTCGACCTTTGTGGCTTTGACCACTTTAGGATAATAGACTGTTTTTAAGATTCTAAGCTCATTCCTATACATGATCATTGGATTTACTTTCTCCATTTCTTACACAGACCTATTCCTAGTTGGGTTTACTACTCAAGAAACATACTATTATACTTTTCTTTCGCATATAAAGTAATTGTAATAAATATTCATATCTATATGTGCCTAAAATCATCAACAAGTTCACATGCTCAATTATCCATATTCAAGTACCATGTCATACTAGTACCAAATGACATTATATCATCATCTAGCAAAAATTAGATTGTATACCAAACTACCAATTCTAAAGCTATAAAAATTATCCAAGACATTTCAATGTGTTCCCAAGGTACTGTAAAAATTTTAGAGAAAGAATCATTTCTAACTATATTAACAAAATTAGACAAATTCAAGGTTAGAAACCACCTATTTAACACCAACAATCATAGTTTTCAGTTTTATTATCCTATTAAATGAACATATCAAATCATACAAAAATTTAGGGTTGGACTTCAATATGTTCTCAACACCTTGTAAAAATTTCAAAGGAAAAATCAATCATTTGGTATAGTAACAAAATTAGAAAAAAAAATTATAGTTTTAGACTTGGCTTAGGTAGGAACCCTAAACTCTCGATTTCTTATTTTAGAAAATAGTAAAAATCATTTTTAAGATCTAAGAAAATATTGAAAATACCTTAACATGTTAACTTCTTCATATAAAGTTTTCGGCTCATGAATCTATCTACAAACACTTCAGAAAATCATGAACCATAACCTATCTGGACAAATCTCAGAATTCCAGCAACATGATTCAAAACTTGTTTTGCCACAAAAAAGTTTTCCAGCATCATCCAAACACTCTACCCAATTAGACACATCAATATCTATATATTATCAACCCATACAACTAAAAATATCAGATTAAATTAGTGACTAAACCATAAAAACAAATTTGAAGTAAAAGAGGTTCAAAAGCCCTACTTTTTGGAGCTTTAGAGATATTGGCACCAAAGGATGCTTCAAGAATGATTCCCTTCACTTCAAGGCCCTCAAACTAACCCTAAACCCTTCCTTAGGCAGTAAAGGATGATATCTCAAAGTGAGAAAAGGTGAAAAATTGGAATTTCAATTAGTTAGTTTTGTAGGTGGTGATGAATAGTTGAAATTTAGTAAAGGAAGTTTGTGATTTTTGCAAGACTAGGCTAGTAATTTGAGGTTTGAATCAAGTTTATTGAGCTCTTGAGAAACAAAAATGGTGGTTGGTTTCTCTTCTCACTTGGCCAAAATGTTAATGATGGAGAGATAAGGTTGTTTGTCTTGTATTTATCTTGTAGTAAGCTTTAGGTATTTGTTTAATATAAATGCATAATTCTTTAAAAAGAAAGTAAGATGAATAGCTAGGATTTAATCTTATTAATCAAGATTAAATCTTAGTCTTATACTAGGTTTAAATAGATATACATTATCCTTTTATAATGATTAAACTATCTTTCGATGTTAGAAATCGCATATTGAAATTTTACCGAACGGTGAAACACCGTACCTGGTTAATCATATTGCCTAATTTAATTTTAGGTATAAAATCTTCATTTCTAACTATTTCTAACCTTAACCATCTCTTTTAGTTTGGACACCTATTGGTCCCAAATCTAGGGTTTTGGCTCCCGATGCCTTGGGCTCACAAGTCACTATTCATATTTTTTTTATACATACATTAGGCCACCCTCATCATCGTTGTAACATTCTAATAATTAACCCAATACACCTAGGCTGTATCTGATTAATTACTAGACTTTACTTTTTGCTTCGTTCTTTGATCTAAACTCTTAAAAATACTTTAATGAAAATATGGATAAATTTTTTTTTTAAACTTTGAAAATAAAACATGAGCCACACATACTAAGTAAACCCATCGTCCTTCTTGCGTGAAATAAAAATTAATCATCTGTTTGCACAACAATAACATGAATAATCACATCATCACATATAATTATAACATAAACAGTATTCGTTCCACATTAATATCAAAATACACAACAAATAGATATTATGCCCACCAATAGAGTTGGGCTAGGTCTAGTTAATCGAACAATACATAAATAGTATATGGATGGAAAAACATCCATCAATGACACCTACTAATAACACTCTAGAGGGGAAATAGATATCTGAATATACAAGCGAAGTTAGCAGGATCAAGTTTAGCTACCAGGTAAAAGCCTCAACATGATTCACGAACACTTCCTTCTATTTCTGAAGACGAGATGGAAAGAAAAAAATAGAGGGAGTGAGAAACTTATAAAGAATCTCGATAGGGTACTCACCTCATGATGCATTGTGTCATCATCATCGTCCCCAAGAACCTCAGGGTTATTATAAAATAGTGAGCATGCTAAGATTCATTTATTAAGTTTGGAAAAATACTTTACCGAGGTTCATTGATTTTAATCATGTGTCTTATAATGCATCATAAACTTAGCATGTCATGTTTATAATGAACTTTTCCTTTTGTTAACACATCATATTCCTCATCATCATATCATAATAACATACATAGAAGAACATCATATTTCTCATCATCATCTTATAAATGCTATGCACAGAAGAACATCATACCATAATAGCTATGCACAAGACATGGTGCACATATTTCATTTATAGTGTCCTAGGTGACTTAAAATCTTGTCATCATCATCATTATTTTCCTTGGGGCCACCCTATACTCCACCCTTTTGGGAGTAATCTAGGTTATGAGCTCATACTTTACTAGTCGTCACTAGCATATACTTATCCCTTTTGATAAGTTAAAATCCCGACTCTACCCTTTTGAGAGAACGGGGGGCAAGAATCACCTTTTCACCACCTATAGTCTGAGAGGTCCAAAGGATCATTTTCTCAAGATCACCTTTTTACCACCTATAGTCTGATGGGTCCAAAGGATCATTTCCTCATAAGTTTAAGTCACCATTAAGTCATTGCATGTTATATTATAATCATCAGGATGCATGAACATTCTCATTGTTTGCAATAGCAACTATAACATGCAAGCCATGAAATCATTCAATAATATCAAATTCTCAATAGGCATTACATCATTAAACATAATAATCACAACTTCAAACATATTAAATCATCATCATAGGTAGTAAACTCAGATCAATTACCGAATCATGAAACTCACATAATTGCATCAAATCACATTTTAAGTGTACGTAAGATACGGTTTCCTGCAAAATCCTTACAAAACCTCAAAACTCTTTTAGAAACTAATGCTTTTTGTTATTCTTGAAAGGAATTATATAACTAAATTAGTAGCTATTTAAAATCACTTTAGGCCTACCTTAATCATGAGGCCGATTTATATATTGAAAGAATATTCATGATTAGAATTTTCACTTAAGATAAAAGGAGCAAGTCTTGAACTTAAGAGATTTATGTGATATCTTAGAATCATAAACATGCTATGTAACCTCATTTTAATCTTGTCATTATAAGGTGATAACTTGGAATTATAAACATGATATGCAAATCCATTTCTTTATCTTTAAGATTCAAGGTGATGACTTGAAAATTAAACATGATGCAAGAGATTGAAATATAAACATGATGCAAGAAACCGGAGCGGTGGTAGTCTGATCTGGACCGGTGAAGGGAGAAGAGAACTCTTATTACATCTTATTAAGCTCCAAACTCAAGACTTCTTAAAGAATGAATTCTTTGACTCCAATAATCTCAAGAAAGCTTTAGAGTTTTTATTACTATGGTTCCAACTTTGCTTGTGATACTTGGGCAAGTCTTTGAGCTCTAGGATCTTTAAGTGATGACATAAACATAAACATGCCATGCGTTGATTCTTTTAGTCATTATAAAATAAAGTGAAAGTATAAAATAAATATGAGATGCAGTCTTTTATTATCTTTAGAGATTAAGTGACAACTTGAAAAATAAACATGAAATGCAAGCTTGAAAATTTAAACGTGAGGTATGCAAGTTCATTTATTTATTCTTGAGAATTTAGTGATGACATTAAAAGTAAACATGATGTGCAAGACATAAACTTAAACATGGATGCAAGTTCATTTTTATTTCTTTACTAGAGATCCTTCAAGACTTTAAAAGAATTATAATTTCAACCCAATATATATCTTAGCAAGACAAAGTGTTTTACATATTTCATTATCTAGCTATCCTAGAAAACTTTCTTAGGCCTTGAGGCCGAAATCAAATGGCAAGAAAAGGAGAAGTTCAAGAGTCATCTAGAAGTGAAAAATTGTTAAACATCATTTTAAACTAAAAACAAAGCTTAACAAGAAATGAAACATAAATGTCAATATATTTTTCAAGTTCTAAACTCAAGACCTTCATCATAAAAACATAGTTGCTTCAATACTTTGAAAACTAATGAAACCTTCAAGTTTTAGAGGTCTAACTTGTGAAGGCTTTGCAACCAACACTCAGGAACCTCATCATCAAACCATGGTCTCATCACTACAAAGGCCACAAGGCCGAAATATACAAGAAGAAAAGGAGAAGGAAAACCGAAATATGAAGCAAGGAGAAAGTACATAAAATCATCATTTTTAACCAAGAACAACACTTATCAATACTTGGAATTAAGCTTAAAAACAACTCCCTACCTAATTTGTTTTGAAGGAAAGGAAGAGAACTTAGTTTCTTTGAATGAAATGAAAGAAAATCTCCTTGAAAAACTGATGCTAAGGTTTTGGCCAAGGGAGGAAAGAATGAGAGCTTTTGAGCTTTGGAAAAACTAGAAATGTGTAACTTTGATTCAAGGCTTCTAACACTCCTCAAGTATGCCTATTTATAGAAGATTTTGAAGCTCATAAATGGACAAGAAAAGGAGGAAAGTCTGACCAAATTTGAGGAGGAAACAAGGAAGAAAAATCATCTTGTTTGGTGGCTTAAAACATGGAATCATGTTTTCATGGTTCCTTGTTTTCATACCTTGGTTTTTGTGCATTCTTTGACAAATTTTCTGATGCATTATGGACCAATAATTTCATCCATTACAGCCCATGGAAGAGGAAATTTGTGTGTTCTATGTATTATTTAGGTGTAGGTAAGGTATTCTTACAAATTAGAGAATTTACGATTAAGGGCTTAGGTAAATTAGTAAGCAATTTGAGTGTTTTTAAGCAATTTTGGGTTCTAATCAATCTAAATAAATAATTTTGACTCTAGATTAATAATTAGAATTTAATAAGCTTTAATTTGAGCCTAATATTGCTTAGGTTTCATTAGACGAATCGAAAATTTCAAAATTCGCAAACTGCACAAAGAGAGGGGCAAAATGGTCATTTCGCTCAAAAATTGCCCGAGGCCACCGAGCTTAACCAATGGATAATCATAACTTAAAAACATGTTTTAAAACATTTTAGTGAGGTTTGGACTTAGTCGGCATGCAAATCGAAATTAAAGAGCCGCATGGGCGTTTTGGTCATTTCGCGTTGAGCTCAAAATTAGGATTCTTCTCCTCTATTAACACACATAACACAAACAATCCCTTATTATCATCAAAGCATCCCCTTGAGGATAGGTGGGGCCCACGATCCTCATTTCTGAGTAAAATAACCTCAGTGGCATTTTGGTCATTTTACACGTTAGAAATTCTGGTTTGTAACTTTCGCACGAATTGCTCCTAACCTTTCTTCTAATGTTATATTCCTTTATTGAGGATTGTTCGGTCTTGAATTATATGAAAACTTACCTAGGGTAATTCGGTAATTTCTAAATGATAGTAAAAATTACAATAAAAGTTGCGTTACAATCGTAAAGCTGCCATATTTTTGAAATTCACACTAATAAAGTTTCAATTAATTTTTAAATAATTTTTAGAAGTTACATGTTTGGCCGAACTAGTATAAAAACTCTATGCAGGATCTCTTCTTTAACTCATTTACATTACTTCATCATCATTTATTATTCTGTGTTTTCCTTTATATTTCTTATAAGTGCTGTCACAGATTTGCTCCTGGTTAGAAAGTAGCTTCTGAAGTAATGACGTTGTGTTGTTGTACTTCATAGCTTTATAGTATTTTGCGTAAGTGTTTTCAGAAGCTAAGAGGAAAGAAAAAGCGAAGCACGATTCAACCCCCTTCTCATGCGCTTTTCTACCTACAAGTGGCATTAGATTAGGCCTCTAAAGGGTTGAGCAATCTAACGGCTGGAGAGAACAAAGACCCTAAGGAGTTATAGCACAAAACATCCACATAGCAGAATGACACTTTGTCAACAGACCACCATTCTTTGATGGTAGGGACTATGCTTATTGGAGAGATAGGATGTAGCTTTGTTAAATACATAAGTCTTGGCTCTTAGGAGATCATCCAGGAAGAAGACTATGTTCCAATGGAGGAAGTTCCTATAATAGATGGTGCACCTTCAACGTCAGGAGAAGTCCCCTGAGAGCAGGTGGACAGCAACATAAAACCAGAGTTTAGCGAAACTAAAGCTAACTACTTGCTCATGTGTGCACTAAGCAAGGTGAATATAACAAAATCATAGCTTGTGACACGACAAAGGAGATATGGGACAGAACTGCACATGTTGCATGAAGGCACTGATCAAGTTAAAGAGACTAAGATCAGGAAGCTGGTCCATCAATACGAGATGTTTAAAATGACATACTAAGAAAGTATTGATGAAATGACCACAAAGTTTATGCATATCATAAACCAACTAAAGGATCCTGGCAAAAGATATTCTAACCCATAAATTGTTAGAAAAATCTTAAAGTCTCCTACCAAATGGCTGCCTAAGGTCACAACTATTACAAAAGCCAAAGACCTTCAAACTCTTAATCTGGATGCACTCAATAGGTCTCTCAAAACACATGAGGTTTTGCTCTCTGAAATGCATGGTGAATCCATGAAAAAGCAAGTCCATGGCCTTGAAGTTATCTCATTAGAAGTAGAATAAAGCCAAGGCAATGAAAGTTGCTCTAAACCTCTAATGAAGAGGAAGAATCTATGATGAGATAGAAAAAGAAGATAGGGACGAGATCTCCATGCTAGTGAGAAAGATGTGCCAAGCCTAAAAAGGCAGATCAAAGAGAAGAAGAGATATCAATCTCAAGAAGGACAAGAGAGGCAAGGGAAAGCTTGAAAGCGTCACTTGCTACAATTATGGTGAGAAGGGACACTTCAAACCAAAATATCCTAAGCTCAAGGGACAATAGAAGAAGTTCTCCATGAAAAAAAGGAATACTGGCTACGTGGAGTAACTCTAAAAAGAGAAGGAAGGATCAGAAGCTTAGGAAGAAATGGGCATTGCCAACCTATGCTTCATGGCAGGATATGTGTCAGAAAGTGAACCTGTAAACAACTCTGACCCTGATCTTTCCTATGATGATCTATTGGCATTATATAAAGAGTTGCTTAAAAACTCTCAAACTATTTCCTTTCATTATCTCAACCTAAAGAAGAAACATCAAAATGTTGTTTTAGAACTAGAAATGGCCAAGTCAGAAGTTGAAAACCTAAGGCTTGAGAAGAAAAAGTTAAAAGGAGAAAATAAAGTTTCTAACATTAAGCTCAATGCCTTAGAAGCTTAAGTCTATGAGAAACATGAGAAAAGTTAAAAAATTATTTTTGAATTAGAAAGGACTTCAAAGCTTCTCAAATCTGACATTGAAAAAATGGTTAATAGTTCAAAGAATCTTGAACTCGATACTTGGAGGTCAAAGGCCATATTTTCAAAAGTCAGGACTGGATATGACAAGGAAATGCATGAGAAATGAAAGACAACTGAGCCAAAGAAAGTAAAGAACAAAGTGTCTTGCACTTTCCGTCATAAGAAGGGACACTCACCTAACAAGTGCTTTATGAAGAAGAAATTCTTTAAAAAGATTGGGAAACCTCCCCCTATAAAGACTAACCTAGAAAGACCCAAGAAGGTATGGGTATCTAAATCAAAAGTTGTGTTTGTTGCAGGTGTGTTCTAGAATACATGCTGAAGTAGACAACAAGTGGTACATGGACAGTGGCTATCCAGACACATGTCCAAGTCTAGAAGGTGGTTCAGAAATGTGACGCCTAAGAATTCTGGATTAGTCATGTTTGCTAATGGAGGTAAGGCCAAAGTCACAGACATAGGAAATGTTGGTACGAATTATTCCCACCAAATTTCTGGCATGTTGCTTGTTGATGGTCTAGCTCACAATTTGTTGAGTATTAGCCAGTTCTGACTAATGCTTTAATGTTTTATATAATGTTCATGCATGTAAGATAGTAAATCTCACTTTGGGACAAGTCATCTTATCTAGCAAAAGGCATGATAACACTAATGTGTTATTCTTGGATGACCTTCTAGATTAGGATGTAAAATGTCTCGCATCCATCATGGATGATAAGTGGCTATGGCACAAGAAGCTTGGACATGCTAATA
Organism: Dalbergia oliveri; assembly: GCA_030441495.1. Taxonomy (NCBI): domain Eukaryota; kingdom Viridiplantae; phylum Streptophyta; class Magnoliopsida; order Fabales; family Fabaceae; genus Dalbergia; species Dalbergia oliveri. The sequence continues at coordinate 35,499,182 of JAMLFY010000004.1, read as the reverse complement.
TGATGCTTATTTTGAGTTTTCTTAGAAAGAGCTTGTTAAAGGCCTGCCAAAGATCAGATTTAACAACAACTCAACTTGTGACTTCTGTGAGAAAGGAAAGCAAACCAAGGCTTCTTTCCACAACAAGAATGTAGTCTCAACTACTAAGCTACTTGAGCATTTACACATGGATCCTTTTGGACCAACCAAGACGCAGTCTTGTTGGAAGAGATACTATGTTGTCATTGTGGATGATTACTCCAGATTTACATAGGTTATCTTCCTATCTTCTAAGGATAAGGTAGTGAAAAGATTCAAAGTTTTTGCATTACGTGTTTGCACTAAAAATAATTCTCAAATTGCCTCTATCAAATCTGATTGAAAATCATGTTTTCGAAGAGTTTTGTTAAAAACATGGATCCTTCACGAGTTTTCTACACTAGAACTCCCCAACAAAATGGGGTTGTTGAAAGGAAAAATAGAAGCTTGCAAGAGATGGCCAGAACTATGCTTTTAGAAAGTAGTTTATCAAAAGGTTTTTGGATAGAGGCTATAAACACCTCTTGTCAAAACAAAATCTTTTCATGACTAAGGCTCATGAAGACTCCTTATGAGCTATGAAAGGGCACAAAACCCAATATATCATACTTTCATATCTTTGGCTCATCTTGTTTTATCTTTAACACCAAGGACAAACTAGCAAAGTTTGATCCTAAGTCTAATGATGGCATTTTCTTAGGTTATTCCTCAGTCTCAAAGCATAAAGAATGTACAATAAAAGAATGCTATGGATTGAGGAGACGATTCACATCAAATTTAAGGAGCTCAAGAAGGACTTTGTTGATGATCTTGATGAGCTAAGTGAAAATCTTGAGAAACTGAACCTCAAGGATTCTTTTGAAAGCAAGTAGATGAAAGCTCAACCATCAGAATATAAGCTCCAGAACATGGTTACTTCAAAAGTTGGCCAGGACTTCAAAGCCATTAGAAAGTGATCTTTCTGATCATGAAGAAGAGCACTCCATAGATGAAAGAGAAATGAAGATCTTCAAGGCCAGAAACTCAAGGAAGATTCTTATTTAAAGGGTTTTTAGAACAAAGTTCGTAGAGATATCTCCAAGGGTGTGAGAAGAGTCATCCCTTAGAAATCAGTCAAACTTGTTTATCTCCACCATCGAGCCAGAATGCATTGAAGAAGCTTTGAATGATCAAAGTTGGGTAGATGCTATGCAAGAAGAACTTGACTAGTTCAAAAAGTAAAGTCTGGATGCTCGTTGAAAGGCCAAAAGGGAAGATCATAATCAGAACAAATGGGTGTTCAGGAACAAGCTTGATGAAGCTGGCAAAGTCATCCAGAACAAAGCAAGATTGGTTGCACAAAGTTATCATCAACAAGAGAAAATTGATTATGATGAAACCTTTGCACCAGGAACTAGGCTATAAGCCATAAGAATGCTACTTACTTTTGCTACCTTCAAAGGATTCATTCTTTACTAGATGGATGTCAAGTCTATTCTTCAATGGATTTTCTGAGGAAGTTTATGTGAAACGCCTCCTGGTTTTGAGAGTGAAAACCTTCCCAACCATGTCTTCAAGCTGACAAAAGCACTCTATCGTCTTAACAAGCTCCTCAACCTTGGTATGATAGGCTGAGTACTTTTCACTAAAGAATGAGTTCAAGAGAGGTAACGTAGATACTACTCTTCTTACTTTGAACAAAATAATCATTTTCAATAGTTCAAATATATTTTGATGATATTATATTTGGCGCCTTTACCATTCTTGTGAAAAGTTTTCAAAATTAATGCAAAGTGAATTTGAGATGATCATGATAGGTGAGCTCAAGTTTTCCTTAGTTTTCAAATAAAACAACCAAAAAAAGAACCTTGATCCATCAAGAAAAGCATACAAAGGAGCTTTTAAAAAATTCAATATGGATCAAGCCAAACCTATGAGTACCCCTATGCATCCATCTCAAATCATTGATGCTTATGAATGGCAAAAAGGTATCATAAAGTAATTATAGAGTAATGATTGGTTCACTTCTGTATTTTATAGCAAGTAGACCAACATTCAATTAAGTGTGGGATTTGTGCTAGATCTAACCCAAAGCAATCACACTTAAATGCTATCAAAAGAATTTTTAGATATCTATCCAGCACTACTAATCTTGGTTTATGGTACGAGAAAGGTATATCTTGTAAGATTGTATGTTACTATAATGTTGACTTTGCTGAGAAATAGAAAGGAAAAGCACAAGTGGATGCTATCATTTTTCACACAAAGCTTCATCACTTGGTCATGCAAGAAGCAAAATACCATTGCACTCTTTACGACTAAAGATGAATATGTAGTTGTTGCCAATACTGGCCAGATGCTTGGATAAGGAACTACCTGGAAGATAATCACCTGAGGTATTTCAAAATCCCTATCTTTTATGATAATACTAGCGCTATTAATCTTGCCAAGAATCATATCTAGCACTCTAGATCCAAGTATATCGATGTTAAGCATCATTTTATTCGAGATCATGTTCAAAAAGGAAATGTTGAGCTAATGTTTGTGAATCCTGAAGACCAAGTGTTCGATATATTCACAAAACCATTAGTGAAGATTGCTTGTACTTTGAAAAAGCTTTTGAACTTAAAGGTTTTAAATCTATAATTATTCATACACAAACATCTCTAGTATTCCCCTTCATTGCTCTAACCTGAAGCTTATATGAAGAAATTAGTTTGCAAGTTCAAATTATTAGTTTGCAAAGTTAGAATATCAAAGATTCAGAAAGTCTATTTGCAAGCTCAGATAGAAGATAGTGTAGTCAGAAAGAAGAAGGAGGATCAAAATGGGGTGTATCTAGTCTCACTAGGGTGTAGATTCAGAAAATGGATGTACCATGAAAAATTGTGATGCAGCGATGGTCAGAAAGTGGAAGTTGAGCTCAAAAAGTAAACTTGTTTAGAAAGTGGTTTCATGCTTCAAAAACTTTTTTTTAAAAGAGTAAAAATGACGGGATAATTCCGCTCTTTTGAGTTTCTCTCCCATGTCGTTTCATCTTTAGTCACTAATGTCCCATCACTTAAGTAACTCTCCACTCCTCACATGCTACAATTTTACCTTCATCTTCAACCTCACAAAACCAGACCTCAACCATTTCATATTTTCACATAAACCCTCCTTTTGTACTACCTTTTCTAATCTTTTCTCTCAAACCTTCTAAAGCTCTAACCTTTCTTTCATCCCTACATACTTTACCCATAAATGGCTGAAGCAAAACACTTTGACGAACGCATTCCTGACATGAAAACTCTTCTCATGTATGTTGAATGAAAGGGAAGACAAAAAGAGGAACTTCACTGAGATATTATGAGTCGGTAGACATACTAGCTAGGAATAGATCTGTGGGAAGAAGAAAACATGAAGTCCAATGATCACGTATATGACTAAGCTTAGTCCTGATAAGCAATCTATTACCCATGTGTGGCGTTATCCACTAATACCAGTTTTATGAACTAAGTCTTCCTTATGTTGATGAAAAGAGAAAAATGCATGAAATTGAGTTTTATAATTACACGTAAAAGATAAGATCCCTTAGACATGTCAAGGGCACATGAAGATTAGAACACTAATAAAGTAAAGATAGTCATTGCATTTATCATATGGATACTATAACATCCTCCCAAGTGCAATGTCATCCTTAAGTCATGACATTATGCTTAGGAGTTGTTACTTATAAATTAGCGAACCTTTCTTAGATATCTATAGCAAGATCGATTGAATCGTGAAATAACTAATATTGATTCTATTAAAATGTATAACAAAGAAACATAAAATTTATTGAATACATAGCTGAGTACAAGAGGAAGCTCTTCTAAGAGCTTTAGTACAATATGTTCTCTATTTCATTTACATAATAACTCTAACTAAGTACAATAAAGTAGAAATATCAACTACTAAACTACTTTACTCTCAAGGTCTTTACGTAGCAGCCCATTATTTCTTGGATCAACCTGGAGGCAACATGAACACAAAAACACATAGGGTGAGAATTAAACAATTCTCAGTAAGGAACTCCCCAATTACACACTCATAATGTCATCATGATTGCCCCAGCCACTTCGGTTTATCAAGAAAATGTGATCATGTAATACACATTAAAGATTCATTTTTAAAGTTCTAAAATCATCCCTCCGAAGTGGGTAGCTTTTACAATCAATCACTTAGTGCACATATGTCATGAAGCTCAAACACATAGAAAGTAATTCTAATCAAGAGATTACATATGATATGATTATGCATCTATAAATGTAGTGAAATTATCCCAAGTGATCTGGTTTTACTTGTGGCTACAAAAATCAAATCATGCATTTTCTTTTCATTGACATAGGAAAGACTTAGTTTATACCCAACGGGTATTTGCTGTGGACAATTCTACAAATAGATAGTTTATACCAAATGGTATTTATAGTGAATCACACCACTTAAGGGAATAGACTACTTATTAAGGAACGAACTCATTCCTATATGTGATCATTGAACTTCATTTTTTTACATTTCAATCACACACAGATCTATTCCTAACCGATATGTGTACCGACTCAAAATAAATTTGGAAAGTTCTCTTTTCTCCTTCCCCTAATTCAATCTACGTCTTGTTTGTTTTGTCCATATGTTAGAACATGCATGATTGAAATTTATATATTCTCTTTTCTCATATAATTGCATCAAGTACTTTTCTTTTCCCAAATGTATGCATAAGTCACATCTAGGTATTTCATTTGCAATTCAATTTCAATCATGTCTCATAAACTACTTTTTCCCCTAGCATGCATTTATGTGTCATGTAACACCCTAGCTTTCACCTAATATGCTCAAGTCGCATTTGGCTAGTTATTAGCGGTTACGTCTTCGTTTCAAACTTGACTTGACTTTCTTTAAAATATGAGTACTAAAAAAATACAACTAAATTTTTCTTTTTGAACTTAAGACTTAAAATGCGAGCCGCGCATGCGTATAGGATTCGACTTCTAAACAAGAAACATAACAACCAGGTATACATCACCATAACCATCATAAATAAACCATAGAATAAACACAACATAACTTGTAGTATTATATTATAATCATAACAAAACAATGATGCTCTTATAAATATAAGGACACCTCAAGATACTAGATACATTAAGCAAGGTTAACTAATGCAAAATATAATTATAAAGCTTGACTAGTCTTAAGCTTCCATTGCGCCCTTTGATCCAATGTGCGTAACTCTACGCTTGCGCTTCAAGGAAAATCATGAACATTTGTGTCAATCCGTTGGAGACGACATGGGAAGGGAAATACAAAGGGGTGAGAATACTTTATACAAGATTCTCATAAGCTCCCCGACTTTAACACAAGGGTCATCGTTGTCACCCAGCCACTTTGGTTTCATTATGAAAGAGGTATACATGCATAGGTTCAATTTTAATTTCTCAAATCCTATTATCCGAAGTGGGTTCCTTTTAGCATGAGTCTTCATGATATGAATAGATATTTTTGTATGCATGGCAATACTTGAACATGACAGTACACGTAAATATCACATATCACTTAATCAAGCATCAATGAAACATATGCATGTGTGTCTTTTACTTTTTCATACTCGAACTCCATGAGTTCCTTTAATAACTTTTTCCACCCTCATCATGGTCACCAAAATCCACCCAACATGCCCCACGATTTTAACATGGTCAGCAAAACTCCTAATCACCCATCACTTAGGAATAAGCTCATCTTAACTAGCCGTCGCTAGATTCATACGGGTAGAAGAGGGGAAACATATCTCTTTCCTTGGATCATCCCGTACAACCCTTAACTCAGGAAGTCATAATGGGATCATTTCCTCTTTATCATATCTTGTATGAATGCAACATGAGCATGCAACCATAGAACCTCATATGACATATCATATATTCTCATGCATTGTAAACATAGCATACCACATCATCATAGCAACATGCCACAAATACACATAAAGTCTCATGCTCATGATATTAACATATTCACATCATTGTGAGTATACCCATTCGGTCTCAAACTCACATCACACCTTCTACCTCATGGTGTCTTATACTTTAGCCCTTACGGGTCTTAAACTTGTGTTCCTATCATCCTAACCTTCATTATGGATTTTACAACACCTAAGGGATCTTTACCTATAATTTTCTCTAATGTTTATGAATTATAACATAACCAAACAACTCCATGTCTCTTTGGGCAGAATTTTACCTCATGATTACGGGGTCTTAGAATCTTCATTTTTAACCCTTTCTAAGTTCCGTCTTCACCTAAGGCTCTATAATTAACTCCTAAACCAATTATGAGGGATTCCTACACATATCCACTAATTATAAACCAATTTTCTTAAGTCCAATTATGCTGAAATAGAATTACAAATTTGTGCATTCTAAGTGTTCTAGAATTTGCATTTTAAGTCCTTTCTAATTACTTGTTCTTTCTAAACTTCCCTAAATCGTTCCTTGCTTCACTCAAACATAATTTTACACATTTTAACACCATAAAAAGAATTCATACAGTGGCCAAATGCACAAGGCAGAACCAAAAACATAAGCGTCATATAATCACATAACCTCATGATTTGAAAGCATATAAGTTGCTAGTTTCTCTTGGAATCATTTTAGAACTTCAAAACTCTTTTAGAAACCAATTAATCTCATTGAAATCACATAAATATGTGCTAGGTCAGTAGCTAAATTATTTAGCTCAAGGAATAGATTTAAAACATAAAACCTTGTTCATAAAGTTCCTTGAGTACACCTAAGCTTAGAAAAATTCCAAGACTTAGACTATGTGCACTTGTGATTAGATGAACTCATCTAAGTCCATCATCATCATCACAAGGCCGAAAATGGAATTCTTGGAATGCCTCCATTTTCTAAAACTTTATGCAAGATACTTGGGCAAATCTTTGAGCTCTAGGAGGTTTAAGTGATGGCATAAACTTAAACATGATATGCACTTATTTTATTCTTCATTAGAAAGTAAAGTGAGAGCATAAAATAAATATGAGATGCAACATAATTATTATCTTTAAAGATTAAGTGATGACTTGAAATATAAACATGAAATGCAAGCTTGGAATTTAAACACAATAATGCAAGTCCATTTAGTTATTCTTGAGAGTTTAGTGATGACATCAAAATAAACATGCTATGCAAGGCATAAACATAAACATGTGTGCAACTCATTTTATCTTAGCTAGAGCTCTTTCAAGACTTTAAAGGAACACAACCTTAACCCAATATGCATCTTAACAACATAAAGTGAGCTTTAGAGTCCTTAGCACCAAGACTTCAAAGAAGTCTTTGGTTTTGAACTTCATCATCAAGCTCAAGAAAATAGACACAAAGCTCAACACTTTTTCTAAACAAAATACAAAATACAAGATCAAAGTCATATTCTTTATTTTATTGTCATGGGCTTCAATCTAGAGTAAAACTCTTAGAATGGCCGACCAACTTTAAGGTTGGCAAGGGTAAGCTTAAGCTCTTTGAAAACATAGGATTAATTTTCTTTAACAAAACTTTTGTGATCTACTCAACATTTTTAACAAACTTTGTTCAAACCAGGAAGAAGAAACCGAAATCTTTAAGGGAAAAAGGAAAGAGAAAATTGAAACCTTTGAGAGGAAAGAAAAGAAACCGAAGCTTAAGCCAAGAAAAAGGAAAGAAATTAAGAGCATGTATGGTCCAAGACCAAGTTTTCCAAGCTTTAGAGGTTTCTCACATGACAACAACAAGTCATTATCTTGAAACCTCATCATCAAGCTAAAGTTTCCTTCATGAGAAGGCCTCATGGCCAAAAAGAAAAGAAAAGGAAAGCTTAGAAACCAAGAGAAAACTAGAACTTTTCTTGAAGAAAACAAGCAAAAACTTTAAAACAAAACCCCTACTAATTGAAGTCTTGAGAGATATGAAAGAAAGCTTGAGTTCTTGATGAAATGGAGAAGGAAAATCCTCTTGAAACTTGAAGGAAGAAATCAGCCAAGTTGAGGGAATTTGGGAGGAATGAGCAAAAATGCAAGAATGCTTGAACTTGGCAAATGATCCAAAGAGCAACCAAGTCTTCAAAGGCTTGGTATTTATAGAAAAATGAAACATGTTGGCTGATTTGGGAGGGAGGCCTTGACCTCATGTTCCATGAGGGAGAGAATTGTTTCATGGAAGTATGGTGAGGCATGGTAGAAAGCATGGCTTGAAGCATGGTCTTTGAGTAAAACAAACTCACCATGTGCTACACATGGGAGGGGTGAATTTTGGCCAGATTTGGGCAACCAAGGGGAAGGAGAAATTGCTTATGTAATTGTGGTTTAATGATATGTTTAGGTGTGTCTTTGATTAGGCTTTTGCAAGCAAGTGTTTAGGTGAGGTAATTGGCTAATTAAGGTTGTCAAGACTTGATTAGGAGGGTAATCTTGCTAGATTAATAATTGAAAATCATTCTTTTGGTCAAATGAGATATGGCACAATTCCTTAATTTAAGGAATTGGAGAGAGAAACACTATTCAAGATTCCATGACTAGGAATCTTGAATTAAAGAATGCAATTAGAGTTTAACTAAGCAATCTTAGGTCCTAATTAACCTTAATAAATTATTTTGACTCTAGATTAATTATTGAAATAAATTAATCTTCGATTAGAGCCTAATATTGTTTAGGTTTGCTTAATTGCGTCATTAGGCCCACTGGACACTTCTAGGGGTGAAATGGTAATTTCACACTAAAACTACCCGGACCCCTGCCTAACTAGATATCAAATACCACTCAAAAACATCATCCCAAACTTCCTAGAAAAGTTTGGGCTCAAATGACACCTTTTACTCGTAACAGGTAGGGGTATTTTGGTCATTTTGAGCCGAAAGTTTAGAAAATGAGATTTTCACCTCGATATCAAATGTAACAGATATAATCCCCTTCAAATATTGAGTTGACCTATTCGAGGACTTGGGCGACTATCCTTGAATTTTGGGTAAAAATGACCTTAGGGGTATTTCGGTCATTTGTACTTTAAGAAAAAATCGACGTTACATGTCACAAATCACATGGCCAACTATTCAATATCAAGTATTCATGTCATACTAGAACCAAAATGCCATTACATTATCAATTCAAAGCATTGTTGCATTTTCCAGCGTAATGGCATATTTCACACGTTCATAGCACAATTTATTTACATATCAAACAATCAAGTCAGAGGCTATAAAAATTACCCAAGACACTTCAATGTGTCCATAAGGTTCCCCAAAAATTTCAGAGCAAAAAGAGTTCTCTAAATATGTTAAAAAAATTACACAAATTTGGTGGTTAGAGATCACTTAACCTCAGCTCAGAAACCAAAATTCATAATTTTTAAGCCTAGGAAATGATTGAATCAATTCAAAAGAAAAATCACAGTTACATTTCAAGATGTTTTCAACACTCAGTAAAAATTTCAAAGGAAAAATCAATCATTTGCTATGTTAAGAGAATTAGACAAAGTTGCAACTTCTGTTGAAATAATCCAGGCAGCACATAGTTCATTTCGGTTTCTGATTTTTTTCAAGCATTAGGAGTCAAAATCAGAGTCCACGAAATTTTTGGAACTAGGCTAGGATGTTAGCTTCAACATATATTTTTTCTATCTCATGAAAATACCCACAATAGTATCAGAAAATTCATGATTCACAACCTGCTAGTATAAATCCAAGAATTCCAGCACATGCTTCAAAACTTGTTTTGCCAAAATGGGTTTTCCAACATCACCCAAACACTCCACCAAAACTAACACATCAATATCAACATATCATCAACCAATAAAACTAAAAATACTCAGCCAAATCAGTAAGAAAATAAGAAAAACAAATTTGAAGTAAAAGAGGTTTAAAATGCTCTACTTTGGTGGCTTTAAGGATCTTGGCTTCAAGGATGTTCCAAGAGTCATCTTGCTAACTTCAAGGCCACCAAACCAACACCAAACCCTTCCTTAGGCAACAATAGATGAGGTATCAAAGTGAGAAGTGGTGAGGATTTCAAATTCCAATAAGTTGGATTGATAGATCTTGATGAGTAAAACAAGTTTTATGAAGGGATCTTGGTGTTTTAGTGATTTTGAGCTAGTGTTTTGGGGATTTGGAATCAAGAATGAGGGTTTGGGAGCAAGAACAATGGAGGATAGGTTCTTGGAGTATGCTGGCCGAAATTCATGATAATGGAGTGATAAGGTTGGTGATTTTTCCTTATCTTGGTTAGATATAGTAATAAAGTAGTCAAAATATGTATTTATTTCTTATTCAAAAAGAAATAATGAAATTGATGGCTAGGATTTGGTTTGATAGTCAAAGAATGAATCTTGTCCATCCACATGGCTCAAGATAAGTGGCTCATTTTAACTTGGGGAGCAAGTAGCTTTTCAGTGTTAAAATCGCACATTGAAATTCCACGAACGGATGAGATATTGGCTCGAGTAAAATATAATAAATGAAAGGTCAAGATTCCTTGCCATCCACTTGGCATAAAGTGGTTGGTAAAGGTTACTTGGCCACCAAGTAACTTGTACGGTTAAAACCGCACATCAAAACTCTACCGAACGGGTAAAACACCATACCGGGTAATCAAACATTGCCCGAAAATTAATTATGGGTACAACTTCTCATTCCTTATCATTTCTAACCTTAACCCTCTTTTCTCAGTTCCGGGCATTTCCCTTTGATCCAGGGTTTAGACGTCCCAATGGGCTAGTAGGGCCCGCAAGGTCACTATTCACTCTGGCCCGAAATTTTTTTTTAACACGTCTATTGGGCCATCCTCATCATTGCTAAAATTGTCAGATTTTTAAAATTATGACTAATAAAACTCAAATTAATTTTTAAATAATTTTTAGGGTGTTATAGATACTCATATTATTCTGACTTAGTTGCTCATGATAAGTTACTATCATAGTTATCAGACTTGAACTTGGACATCGACTTCCTAAGGTACTGGGTCACTGGTTCCAGGGTTGAACCGGTCAATATATAAAGTTAGCTAAATATGTAATCTATATAATTCCATACATATAAATAGCAAGGAGCATTGTTGGCACAATGGTTGTGATGCGCACCCTCACATTGCTGGACATGGGTTCAATTCTTGCATCCTAAAATTTTGGAAAAAAAAAATATGATGTCACTAAGTATGTAATATATATAGTTCCATACTTATGTATAACAAGAAGCATTGTTGGCACAACGGCGTGAAGCACGCCCTTACCCACTGGGATGTGGGTTTGAGCCTTGCATCATGAAATTTTAGAAAACAAATTTCTTGTATATACGGTAAATGCTGGTTGCTATGGTCAACACGGGTTATTGCCCTGTTCAATATACTGTTGAACAAAATCTCCAGTTGCTCCAGGTTTGACCAGTCACATGCAGAATTTATTCTAATCAAAAACCGACGGCCAAGAAGGTTACGGTTTTAGGTTAAAACCGCGTCCGCTTGTTCTAATAACATGGTTACTATGAGCTTGAGCATTATGATATAAGTGAAACATGTGATTGAATGCTAAAAGTAACCTACTTTAGAAAGATGATTTTGAACTTTAAAATGAATCTTTGTTATGTAATGCATTATCATATTTTTTCTTAATAAACCAAAGTGGTTAGGATGACAACAATGACATTAATTATTGTGTATTTGGGATACCTACTTAGAATTTCATAATTCTCACACCTATGTTGTTTGTGTGTTCCCATGTCGTCTCTAGATTGAAGGAATAATGAAGTGATTATCATGGAAGCGCCTGATCTATAGTAGCTCAATGGCTGAAGACTACCATTAGTTTTCTTTTGGATATACATATGTTTGTAAATGTTTAAGAAGACAGATGTATCTTGAAGGTCGTATAAGAGCTTTCTCATGTATTTAAATATGTATTCCTTGATTACTTTTGTTTGCCTGTTATATATATTTAAGTTGAACTATGAAATAATTATTGTATGACTCAATCATTTACATTACAGATACTTGAGCAAGGTCCACTAAATTTATAATAGCAACTCCCAAGTTTGATGCCATGGCTTATGGATGATGTTGTACTTTGGAAGGTGTTACTAGGTACTTTCCAACCTCTCGAGTGGCTCCTATCAGAAAGGAAATCTCTAAATCTGTCAAATGAGACCTTACATCAGGATTTAGGAGTGTTTCAAGCTCCTATGTGCGACGCCCTAACCATCAGAATCGCAAAGCAACTCCTCCTCCAATATTTGTATGAAGGTCTTATACCTACGAATAAGTGCATGATTGATGCTACAAGTGGAGGGGCATTCTTGGATAAGAGACTAGAAGAAGCCCATGCTTTAATTGAGAATATGGCTGCAAATTTTCAGCAGTTTCGTTCTAAGAAGAGCCACTCAAAGGGCCTTCATGAAGCCAGCCAATAGGGAATCTAGTGTTGATCAGACTTTATGGGCACTTTCTAAGCCCATGAAGTAGCTGATGGCTAACTAGGTAGCAACTCCGTGGTTCCCAAGGTCTGTGGCATATGTACTTTAAATGATCATTACACTGACATGTGCCAAACATTATAAGATGACTCAACCACTGGGTTCGCAGCAAAAACCCTTTCCAAAGTCAACCTCAAAATCAAGCAAGCTAGTTCCCATTTGGGAACACTTACAACTCCAGCTAGAAGGATTACCTCAATTTGAGATGGGGAAAAATTCCCAATAAGGGGTCAACCTTCACACAGAAATACTAGGCGCCTTATTCCTAGGTTATATTTAACCTAACACGCCTAGGATGTATTAAAATTAATTGTTAGTTATTACTTCCCTTTGAACATCATTTGTAAAATTACTTAGCAGAAAATACAGGTAAATTTTTTTTTTTGAAGAGATGCGTAAAACAAGATGCGAGCCATCGCGCACAATGTAAACGAAACGAAACGTAAAGCGGAAGAACAAATAAATCATGCAAAGAAAAAGCAATAAGGAGCACCTCAATCATAAAAACATCCTTCATAATATTAATTATCATAGTTTAGTACAACCATGAAATATAAATTCATAAAGTCGTACCCATATAGTGGGCGGAGCTGCAGTACGAAAACATAAAATACAAGAAAATATAAAAAGCTAATATATGGAAAAACCCTCAAAAGATACTACCAGCTGAACAGCAACCTCCCCTCTAAGAGCCTCCAGAAGATGCTAATCCTCGGATGAAGAGATGTAACCCGGACCTCCAGGAACTCCTCGGATGTAGCCCAATGGAGTAGTGAGCGTAGGCATGCGGATCGGTGGTGCGACGTGACCTCCTCGGCGAGGGGCGCCTCTCGGGCTCGTCACGCCTCATAGGCCTTGCCTAGAACCGTGTCCTCACTACCATTATTGGCAGCCAAAGGCACCAAAGGGCGGAATCCTCCGAATAGGGATCGGGATGAGTCCTTACAGGTCCTCTCGCAACAATGTATGAGGGGTACGAGAGTCAATCACCGCTGAAGATGATGGTGGGCATGGCGATTCCTCGTCACGGGTCGCGTCCTCTCAAAAATCATATCATCGCCAATGGGAGAGGTCGAGGTGAAGCGAAAGCTGGAAACCGAAAAGCAAATGGGCGTCCCATGTATGCAAAAATGCGCACAGCACAACGACCCTTGAAATGGTCAGATTGGTGATCCGATCGTAGTGCAGCTCACACGGGCGCATCAACAAAAATCACGAACGACGCCATTGTGGTCTGAAGACGTAAGGAAAGAGATAGAGAGAGGGTGAGAATCTTGCTAAAGAATCTCAATAGGGAAAACCTCTATCCTAGTGTCATCGTTTACGTCCCCAAGAACCATGGGTTTATTATGAAAAGGTTAAACATGCAATGGTTCATTATGACGTTTTTGAGATAATTATCCAAAGTCCGTGTCTTTATAATGAATCTTAATGCACATATACAGCATACGACATATGAATGCATGGCAATGCAGGGGCAGCAAACCAATAAAACACATCATCATCAACTAATTCTCATAATAGTGGCATCTCATTTCTCAACTTGTGACATCATGGTATGTAAAAATAGTAACCGCCCCCTGATACTAGGCTATGAGCTCATACCTTAACTAGTCGTCACTAGTTCTTACTTATCCTCTTGATAAGCGAATCATAATTATAATCATATGAATAACAACCCCAACTCCCAGAGTATGGGCAGGGACTAAGGAATCACCCATCATGGGACTTTCTTCCTTCTCTAAAACGCATCAACTGGTTAAGACTAGTGACTTTGTCCGCTTTGAGGCTAATGTCGATGCCCTCACGATTTTACCTTCTCCTCACCGTAGCAGGAGAAGTACATCTCAGCTGTGAAACACATCATCTCGTGAAGACCAGTGACATTGTCGCTTCGGTATGATCCACGACCATACCCTCCACGGGTTTTCTTTCTCCTCACCGTAGCAGGAGAAATGTGTCTTAGCATGTAAAATCTTTCTTTTCAAAACTTTCTCAAGTCCTTCAATTTGGAAATTCGAGGCATAACAACTATACTCCAAATTTCCTCAAATTTAAGTCATGCCACATAACTCAACCACACATATCATCCTTATGAAACTTTCTCAATTAGATAGATCTTTAATTCACAAAAGCATACTCTTCTAATTCATTCATATTTCGAAATCTCATGCGTCTCAAACATGGTATAACACATCATCACATCAACATGCCACAAAAACACACAAAGTCTCACGCTCATGATATTAATATATTCATGTAATTATGAGTATACCCACTCGATCTCATGCTTACATCACACCTCCTATCTCATGGTGTCTTATGCTTTGGCCTTTACGGGTCTTAAACTTGTGTTCCAATTATCCTAACCTTTATTATGGATCTTATCACACCTAAGGGATCATTACTTATAATTCCTTCTAACATTTATGCTCACTAACTCATCCAATCAGCCTTGTACAGATTAAGCACCATGATCATTATTCGACTATGGGGATTGTAGGATCTACGCTTAGACCCTTTTTTAAATTTCTTCGCCTAAGTTCTGTATTCAACTCCTAGGCATAAACACTAATTATGAACCATCTTCTTTAAGCTCAATTATGCTGGAACCGAAATTATTTTTCTTGTGTCTAAGTGTTTTAAGATTCTAGTTCTTAAGCCTTTCTATGTACTTAGTCCTTTCTAACCTTCAAAATCGTTCCTTACTTCGCTCACACATAATCTTACGCATTTAACTCCTCTAAACAGAATCCATACAGTGGCTAACAAGATAGAGACCAAAAGTATGCATCATGCATAATCGCATAAAATCATGTTATAAGTGCATACGAGTTACTAGTCTTTCTCTTGGAATAATTTCAGGAGCTAAAAGGGTGTTCTGGTAATCGGTTACATGTGCTTGGTAATCGATTACCAGAGACTAATTTTGTTCTGGGTTTAAAAACAAGGTAATCGATTACATAGGATAGTAATCGATTACTTATGGTTAAATCTATTTCCAGAAAATGAAGAACATTCGAGTAATCGATTACACAAATAGGTAATCGATTAGGGCTTTAAAGACCGATTCTGGGCATGAAGAACAACCTTGGTAATTGATTACATTGTATGGTAATTGATTACCAGAACCAAAAACCCTTCAAAACCACTCTGGTAATCAATTACATAAGCTGGTAATCGATTACCAGAACCACTAGAATTTTAGAAAACATGATTTTTGACACATTCCAAGCTATTTAAACACCTTGAGACCTCATAAAACATTTTTCCAACATTTTCCTGAAATCATCCTTACATTTTACAAAATCAAACCATCATTGTATCATACTAAAACACATCCACTTTTCATGGTTAAAATTTCCTTTTGAAGATACTTAGGGCAAGTCTTTGAGCTCTAGGAAATTTACGTGATGGCTTAAACTCAAACATGTTATGCACTTATTTTACTCTTCAATAGAAAATAAAGTGAGTGCCTAAAATAAACATGAGATGCATCCTCATTATTATCTTTAAAGATTAAGTGATGACTTGAAATATAAACATGAAATGCAAGCTTGGAATTTAAACATGATAATACAAGTCCATTTAGTTATTCTTGAGAGTATAGTGATGACATTAAAGTAAACATGCTATGCAAGGCATAAACATAAACATGTGTGCAACTCATTTTATCTTAGCTAGAGTTCTTACAAGACTTTAAAGGAACATCACAACCTTAACCCAAATATGTACCTTAACAAACATAAAGTGAGCTTTAGAGTTCTTAGCACCAAGACTTCAAAGAATTCCTTGGTTTTGAACTTCAACATCAAGCTCAAGAAAATAGACACAAAGCTCAACACTTTGTCTAAACAAAATACAAGAACTAAGTCATATTCATTATTTTATTGCTCATGGGCTTCAATCTAGAGTGAAACTCTTAGAACAGCCGACCAACTTTAAGGTTAGCAAGGGTAAGCTTAGAGCTCTTTGAAAATATGTGATTAATTTTCTTAACAAAACTTTTGTGATCTACTTAACATTTTTAACAAGCTTTGTTCAAACAAAGGAGAAAGAAACCAAAATCTTGAGAGGGAAAAGGAATGGAAGAACGAAATCATGTATGATCCAAGACCAAATTTTCAAGCTTTAGAGGTTTCTCACATGGCATCACAAGTCCATTATCTTGAAACCTCATCATCAAGCCAAAGTTTTCTCAACACAAGGCGCTAGGCCGAAAATAAAAGGAGAGAAGAAGAACTTGGAAAAACCAAGAGAAAAACTAGAACTCTTCCTTAAAGGAAGCACACAAAACTTGGAAAATAAACCCCTACCTAAAGAAGTCTTGAAAGGATGAAGGAAGGCTTTGTTTCTTGAAAGGAAAAGAGAAAGAAATCCTTCTTGGAAGCTTGATGAAGAACTCGGCCAAGGGGGAAAGGAAAAGAGGTTCTTTGAGTTTGGGTAGAAAGCTTGAAGTTTGCTCAAGTGTGTAAAGGATCCTAAGGGCTTTCAAGCTAGTGTATTTATAGAAGATTGAGAGCTCATGGATGGCTAGAGGAGGAAGGAGTGGCCGGTCACTTTGAGGGAGAAGGAGAGAAAAATATCTCTTATAAGGCATGGCTTTGAGTATGGGTTAAAGCATGGTTGAGGTATGGCTTGAGGTATGGCCTTTAAGTGAGAAATAAATCAACATGTGATGGAATTGAGGGGGAGGTTTCAGCTGCCGTGCCAAGGGGAAGAAATTTTGCTCATGTAATTGTGGTTTAATGATGTGTTTAGGTGTTTCTTTGATTAAGGTTTTGATTAGGAGTTTGTAAGAAAATGTTTAGGTAAGGTAATTGGCTAATTAAGGTTGTCAAGACTTGATTAGGAGGGTAATCTTGCTAGATTAAAAATTTAAAATCATTCTTTTGGTCAAATGAGGTATGGCACAATTCCTTAATTTAAGGAATTGGAGAGAGAAAATACTATTTAAGATTCCATGACTAGGAATCTTGAATTAAAGAATGCAATTAGAGTTTAACTAAGCAATCTTAGGTCCTAATTAACCTTAATAAATTATTTTGACTCTAGATTAATTATCAAAATAAATTAATTTCGATTAGAGCCTAATATTGCTTAGGTTTGCTTAATTGCGTCATTAGGCTCACTGTACACTGTTCTAGGGGCAAAATGGTAATTTTGCACTAAACTACCCGGACCTCCGGGAATTAAACATCAAATATCACTCGTAAACACAATTCCAAACTTCCTGGAAAAGTTTGGGCTCAAACGGCACATTTTACCCTGTAGAACATAGCAAGGTAGTTTGGTCATTTTGAGCCGAAAGTTCGGAAAACGAGATTTTCACCTGGATATCAAACATAACAAATATAATCCCCTTCAAACATTGAGTTGACCAATTCGAGGACGTCGGGCAACTGCCCTTTAATTCAAGTAAAAATGACCTAGGGCATTTTGGTCATTTGTACTCTAACAGAAAATGGGTGTTACATTACTCCCCTCCTTAAAAAGAATTTCGCCCTCGAAATTCGTTACCTTAGAAAAGCTTGGATACTTCGTCCGCATTCGATTCCCGCTCCCACGTATCTCCTCTTGTTGCGTCCCCACGCTACTTTCACCAAAGGAACAGACTTGTTCCTCAACGCTGACACCACGATCCATGATTCTCGTTGGTGGAGATGAAAGTCAGGTCCTCCTTAACTGTACATGCTCTGGTTCTAGCACATGACTAGGATCGGATTGATATTCTTAGTTGGGAGACGTGAAAGACGTCATGAAGATTTGCAGATTCTAAGGTAAGGCTATTTGTAGGCTCCTCCGACTCTGAAAGATTTCAAAAGGATTGAGAAATCGGGACTCAATTTCTTGACTCTCATGGCTCTACCTATGCCTGTAGTTCTTGACTCTCATGGCTCTACCTATGCCTGTAGTGGGGGTAATCCTAGAAACATGCTCGCCTTCTTGGAATTCCAACGGCTTTAGTCGTTTATCCGCATAGCTCTTTTGTCGGCTTTGAGGTCAAGATTCTATCCTTGATCTTTCTTATTTGCTCGTGGTTTCCCTCACTACATCCGGTCCCAAAACGCTTTGTTCTCGAGATCATGCCAACACAAAGGCGACTGGCACTTCCTCCCATACAAGGCTTCGTACGGTGCCATACCGATGCTCACATGATAACTATTGTTATACGCAAACTCGATAAGCGGAGGTACTTATCCCAACTCCCTTTTCTATACAAAACACATGCCCTCAACATATCCTCCAATGTTTGGATAGTTCTTTCTGATTGTCCATCTGTTTGAGGGTGATAAGCCGTGCTTAAACACAGCTTGAACCAAACGCCTTTTGGAAGGCTCCCAAAACGCGACGTAAAGCGGATCTCGATCAGAGATTATCTTTGATGGAACTCTGTGCAACCTCACTATCTCTTGGATGTACAACTGGGTCAACTTATCTAGGGAAAAGGTTATCTTGATGGGTAGGAAATGGGTCGACTTGGTTAACCTTCCACTATTACCCAAATAGCGTCATGGCCAGCTTGGGTTCTAGGTAGGCCGGTCACAAAATCCATGGATATACTATCCCACTTCCATTCGGGAATAGGCAAGGGTTGTAATATTCCTGAAGGCTTTTGGTGCTCAATCTTCACCTTTTGATAGACCAAGCACTTACTAACCCAAGTGACTACGTCCTTTTTAAATCCTGGCCACCAGAACATCTTCTTTAAATCCTAATACATTTTGGTGGCACCAGGATGGATGGTGAAGTGGCTTTTATGGGCCTCTTCCAAGATGCTCTCTCGGAGGTCACCATCTTGCAGTACACAAATCTGCCCTTCAAATCTCCACAACCCATCAGTCCCTTGTTCAAAACCTTTAAGCTTTCTAGCCTTTACCGCCTTGAGGGTCTCCCTAAACTCCTCATTTTCCACTTGTGCTATCATGACCTTTTAAACCCACTGGTTATCGTAAGATGACACATTTTCACTCTTTTGACATCGACATCCCAAATTCATATCCCTAAACTTCTCTATTAGCTCAACTTCCTTAACCATCATGTGAGGCATAATGACTTTCGACTCAAGGCATCGGCAACCACATTGGCCTTGCTGGGTGGTAACTTAAGCCGAAATCATAGTCCTTTAGAAACTTTATCCACCTTCTTTGCCTCATGTTTAACTCCTTTTGATCAAAGAGATGCTTAAGACTCTTGTGATCGGAGAAAACTTCAAACCTTACTCCATATAAGTGATGCCTCCAAATCTTCAAGGCAAACACTATGGCGGCTAACTCTAGGTCATGGGTAGGGTAGTTAACCTCATGAGGCTTGAGTTGTCTAGGCGCATAGGCTACCACTTGCCTATTTTGCATCAACACACAGCCTAATCCCTTTCCGAAGCATCATAATATACCTCGAAGGGTACATTGGGGTCGGGCAAAATCAAAACTGGGGTCAAGGTTAACCTTTCCTTTAACTCTTGGAAGCTCTTTCACAATCGGGATTCCATGGAAACGGGGTGTTCTTCCTAGTGAGCTTGGTTAGGGAAGGGCAATCTGGGAAAATCTTTTGATAAATCTACGATAATAGCCTGCTAGACCCAAAAAGCTTCGTATTTCCGATACGATGGTCGGTCTATCCCAATTCATGGCTTCTATCTTACTAGGGTCAACAGCTATACCTCCTTTTGATACTACATGTCCCAAAAACTTCACTTCCTCCAACAGAATTCACACTTAGAAAGCTTGGCATACAACTTCTTCTCTTTCAAAACCTCTAAAACCAACCTTAGGTGACTTTCATGCTCCTCGTGAGTCTTCAAATAGATAAGTATATCATCTATGAAAACAACCACGAACTTATCTAAATAGGGTCTAAAGATCCTATTCATGTAGTCCATGAACACGGCGGGTGCATTTGTTAATCCAAAGAACATCACGGTGAACTCAAAGTGTCCGTATCGTGTCCTAAAAGCGGTCTTAGGTATATCCTTATCTCTCACCCTAATTTGGTGGTATCCGACCTTAAATCAACCTTAGAGAATACCACCACTCCTTTCAACTGGTCCATGAGATTATCAATCATAGGCAAAGGGTATTTATTTTCACTTGTTACACGATTCAATTGCCTATAGTCTATACACAACCTCATGCTCCCATCCTTTTTCTTAACAAACAATCCTGGGCTCCCCCGGTGAGGCACTAGGTCTAATAAAACTCTCTAAAGCTCCTCCAATTGGGTTTTTAGCTCTTTCAACTCCAAAGGTGACATTCTATAAGGGGCTATCGAGATAGGTCCCATTCCAGAACCAACTCAATGGAGAACTCCACCTTTCTCGGAGGAACTCGGGATCTCTCGAAATACCTCGGGATACTCTCACCACAGGAATATCATCTATGTTATACTCAAAGTCTACCTCGCTAGCGGCTAGAAGGACATATCCCTTAGTTTTCTCCCCACTCCAGAAGACATCTACGGAATTTACATAAAGTTTTGTGGGTTGACAAACACTGCTGGGGATGACGAAAAATAACAGTTTTGGCATAACAATCTAACAATACATGGTTGGCATAGAGCCAGTCCATGCCAAGAATCACTCCTATATCTTTCAAGGGTAAACAAATCAAATCTATGATAAAGGACCTATTTTCAACGGTAAGATGACAATTTAAACGCAGTTACAAGTATGTACAGGACGATTTGTAGGAGTAGAAACAATAAGGTCAAAAGGAAGCTTAGAGACTTTCAAATTCAAAGACTCAATACTAGCATGTGAGATAAAAGAATGAGTAGCACCAGAGTCATATAGCATAGTTAAGGTTCTACCATTCTACCTTCGATGAGGTCCTTCGATCTTGAGTCCTCCGCATTGAGGGTGAAGACCCTCCCTTGGTGTTGCGGCCTGGGTTCTGACTTGACGATCCACCACTTCTGCAATCCTTAGCATAGTGGCCGGGCTTGCCACAACGGAAGCATACTCCTTACCCCACATGGCAAGGGAGATTGCAATGACTTCTTCCGCATTAGGGACATAACGGTTGGTGCAGGTCCGGAGAGCGAGGAACTCCTTGGCGTCTTGTTCTTGCTTCCATTGGGCCTTCCTTGATTGTTATTGTTGTTGTTGTTGCGAGGACCACCCACTCCTCCTTGTTGATGGTTGGTTTCGCGGTCATTGTGGTTGAACGGCGGCCTCGAGTGTTGTCAAAAGGGTAGGTTGACAAGTCATCTTTGTTGTTGTTGGTGGTGATGTTACTTGAACTGGTTGGATTGGTAGGGATGGTAGTGGCTCCTCGGTTGATTGTGGTGTTGTGACTTGAACCTTGGGGCTTGAGGCCCCAAACCACGGGACGATCCGCCGGCGCGGTGCTCAGCTTCTTATGCCCTTTTTCGATGATCCGGCACTTGTCGACTAGGGTAGAGAAGTCCCTAATCTCCATGTGTGCAACAACAACGTTAAGCTTAGCCCTCAACCCCTCAAACTTAACGCACTTCCAAACCTTATCGGGATTCCCTTGGAAAACCCGAGAGATTTGATCAACTCTTGAATTTCATTGTGTACTAGGCGACGATCCACCTTAGACCAATTACATGAACTCGATGTCCTTTGCGTTCTTTATGGACTCGGGAAATACTTCTCATAGAAGTACGTCTTGACAGCTCCCAGTTGATAGCTGTGCCGTAGCTTCTAGTAGCCTCTGTGCCGGTCCACCAAAACTCTGCGTCACGCCATCATGTAGGCAGCAAAGGTGACTTTCTGTCCTTTAGCAGGCAACCACCGAGTAGATCTTTCCATGTTTTTGATCCACTTATTCGCCTTGTTGAGATTCAAAGCTCCACGGAAGGTTAGGGGATTGGCCTTGAAACTCCCAAAACGGGCTTGTTCCATGGCCTCAGGTAGGGGACCTTGAGCAACATCCCTTAGTTCATTCATGCGATCGAACATCCACTCCATTGCTCTAGCCATCTCACGCACAGAGCCAGTCTCATTCCCTTGTTCGCCTTCGCTCACGTTCCTATTTTGTCTGTAGGTGCCATTAGTCCCTAAACACACAAGTCAACAAACACTGAGGTGATCAGGCTCAATATTCCAAACTAGATGAGCTAGTTACCATGGCACAGGCAAGCAGACAAGGTCATGTATGTCTATCCTAAAGCTTATCTCTAATAGCTAAGCACTATTCATGACATACTACCAATGCCTATAAATCATGGTCTAATCCTTAGGCTAGTGAGAATCAAACTGCCTTGATACCATAATGTAACACCCTAATATTTAAGCCAACACGCCTAGGACGTATTAAGATTAACTATTAGTTATTACTTCCCTTTGAACATCATTTGTAAAATTACTTATCAGAAATACAGGTAAATTTTTTTTTTGAAAGCGATGCATAAAACAAGATGCGGCCATCGCGCACAATGTAAACGAAACGTAAAGCGGAAAAATAAATAAATCATGCAAAGCAAAAGCAATAAGGAGCACCTCAATCATAAAAACATCCTTCATAATATTAATTATCATAGTTTAGTACAACCACTGAAATATAAATTCATAAAGTCGTACCCATATAGTGGAGCTGCAGTATGAAAACATAAAATACAAGAAAATATAAAAAGCTAATACATGGAAAAACCCTTAAAAGATACTACCGCTGACAGCAACCCTCCCTCTAAGAGCCTCCAGAAGATGCTAATCCTCGAACGGAGAGATGTAACCCAGAACTGCCAGAGCTCCTCGGATGTGGCCAAATGGAGTGGTGGTGTAGGCATGCGGATCGGTGCGACGTGGCTCCTCGGCGAGGGTGCGTCTCAGTCGACGTACACGCCTCATAGGCCTGAGACCGTGTCCTCACTACCCCTATCGTGGCCAAAGGCATCGAAGGGGCGGAATCCTCGAATAGGGATCGAGCTATGAGTCCTCAGATAGGTCCCTCCCGTAACGACGTATGAGGGCACGTACTCCGATAGTCACGCACTGAAGATGATGGTCGGCACGGCGATTCTGCTCGTCACGAGGTCGCGTCCTCTCAAAAATCATATCATCGCCAAAGGGAGAGGTCAGGGTGAAATGAAGGTTGGAGACGGAAAAGCAAAACTCTAGAACGACGACCAATTTTAAGGTTAGCAAGGGTAAGCTTAGAGCTCTTTGAAAACATGTGATTAATTTTCTTAACAAAACTTTTGTGATCTACTTAACATTTTTAACAAGCTTTGTTCAAACAAAGGAGAAAGAAACTGAAATCTTGAGAGGGAAAAGGAATGGAAGAACCGAAATCATGTATGATCCAAGACCAAATTTTCAAGCTTTAGAGGTTTCTCACATGGCATCACAAGTCCATCATCTTGAAACCTCATCATCAAGCCGAAATTTTCTAACACAAGGCTCTAGGCTGAAAATAAAAGGAGAGAAGAAGAACTTGGAAAAACCAAGAGAAAAACTAAAACTCTTCCCTAAATGAAGCACACAAAACTTGGAAAATAAAGCCCTACCTAAAGAAGTCTTGAAGGGATGAAGGAAAGCTTTGTTTCTTGAGGAAAGAAAGAGAAATCCTTCTTGGAAGCTTGATAAAGAACTCGGCCAAGGGGGAAAGGAAAAGAGGTTCTTTGAGTTTAGGAAGAAAGCTTGAAGTTTGCTCAAGTGTGTAAAGGATCCTAAGGGCTTTCAAGCTAGTGTATTTATAGAAGATTGAGAGCTCATGGATGGCTTAGAGGAGGAAGGAGTGGCCGGTCACTTTGAGGGAGAAGGAGAGAAAATATCTCTTACAAAGCATGGCTTTGAGTATGAGTTAAAGCATGGTTGAGGTATGGCTTGAGGTATGGCCTTTGAATGAGAAATAAATCAACATGTGAGGGAATTGAGGGGGAGGTTTCGGCCAACCTTTGTGCAGCCAAGGGGAAGAAATTTTGCTCATGTAATTGTGGTTTAATGATGCATTTAGGTGTTTCTTTAATTAAGGTTTTGATTAGGAGTTTGTAAGAAAGTGTTTAGGTGAGGTAATTGGCTAATTAAGGTTGTCAAGACTTGATTAGGAGGGTAATCTTGCTAGATTAACAATTTAAAATCATTCTTTTGGTCAAATGAGGTATGACACAATTCCTTAATTTAAGGAATTGGAGAGAGAAATACTATTCAAGATTCCATAACTAGGAATCTTGAATTAAAGAATGCAATTAGAGTTTAACTAAGCAATCTTAGGTCCTAATTAACCTTAATAAATTATTTTGACTCTAGATTAATTATCGAAATAAATTAATCTTTGATTAGAGCCTAATATTGCTTAGGTTTGCTTAATTGCGTCATTAGGCTCACTGGACACTGTTCTAGGGGCAAAATGGTAATTTTGCACTAAAACTGCCTAACCTTGGCTCAACTAGACATCAAATATCACTCGTAAACATCATTCCAAACTTCCTGCAAAAGTTCCGGGCTCAAACGGACCTTTACCCGTGTAGAACACAGGAGGGATATTTTAGTCATTTTAAGCCAAAAGTTCGAAAAACGATTTTCACCTTGGATATCAAACATAACAAATATAATCTCATTCAAACATTGAGTTGACCCATCGAGGTTTAGGCAACTGTCCTTTAATTCCAGGTAAAAATGACCTCAGGGCATTTTGGTCATTTGCACTCAGAAAATCAGGGCATTACAAAAACTCTTTTAGAAACCATTTCCTCTCATTAAAATCATAAAAAAAATGAGTAAGGTCAGTAGCTAAATTATTTAGCTCAAGGAATAGATTTAAAACATAAAACTTTATTCATAAGGTTCTTTAAATACACTTAAGCTTAGAAAAATTCCAAAACTTAGACTATGGACGCTTATGATTAGATGAACTCGTCTCAAGTCCCCATCATCATCACAAGGCCGAAATGGCATTCTTGAAATGCCTCCATTTCTAAAACTTTATGTAAGATACTTGGGCAAGTCTTTGAGCTCTAGGATATTTAAGTGATGGCATAAACTTAAACATGCTATGCACTTGTTTTACTCTTCATTATAAAATAAAGTGAGAGCATAAAATAAATATGAGATGTAACCTCATTATTATCTTTAAAGATTAAGTGATAACTTGAAATATAAACATGAAATGCAAGCTTGAAAATTTAAACATGATAATGCAAGTTCACTTAGTAATTCTTGAGAACTTAGTGATGGCAAAATAAACATGTTATGCAAGGCATAAACATAAACATGAATGCAACTCATTTTATCTTAACTAGAGCTCTTATAAGACTTTAGAGGAACATTATAACCTTAACCCAACATGTATCTTAACAACATAAAGTGAGCTTTAGAGTTCTTAGCACCAAGTCTTCAAGGAAGCCTTTGGTCTTGAACTTCATCATCAAGCTCAAGAAAATAGACACAAAACTCAACACTTGTCTAAACAAGCATGCAAAGAACTAAGTCATATTCTTTATTTTATTGCTCATGGGCTTCAATCTAGAGTAAAACTCTTAGAACGGCCGACCAATTTTAAAGTTGGCAAGGGTAAGCTTAGAGCTCTTTGAAAACATAGGATTAATTTTCTTAACAAAACCTTTAGTGATCTACTCAACATTTTTGACAAACTTTGTTCAAATAAAGGAAGAAGAAGCCGAAACCATTCAAGGGAAAGGAAGAGAAAACCAAAACTTTAAGCAAAGGAAAAGGAAATAAACCAAGAGCATATATGGTCCATGACCAAGTTTTTCAAGCTTTAAAGGTTTCTCACATGGCATCACAAGACCATTATCTTGAAACCTCATCATCAAGCTAAAGTTTTTCTCATGAAAAGGCCTCATGGCCGAAAAAGAAAAAAATAGGAGGAAAGGTTTGAAAAATAACCAAAGAAAACTAGAACTTTTCTTGAAGAAAACAAGAAAAAACTTTGAAACAAAACCCCTACCTAAAGAAGTCTTGAAAGAAATGAAAGATAGCTTGGATCCTTGATGAAATGAAAAGACAAAATCTTCTCTTGGATGGCAATAAGGATTCAGCCAACAAGGTTTCTCAAGGAAGATGATTTTTCCTTAAGAAAGTAAGCTTCGAAATGGAAAGGTTTGGCGTTTGAGAGGTGGTTTGAGGTGAGGGAGTGGTGGTTTAAGGTTGTTTGTGGTGGATTGTGGTGGTGGAAAGGTTTCTTTGATGGTGGAGGAAGAAGAACAAGATGAAGACGAATTGAAAGGAAAAGAGAGAAAATGGCAAGAAAGCTTAACTTGGAAAATGATCTAAAGTGCAACCAAGTTCTTCAAGGCTTGGTATTTATAGAAATTTTGCAATATGGAGGCTGATTTGAGGAGGAGTGGCCGAAGGTTCTTTGGCCATTTGGGGAGGAAAAATATCTCTTACATGGGTATGGGCTTAGGCATGGCAAGCATGGTTGAAAACATGGTCAAGGTATGGCTTGAGATATGGCCTTTGGAATGAAATAAAATCAACATGTGATGAATTATGGAGGGGAAGAATTCGGCCAGCCTTTGCAGCCAAGGGGGAGGATAATTTGTTCATGTAATTGTGATTTAGTGATGTGTTTAGGTGTTTCTTTGATTAAGGTTTTGATTAGGAGTTTGTAAGAAAGTGTTTAGGTAAGGTAATAGCTAATTAAGGTTGTCAAGACTTGATTTAGGGGTGGTCTTACTAGATTAACAATTTAAAACCATTCTTTTAGTCAAATGAGGTATGGCACAATTCCTTAATTTAAGGAATTGGAGAGAAAACACTATTCAAGATTCCATGACTAGGAATCTTGAATTAAAGATGTAATTAGGGTTTAACTAAGCAATCTTAGGTTCTAATTAACCTTAGACTTGAGATTAATTATCGAAATAAATTAATCTTCGATTAGAGCCTAATATTGCTTAGATTTGCTTAATTGTGTCATTAGGCTCACTATACACTTTTCTAGGCGCAAAATGGTAATTTTGCACTAAAACTGCTCGAGGCCACCCGGGCTTAACTTGTTGTTAAACTTCACTTAAAAACATCGTTTAAAACCATTTGGTAAAGTCCGGGTTCACCGGACCGTAAAATGACAAACACCACAGGGGCATTTTGGTAATTTCGTGTGTCGAAACTCAAAAATGATATTCTTCTGCTATTACCACACATAACACATATAATCCCCTATTAACATCAAAACATCCCCTCGAGGATGGCCGGACGACGATCCTTATTTTGGGTAAAATGACCTTAGAGGCATTTCGGTTATTGTACACGGAAAAATTCGGGCGTACAAAAAAGCCTGGAGAAGTTTTTGGAGAGCACTGCATCGCTCAAATAGCATTGTAGCAATCAACAGAATGCTAGATGGAGAACTAGCACCAGAGCACCTCTCAGGTGAGTGCCACAAAGCTCAAACAGCACCTTAGTGCTCAACCAAGACTGATTAAGCAACAAAGAAAGATTTTGAAAAGCATCGCAGCACTCAAATAGCTGTAGTGCTCATAGAGGCTATCAAAGACCAGAACTTCACTCCATTGCCTTTCCCTCAAAGGATCTATCCTAAGAAAGGCTACACCAAAATTGGATTAGAAACTTGGGAACTTTTTGAAAGGTGCAAGTAAATATGCCACTATTAGATGCAATCAAACAAATTTCAAAGTATGCAAAATTTTTACGAATTTGTGCACCAATACGAGAAGACAAAAGGGCAATGGAGAAGACAAGGTGACTATAGGGTGAATTCTTCCTCCATTATCAAGCCAAGCAACTTGCCAACTAAGTGCAAGGACCCAAGCACATTCTATGTTCCCTATGTAACGCCCAATTTTTACTGTAATTTTTACTGTCATTAGGAATTACCGAATTACCGTAGGTAAATATTATACAAAATTTGAGACCAAACAATCCTTAATAAAGGAATATAACGTTAGAAGAGAAGTTAGGAGCAATTCGTGCAAGTATTGCAAACCCCTTTTTCTACGTGTAAAATGACCAAAATGCCCTGAGGTTATTTACTCAGAAAATGAGGATCGTGGGCCCCACCCATCCTCAAGGGGATGTTTTGATGTTAATAAGGGATTGTTTGTGTTATGAGTGTTAATAAAGGAGAAGAATCCTAATTTTGAGCTCGACATGCGAAATAACCAAAACGCCCATGTGTCCTTTAATTTTATTGCGTGCGACCTAGAACCTCACTAAAATGTGTTAAAAGGTGTTTTTAAGCCATGATTAACCATTGGTTAAGCTCGGGTGGTCTCGGGCAATTTTTAAGTAAAATGACCGTTTTGCCCCTGTCTTTGTGCAAGTTTTACAAATTTTGAGATTTTTGATTCGTCTAACGAAACCTAAGCAATATTAGGCTCAAATTAAAGCTTATTAAATTCTAATTATTAATCTAGAGTCAAAATTATTTATTTAAATTGATTAGAACCTAAAATTGCTTTAAAACACTTAAATTGCTTACTAATTCACCTAAGCCCTTAACCGTAAATTCTCTAAATTGCATGAATACCTTGCCTACACCTAAATAATACATGGAACACACAAAACCCTCTTCCATGAGGCTGTAATGCACGAAATAATTCAGCCATAATCATTAGAATTATTGCAAGATAATGCACTAAAACAAAATGCCAAAAAATTCCCTAAAACATGGCATAAAACATGCCTTAAACAAGAAATGATTTTCCTCCCTTTGTTCCCATGAAAAATCCGAAAATTATGCCTCCTCCTCTTGTCCATACATGAACTTAAATCCTCTATAAATAGGCATGCTTAAGGAGTCTTAGATGCTTGCTCAAAATTGTACACATTTCTAGTTTTTCCAAAGCACCAAAAGCTCTCATTTCCTCCTCCTCTTGGCTGAATTATTTCTTCAAGTTTTCAAGAATATTTTCTTTCATTTCACTCCAAGAAACCAAGTTCTCTTCCTTTCCTTCAAATCAGATTAGGTAGGGAGTTGTTTTTAAGTTTATTTCTATGTTTTGCTAAGTGTTGTTCTTGGTTCAAAATGATGATTTCATGGATTTTCTCTAGTTTTTCCATTTGGTTTTCTTCTTCCTTTTCTTTAACCAATTCGGCCATATGGCCTAGGTGGGACTAAGATGATGGCTTGATGATGAGGACCTTGAAGGTGGGTTGTGAATCCATCACAAGTTAGGCCTCTAAAGCTTGAAAGTTCCACTTGATGCAAAACTTTAAAGAATGATGTTTTTATGATGATTTTATGATCTTGAGTTTAGAATTTGAAAGATGTATTTCTCACTTTGTCTTGTTAAGATATATATATTGAATTTGTATTTCTATAAATTCTTGAAGGAGCTCTAGTAAAGAAATCAAATGAACTTGCATCCATGTTTAAGTTTATGCCTTGCATAATCATGTTTACTTTCTATGTCATCACTAAAATTTCAAGAATGAATAAATGGACTTGCATACTCATGTTTAAATTTCCAAGTTTGCATTTCATGTTTATATTTCATGTTGTCACTTAATCTCTAAAGATAATAAAGAAGTTGCATCTCATATTTATTTTATGTTCTCACTTTATTTTATAATGGCTAAAAGAATCAACGCATGACATGTTTATTTTTATGTCATCACCTAAAGATCCTAGAGCTCAAAGACTT
This sequence comes from Dalbergia oliveri, assembly GCA_030441495.1. NCBI lineage: Eukaryota > Viridiplantae > Streptophyta > Magnoliopsida > Fabales > Fabaceae > Dalbergia > Dalbergia oliveri. The sequence continues at coordinate 35,469,143 of JAMLFY010000004.1, read as the reverse complement.
GCCCAAGTATCACAAGCAAAGAAATAAGATTATTGGAGTTAAAGAATTGATTCTTTAAGAAGTCTTGAGATTGGAGCTTAAAAAGATGTAATAATAATTCTCTTCTCCCTTCACCGTCCAGTGCGGATTACCGCCGCTCCGATTTCTTAAGATTCTCTTCTCCCTCCACTGGTCCAATGCGGACTATCACCGCTTCAAGTTTCTTGCATCATGTTTAATTTTCAAGTCATCACCTTAAATCTTAAAGATAAAGAAATGGATTTGCATATCATGTTTATAATTCCAAGTTATCACCTTATAATGACAAGATTAAAATGAGGTTGCATAGCATGTTTATGATTCTAAGATATCACATAAATCTCTTAAGCTCAAGACTTGCTCCTTTTATCTTAAGTGAGAAATTTTAATTATGAAGATTCTTTCAAGTTTAGCAAAAAGAATTAGTTTCTAAAAGAGTTTTAAAGCTTTGTAAGGATTCTACGAGAAACTAATATTTTATGTTCACTAAAATGTGATTTTATACAATTATATGAGATTCATGATTCGGCTTCTGATATGAGATTAGTACCAATAAATGATGATGATTTAATATGTTTGGAGTTGTGATAATTATGTTTATTGATAAAGAATAATTCTATGCATGTTAGAAGTGAAATTAGCTACATAAAGCAACCGTAAAGCTTTAAATATGATTTCCTGCCTATGCTGCCTCACATAGTCTAATAATGTTCTTAAGGCTTATAATTGATGGTAATGAATCCCTTAGATGCATAATTAATTAGTTCAATAATTGAGGTTGCCGATTCTAGAGTTTCAGTTGTTTAAGAAGTTTTTCGATAAGGATTTATGATGATGCCTCTTTGATGTTTTAAGTGATAAGTCTATAAAGTGATTTGATGTTTATTAAGTATTTGATGCCATTGAATGATTCCCTAGCTTGCATGTTATAGTTGCTGTTGCAAACAATGAAAATGCTTATGCATGAAATAAAGAAATAATCTCTATTATTTAAAAAATTACCTTTGTTGCTGGAAGAAAGTGTACTACTTAAAAGTGTAATTTGGAAAGGTTCTGGCTAGGAAAGACTTGGTATTTAAGCATGTCCATTGTGACCCACCTCTCTTTCTTGGGAATCTCCCAGATGCATGATTTCAGTTAGTATATATTATTCCATCATAAGACTATAAATGAGAAAATGTCATGATAATTATGAATTGAATTATGATATAACATGCAAAGATTTAATGGTGACTTAAATGTAAGAGGAAATGATCCTTTGGACCCATCAGACTATAGGTGGTGAAAAGGTGATCCTAGCCCCCTAACCCATTCTCTCAAAAGGGTTCGAAACTTTAACTTATCAAAAGGGATAAGTATATGCTAGTGACGACTAGTAAGGTATGAGCTCATAACCTAGATTACTCCCAAAAGGGTGGAGTATAGGGTGGCCCAGGAAAATGATGATGGAAGTAACTTTAAGTCACCTAAGGAACTAAGTAATGCATGATGAGAAATATGATGTTCTTCTATGCATAGTATTTATGATATGATGATGAGAAATATGATGTTCTTCTATACATAGTATTTATGATATGATAATGAAGAATATGATGTGTTGATAAAAGGAAAAGTTCATTATAAACATGACATACTAAGTTTATGATGCATTATAAGACGCATGATTAAAACGAACCTCGGTAAAGTATATTTTCGAACTTAATAAATCAATCTTAGCATGTTCACTATTTCATAATGAAACCGAAGTTCCTGGGGACGATGATGATGACACAATGCATCATGAGGTGAGTACCTTACTGAGATTCTTTTATAAGTTTCTCACTCCCTCTATTTTTCTTTCCATCTCATCTTCAGAAACAGGAGGAAGTGTTCGTGATTCACATTGAGGCTTTCACCTGGTAGTGAACTTGATCCTGAGTTTCACTCGTATATTTCAGATATCTATCCCTATCCCTGGAGTGTTATTACTAGGTGCCATTAATGGATGTCCTTCCATCCATATATTATTTATGTTTTGTTAGATTGCTTACACCTAGTCTCATTTTGTTGGTAGGCAAAATATCTATGTGATATGTAATTATAGATGTCATATGATGGAGCCAATATGATGTGTTTCTTCATGATATGTCTATTCATTTTCTACTTTATCTCGATTATCGTTCACGTTATGCACGGCTCATGTTTTCAATTATGTTTTAAAAAAATGGCTCATAATTTCACTAAGTATTTTCAAAGCATGATTAAGGAACTGAAGCAAAGAGTAAAGTCTAGTAATTAATCAGATCCTGCCTAGGTGTATTGGATTAATTATTAGGGTGTTACACCTACACTATTGGGAACCTACAAATCAAGTAATCCATGGCTCAATGGAGCTGGCATTAATGTTATGTCAAAATCACTCTGCCAATCCTTGCACTTTGGAGAACTCAAGCCTCCTGGGTTGCAAATTCAGCCTGCCAACCGCAGCATCATAAGGCCAAAAGGAGTATTGGAGGATGTTGATACAGGTAAATGATTTAATATTCCTTACCGATTTCTATGTCCTTGAAATGGAGAAAGGCTAATGCCTTCATACATTAATCTTAGGAAGACCCTTTTGAAAATTGCTAGAAACCTAATTGATGTTCATGCTGGCATATTATCCATGGAATGTGGGGACATGAAAGTCCAATTATGTTTATTTGATGCAATGAAATATCCCATGAGGAACACTCTGTATTTGGCTCAATGTCATTGATTCATTAGTAGAAGATGCATATAGTAGCTTGCTTGGTAAGGAGGCTTATTCCCCTTTTCATGCTTTTTTTTCTTCCATGGAATATGATGTGTATGTCGTGTTAGAGTGTTCCAAGTTTTTGGATACAGGTACACCACTTGAGTAACAATCATCAATTTGATAGGTGCTTCATGAACAACCTATATTGGGAGAGAAACCTTGTGTTGGGCAAAGGATTTTGCTGCATGAGCCAAGGTTAAAGTCTAAATGGAAGGGACCATTCTTGGTCACTTAGGTCCACCTTAGTGCTACAATTGAGTTGGAGAACCCCTAAGACCATGAGTCGTTGTGACATTAATGCGCATCGGCTGATGCACCTCCATGAAGCTCCCAAGGATCTAAGGGCTCAGATGGTATTTCTTTGGGTTAAGCTCACACCCTCCATGAGGGTCCTGACCATCCAACTTAGGGACATTAAAGCAAAGTGCTGGGTAGGAGATAATCCGTGAGGGAGTTTTTCTTTACCTTTTTCTTTTTACATTTATGCATTTTAATTATTGTCATTTTTAGTTTTAAGTCTTGCATCATGTTTTATTGTTTTTTGTGTCTTACACCATCCTTTTGACACCTTAGAGGCTACATGCATAGGCTTGCACCACATGCAGTATATTGACTTGCTTGGCATTGATTTTATTTTGTATTGCATGCTTGATGATTCACTGTGTTATTTGGATTAAGTACATGCACTTTTTCCTGAGATTTTTAGCTTCTTTGATTAGACTATCATATGCTATTCTTGTTTGTTCATGTGTGTTTCCTTCTTTAGATTTGTATTCTAGAACTTGCTTAGGGTCTTATTTGAAAATATGTTTCCATATGCATACTTGAATATGATTGAGGGGTTTTTCTTATTTTTAGCCACTTGTCCATATATCCACCCTTTGTATGTTACCATTGTTTAGGCCCTTTAAGCCTCATTATCTATTCTTTTGTTTTAGCACATCCTTACCCAAAAGTGAAAAACCAAGAAAATGCCCAACCTTTTAAGCTTCTGAGAACATTTGTGCAATTCTTATATGTGCATGAGCATAAGTGTGGAGGAGAATATGAGAACATGCCCCAATTTAAGTGTAGGGAGGGACAATGTGTATCCATGAGTGGCAAAAAGAAAAAGAAGTCCATTAAGCAAGTGGCATACCAAGAAAAAAGAAGAGGAAAGTTGAAAATTTGAAAAAATAAATTTCTGAAAAAGTTTGGTTGAAGGTGTACCACATTGAAATTAAAGGCCCATAATTGTGATTAAGTTGGACAAAGTGTACCCTTAGGCACTTGTGCTCTTGGTGTATGCATTTTCTCTCATTTGACTAGAGGTTTAGATCATTATTATATACCTACTTTCATCTAAGCCCCATTTCAACCAATGGTAAGTCTTCTTGACTCAATATGCATGTATGTGTAACGAATAAGAATGAGATCTGTAGCAAGCTTATGGTAATGCATTTTCATTTGAGGTGATTGAGTGTACATCATAACCCAAAACACTTGAGTGAATGAGTAGTAAACACTGACCTTAGGAGGATTTTTGTACTTGATCCATGCATTATATGTGGAATTTACCCTGTGCTATGTTCATGTTCATGCCTTACTTGTTAAGATGCTCTTAATTGTCAGTGTGAAAGCTTATTGTTGTGCCTCTAGGTTCATTGGATTGGTGTATTGTCATTTGTCTTCATACATCATGTATTTTTAGAGTCAATAAAGTTAGAAGTGTAATTGAGTCCCTATATGCTGCTTTTCATTCATGTTTTGGTCTAAATTGATTTTCACATGAAGACATGTGAAAGCTTATGTGTGAGGGAGTTTGATAAGGGCATTTTGTTAGCTTTAGAACCCTTCAGAAAGCATCAGTGCTTAATGTTTTGAGTGATAACAAAACCAATTTTGTAAAAATATTTTGAAGAAGGACTAATCATATGCTTGAGTTTCTTAAGTATACAAATAGGATCATTCTCATTAACATACAACATCATGAACAAGTTTTATTTTCATGAAACCATGTGTAAATATGTTTGAATCTCATTCAAAGAGATTTAGAACTTAAACGAAGTGAAAAATAATCCTTGAAATGGATGTTGGTATGGTGAGCCCATGAAAGGAAATCCTTAAGAACAAACCAAAACTCAAATCCTTAGAAAGTATCCTGAACTTCAGAAAGTGTTATTCAAGTGAAGATTTTAATTCAACTCTGAAGCAAAGTGTGGTTACCACCTTCAATCATCATGATCGTGATATATCAATTATATCAAACTCTAATTGAAGCAAGGAATATCAAAGGAAAGTCTAGAATTGAAACAATGCTTCAAGAAAGCACATTTCCTGTAAATGGTGCACTTTCAGAAATGGGAGGAAAAATTCAAATTCAAATTAAAGTTAAACCTAGTCAAGGACACGTGACATCTTACTTTTCAACTTGGTCAACCATCCTACCTTCTAGAAGAAAAAGTTCAAACCTCATTAGAAAGCAAAAAATAGTTTCTCAAAGTGGACTAGAAATTAGACAACGGCTTCTGCAACTGCAAAGTAACTTCTGACATGCAGAACTGCTTTTTTAGACTTCATTTCCAAGACACAAAAAGAAGATCAACACGTGTCACTAGGAAAGTAGATTAAGGGCAACTATCATAAATAAAGATCAAGTATAAAAAGGGATGTTGTGCTTACAACAAAAGACTTTTGATCATGACCTTGTGTTGAAACATTGATGAAATTTCCCTTCATCTTCTATAAAACTATTATAGCTTGTATTAAGTTTCATCTATATAAAAATCTTCTTTCTATGTTCTTATTAGATTATACTTTCTTCCTAGGAAGAATAATTAGAAAGAAGCCACCCATGTTTTCAGCACATACTCTGTTTCATCTAGAGAAAACCTAAGTGTTTCTTTGTTTGAGTGAACCATCGAAACATATTCCTTGTAACCCGATCCAGTAGTGATTGTTGTAAGGTAGCTTGAAAAGGCTAGTCAAAGACTACTTGGAAGTGTTAATAGAGTGAGCTATTGGTCACGTGAGATAGCTTGAGAAGGCTATTGAAAGACTAACTTTTCTCAGGGTTGAGAAAGGGTTGATTAGTGGAACTCAATAGTTGTTGAGAACTGGATGTAGGAGGTTGGTCGAACCAGTATAAAACTCTTGTGCAGTATCTTCTTCTTCCTTGAATCTCCTTTACATTCTGTTTTGTGCCTATTATATTTTCTTTTTCTAAAAACTTTCTTTAATTCATTTTTCATATCTCTATTTTAGTTTAGAAAGTCACTTTATGACATATATTGACGTTATTTCTACTACACTTTAAGTTCATACTTCATAGTACTTTTTTAAGTTTTCAGAATCTTAATAGGAAAGAAAAGTCGAAGCACGATTTAACCCCCAATTCTTGGTGCACTTTTCAACCTGCATTTGGCATCATAGCTTAGGCCTCTAGGGGGTTGAGCAATCTAATGACTGAGAGGAAAAAGATCCTATGAACAAATGGCACAAAATATCCATATTGCAAAAGGATACTCCATAAACATATCACTATTCTTTGATGGTGGAGACTATGCTTACTGAAAGATAGGATATTGTTTATAAAATATATAAGTCTTGACTTATGAGAAATCATTCAAGAAGGAGACTATATTCCAATGGAAAAAGTTCCTAGAAGCTGAAGATGCACCTTCCACCTCCAAGAAGTTCCCAAAAGTAGGTGAACAAAGCAACATAAGGCAAGAGTTCAGTTGAACTCAAAGGCCAAATACCTTACATGCGCACTAAGCAAAGCTGAATATGATAAAATCATTGCTTGTGACAGATAAAGAAATCTAGGATAGACTTCATATGCTGCATGAAGGTCCTGATCAAGTTAAGGAGACAAATATCAGTATGTTAGTCCATCAATACGAAATGTTTAAAATGAGCTGAAAAAGAGAGCATTGATGACATGACCACCAGGTTCATACACATAGTGAACCAACTAAAAGGTTTTGGTAAGAGAAACTTAAACTTTGATATGGTAAGGAAGATCTTGATAAGTCTTCCTGCAAAATGACTTCCCAAGGTCATTGCCATTATTGAAGCTAAGGACCTTCAAACCCTTAGCCTGGTTGCTCTTATTGGTTCTTTCAGAATCATGAGATTTTGCTTTTTGAAGTTCATCAATAAACCATAAAGAAGAGCAAGTCCATGGCCTTGAAGTCCTCACATAAGAAGCCCAAAGGTAAAGTAATGAAAGTTAAAACCTCAGATGAAGAAGAAGAATTAGAACATAAGTCTTAAGAAGATGGAGATGAGATCTCCATGCTCGTGGGGAAGATGTTTAAATCTTGGAAAAGTATAACAAAGAAAAGAAAAGATATCAACTTCAGAAAAGATAGGAAAAGCAAGGGAAAGTTGGACAATGTAACCTGTTATAACTGGAGAAAAGAGACACTTCAAGATTGATTGTCCCAAGCTCAAGGTTCAACAAAAAAAGTTCCTTTCAAAGAAGAAGGGAATGTTGCCACTTGGAGTGATTCAGAGGAAGAGAAGGAAAGTTCAGAAAGCTAAGATGACCTTGAAATGTGGCAAACTTATGTTTCATGGCTAGCTACATTTCAAGGAGAACCTCGTAAAAACATCTCCTGAACTGACCTTTCTTATGATGAATTACTTGCATTATATGATGAATTGCTTGAAAACTCTGCAACCCTATCCTTTCACTATCTCAATCTTAAAAAGAACCATCAAAAAACAGTTCTAGAACTTAAAAAGGCCAAGATAGATATTGAGAATCTAAGGCTTGAGAAGGAAGAGATTAAAGGAGAAAACAAGTTTTTAAATGTTAAGCGCAAAACCTTAGAAGTTGAAGTCACTGATAAAAATTAGAAAACTCAGAAAGTTAAATACAAGGGGAAGCTCTTCTAAGAGCCTTATTGTACTTACTATCCATATATATTTACAGCCATATATACCTAACAAAATGGAATTGATAAGGGACTTCAAATCATTGAGCTTCCATAGTAGCCGCTATATTGTTCCCTTGAGCAATCTGGAGACAGCATGGGAACACAAAAACATAGGGATAAGAATTATGAAATTCTCAGGATATTCCCCAAATACAGTAACAAATGCCATCGTCATTATTCCAGCCCACTTTGGTTTATTAGGAAAATGTGATCATGCATTACATAATAAAGATTCATTTTAAAGTTCAAAATCATCCTTCTAAAGTGAGTTGCTTTTAACATTCAATCACTTAATACACGTATATCATAAGGCTCATGATCATAGTAAATAATGCTAAACAAATAATTCAATATGATATGAGTATGCATATGATAAATGCAATGATCTTTAGTGAAATTATCTTTATATGCCCTTGATATGTTGAAGGGATCTCATATATCCTTTTCTCATCTATACTTGCCCTTGATATGATGGAAGGGATCTCATGTACATCTTCTCCACTACACGTGCCCTTGACATGTCAAAGTCGAAGGAGATCTCATCTTTACGTGCCCTTAACATATCAAAGGGGATATCTGGTTTTACTTGTAACCATAGAACTTAATTCCATGCATTTTTCTCTTTTCATTAACATAGGAAAGACTTAGTTCATACTAAATGGTATCAATGGATAACACCATATATGGGTAATAAACGCTTATCAGGACTAAGCTTATTCCTATACGTGATCATCGGACTTCATTTTTTCCTTTCCCGAATCACACAGATCTATTCCTAGCTGATATCTTACCAACTCATAATATCTCTAGGAAGTTCATCTTTGGCCTTCCCTTTTCAACATAATTCTTGTTTATGTTTTGCGTATATGTCAGAACATGCACAATTAAAGCTCATACATTCTCTTTTGCCACATATATGCATCATTTACTTTTCTTTTCCCAAATACATGCATATAGCACATATAGGTATTCATTCACAAGTAATTTTAATTATGCCTCATAAACAAATCTTTACTTCTTCTAGCATGTATTTATATATCACAAGTCACATGCTCAAATATTCACAATCAAGTATTCATGTCATACTAGAACTAAATGCTATTATATCATCATTTCAAGGAATTGGTACAATTTCAGCACATTAGGCATATTTCACACCTCTTAGCAATAATTAGATTGCATACTAAACAATCTAATTCAAGGCTAAAAACATTATCCATGACACTTCAATGTGTCCACAAGGCCCTATAAAAATTTCAAGGCAAAACAAGCTCTCTAGCAATGTTAACAAAATTGTATAAATTGGAGGTCAAAAACCATTTGCCAACAGCTACAATTCCCAATTTTATTACCATATCAAATAAACATAAAAAATTCTACAAAAATTCAAGTTTGGACTTCAAGATGTCCTCAATATCTGTAAAATTTTCAAGTCAAAAGTCGACCATTTGATATAGTAACAAAATTATAAAAAATTATAGCTTCAAAATTGGCTGTTTAGACAATAACCCTAAATCTTGGTTTTTGATATTTCAAAAATAGTGAAAGTTTCAAAATGACTCAAGAAAAATCATAAAACTACCTTAGGATGTTAACTTCATCACATAAAAATTTCAACTAAAAAAAATATCTACAAATACTTCAAAAAAATCATGAACCATCTTCTGCCAAAAACTAGAATTCTAGCCTAGTTTAAAACTTGTTTTGTCAAAACTGATTTTCTATCAACATCAAAATACTTCACCCATGTAAACCCATCAACTTCTATGTATATACACATACTAAGGCCAAAAATATCAAGCTTAACCATTCAATAACTTACAAATAAAATTTTGAGAAAGAAAGAGGTTGAAAAATCGTACTTGTGAAGCTTTAGGACTTTCTGTTAAAATGATCTTCCAAAAATAGTTTTCGTCACTTCAAGGCCTTCCAAATAGCATTAAACCCTTTCTTCAATAGTGGGGTATTGTACGCCCCGATTTTTTTGTTTGAGTACAAATGATCAAAATGCCCTTAGGTCATTTTACTTGGAATTAAAGGTAGCCGACCCCCCCTCCAATGGGTCAACTCAATGTTTGAAGGCGATTATATCTGCAATATTTGATATTCAAGGTGAAAATCTTTTTCCGAACTTCAGCTCAAAATGATTGAAATATCCCTAAGCGTTTTACAGTAAAGGTGCCGTTTGAGCCCAGAACTTTTCAGGAAGTTCATAATGATGTCTATGAGTGATTTATGATAGTTAGTAAGCAAGGGAGGTTGAGTTTTAGTGCAAAATTACCATTTTGTCTCTGAACAGTGTACAGTGAGTCTAATGACATAATTAACCAAACCTAAGCAATATTAGGCTCTAATCGAAGATTAATTTATTTCGATAATTAATCTAGAGTCAAAATAATTTATTAAGGTTAATTAGAACCTAAGATTGCTTAGTTAAACTCTAATTTCATCCTTTGATTCAAGATTCCTAGTCATGGAATCTTGAATAGTAACTCTCTCCAATTCCTTAAATCAAGGAATTGTGTCTATGACATAATTTGACTTGAAAAAAGTTTTAATTTGTTAATCTAGCAAGACCACCCCTAAATCAAGTCTTGACAACCTTAATTGACCATTATCTCACCTAAACACTTTCTTAAAAACTCCTAATCAAAACCTTAATCAAAGATACACCTAAACACATCATTAAACCACAATTACATGAGCAATTTCTTCTCCCCTTGGTTGGAAATTCTGGCTGAACACTCCTTGCCCTAAATTCATCACATGTTGATTTTGTTTCACTCCAAAGACGATGCCTTGAGCCATACTTTGGACTATACTTGAAGTCATATCTCACCATGCCTTGCCCATACTCACAACCATACTAATCAAGAGATATTTTTCCTCACCAAAGCCAAGAAGGCCGTCGGCCTTCCTCCTTTTCAGCCTCCATGTTGAAGTTTTTCTATAAATACCAAGCATTAGAGAACTTGGATACACTTTAGATCATTTGCCAAGTTCAAGCCGTCTTGCATTTTCCTATCTTTTTCTCTCAATTTCTCTTCATCTTGTTCTTTTTCCTCCACCATCAAAGAAACCTTTCCACCACCATAAACCATCACAAACAACCTTGAACCACCACTCCCCAAACTACCTCTCAAACACCAAACCTTTCCATTTCCAAGCTTACTTTTTCAAGGAAAATTCATCTTCCTTGAGTTCCTTGGCTGAACCATCATCCTCACCAAAGAGAAGATTTTGTCTTCTCATTCCAGCAAGAATCCAAGTTTCTTCTCATTTCTTTCAAGACTTCTTTAGGTAGGGGTTTATTTTCAAAGTTTTCCTTGCTTTCTTTAAGAAAAATTCTAGTTTTCTCTTGGTTTTCAAGCTTTTTCTTTTCCTCCTTTCATTTTCGGCCTTGGAGCCTTTTATGAGAAAAAATTTGGCTTGATGATGAGGTTTCAAGATAATGGTCTTGTGATGCCATGTGAGGAACCTCTAAAGCTTAAAAAACTTGGTCTTGGAACATATATGCTTTTAGTTTCTTTCCTTTTTCTTTGCTCAAAGATTTTGGTTCTCTTTTCCTTTTTCCTTAAGGATTTCGGTTTCCACTTCCTTATTTGAACAAAGTTTGATAAAAGTATTAAGTAGATCACTAAAAGTTTTGTTAAGAAAATTAATCATATGTTTTCAAAGAGCTCTAAGCTTACCCTTGCCAACCTTAAAGTTGGTCGACCGTTCTAAGAGTTTACTCTAGATTGAAGCCCATGAGCAATAAAATAAAGAATATGAGTAGTTCTTTTGTGTTTGCTTTGGTAAAGTGTTGATGTTTATTTCTTAGTCCATTTTCTTGATCTTGATGATGAAAGTTCAAACCAAAGACTTCTTTGAAGACTTGGTGCTAAGAACTCTAAAGCTCACTTTATGTTGTTAAGATACATATTGGGTTAAGGTTGTAATGTGCCTCTAAAGTCTTGCAAGAGCTCTAGTTAAGATAAAACAAGCTTGCACTCATGTTTAAGTTTATGCCTTGCATATCATGTTTACTTTGATGCCATCACTAAGCTCTCAAGAATAAATAAATGAACTTGCATTATCATGTTTAAATTTCTAAGCTTGCATTTCATGTTTATATTTCAAGTCATCACTTAATATTTAAAGATAATAATGGGGTTGCATCTCATATTTATTTTATGCTCTCACTTTACTTTATAATGAAGAATAAAATAAAGTGCATAGTGTAACACCCTAATAATTAACCCAATACACCTAGGTAGGATCTGATTAATTACTAGACTTTACTCTTTGCTTCAGTTCCTTAATCATGCTTTGAAAATACTTAGTGAAATTACGAGCCATTTTTTTTTGTTAAAACATAATTGAAAACGTGAGCCGCGCATAACATGAACAATAATCGAAATAAAGCGAATAACGTGAGACATAGCATGAAAAACACATCATAGTGGCTCCATCATATAACATCCATAATTACATAACACATAAATAGTTTGCCTACCAACAGAATAAGACTAGGTGTAGGCAATCTAACAAAACATAAATAATATATGGATGGAAGGACATCCATTAATGGCACCTAGTAATAACACTCCAGGGATAGGGATAGATATCTGAAATATATGAGTGAAACTAGGAGGATCAAGTTCACTACAGGTGAAAGCCTCAATGTAAATCACGAACACTTCCTTCTGTTTCTGAAGACGAGATGGAAAGAAAAATAGAGGGAGTGAGAAACTTATAAAAAGAATCTCAGTAGGGTACTCACCTCATGATGCATTGTGTCATCATCATCGTCCCAGGAACCTCGAGTTTCATTATGAAATAGTGAGCATGCTAAGATTGATTTATTAAGTTCGAAAATATACTTTATCGAGGTTCGTCGATTTTAATCATGCGTCTTATAATGCATCATAAACTTAGCATGTCATGTTTATAATGAACTTTCCTTTCATATATAATAACATAGTTATGCATAAGACCACATCATATTCCTCATCATCATATTTCTCATCATCATCTCATAAATACTATGCATAGAAGAACATCATAATCACATAATACGTTACTTAGTTCCTTAGGTGACTTAAAGTTACTTTCATCATCATTTTCCTGGGCCACCCTATACTCCACCCTTTTGGGAGTAATCTAGGTTATGAGCTCATACCTTGCTAGTCGTCACCAGCACATACTTATCCCTTTTGATAAGTAAAAATTTCGTCTCTACCCTTTTGAGAGAACGACTAGGGGGCTAGGATCACCTTTTCACCACCTATAGTCTGATGGGTCCAAAGGATTATTTCCTCTTGCATTTAAGTCACCATTAAATCTTTGCATGTTATATCATAATTCAATTCATAATCATCATGACATTTTCTCATTTATAGTCTTATGATGGAATAATATATACTAACTGAAATCATGCATCTGGAGATTCCAGGAAAGAGAGGTGGGTCACAATGGACACGCTTAAATACCAAGTCTTTCCTAGCCAGAACCTTTCCAAATTACACTTTTAGGAGTACACTTTCTTCCAGCAACAAAGGTAATTTATTTAAATAACAGAGATTATTTCTTTATTTCATACATAAGCATTTTCATTGTTTGCAAAGCAACTATAACATGCAAGCTAGGGAATCATTCAATGGCATCAAATACTTAATAAGCATCAAATCACTTTATAGACTTATCACTTAAAACATCAAAGAGGCATCATCATAAATCCTTATCGAAACGTCTTAAACAACCGAAACTCTAGAATCGGGTAACCTCAATTGCCAAACTAATTAATTATGCATCTAAGGGATTCATTACCATTATTACAATTAATTATAAGGCTTAGGAACATTATTAAACTCTATGGGCATAGCCAGTAAGTTATTCTTAAGGTTTTATGTGTTAGAAGTTGCGTTTTTAACCCTTTCTCATTACCATTTTTCCTTATGATGCTAAAATTAATTACTAAACCAATTATGAATCATTCTCCCTTATCTAAACATGATAAAATCTGGTTCTTAAGATCACTAAAGGCTTTGGACAGAATACATAAATTTTATTCTCTAAAGTTCTAGAAATCTTGCTTTTATGGTTTTTCTAGTTGCTAGTTTCATTTTTAGTGTTCGGATTAATCCTACACTAATTGTTACCAAATTTTTCGTGGCTTAACCAATCTTAAACAGAATTATATCATACTAAAACAAATTTGGCAGTGGCTAAACTTAAAGAGATCAAAGACTAGCTAAATTCAAGCTTTACGTTGTTTTATATAGCTAGTTTCTCTTCTAACTTGCATAGAATTGTTTCCTCATCAATAAACATAATAATCACAACTCTAAACATATTAAATCATCATCATACATTAGTAATAAACTCATCAGTGGCTGAATCATGAATCTCATAAAATCACATTTTAAGTGTACATAGAATACTAGTTTCTTGTAAAATCTTTACAAAGCATTAAAACTCTTTTAGAAACTAATTCTTTTTGCTAAACTTGAAAGAATCTTCATAATTAAAATTTCTCACTTAAGATAAAAGGAGCAAGTCTTGAGCTTAAGAGATTTATGTGATATCTTAGAATCATAAACATGCTATGCAACCTCATTTTAATCTTGTCATTATAAGGTGATAACTTGGAATTATAAACATGATATGCAAATCCATTTCTTTATCTTTAAGATTTAAGGTGATGACTTGAAAATTAAACATGATGCAAGAACTTGAAATATAAACATGATGCAAGAAACTGGAGCGCGTAGTCCGCACTGGAAGTGGAGGAAGAAGAATCTTAAAAGAAGCGGTGGCGCACTGGACCGGTGAAGGGAGAAGAGAATTATTATTACATCTTTTTAAGCTCCAATCTCAAGACTTCTTAAAGAATCAATTCTTTAACTCCAATAATCTTATTTCTTTGCTTGTGATACTTGGGCAAGTCTTTGAGCTCTAGGATCTTTAGGTGATGACATAAAAATAAACATGTCATGCGTTGATTCTTTTAGCCATTATAAAATAAAGTGAGAACATAAAATAAATATGAGATGCAACTTCTTTATTATCTTTAGAGATTAAGTGACAACATGAAATATAAACATGAAATGCAAACTTGGAAATTTAAACATGAGTATGCAAGTCCATTTATTCATTCTTGAAATTTTAGTGATGACATAGAAAGTAAACATGATTATGCAAGGCATAAACTTAAACATGGATGCAAGTTCATTTGATTTCTTTACTAGAGCTCCTTCAAGACTTTATAGAAATACAAATTCAATATATATATCTTAACAAGACAAAGTGAGAAATACATCTTTCAAATTCTAAACTCAAGATCATAAAAACATCATTCTTTAAAGTTTTGCATCAAGTGGAACTTTCAAGCTTTAGAGGCCTAACTTGTGATGGATTCACAACCCACCTTCAAGGTCCTCATCATCAAGCCATCATCTTAGTCCCACCTAGGCCATATGGCTGAATTGGTTAAAGAAAAGGAAGAAGAAAACCAAATGGAAAAACTAGAGAAAATCCATGAAATCATCATTTTGAACCAAGAACAACACTTAGCAAAACATAGAAATAAACTTAAAAACAACTCCCTACCTAATCTAATTTGAAGGAAAGGAAGAGAACTTGGTTTCTTGAGTGAAATGAAAGAAAATATTCTTGAAAACTTGAAGAAAGAATTCAGCCAAGAGGAGGAGGAAATGAGAGCTTTTGGTGCTTTGGAAAAACTAGAAATGTGTACAATTTTGAGCAAGCATCTAAGACTCCTTAAGCATGCCTATTTATAGAGGATTTAAGTTCATGTATGGACAAGAGGAGGAGGCATAATTTTCGGATTTTTCATGGGGAACAAAGGGAGGAAAATCATTTCTTGTTTAAGGCATGTTTTATGCCATGTTTTAGGGAATTTTTTGGCATTTTGTTTTAGTGCATTATCTTGCAATAATTCTAATGATTATGGCTGAATTATTTCGTGCATTACAGCCTCATGGAAGAGGGTTTTGTGTGTTCCATGTATTATTTAGGTGTAGGCAAGGTATTCATGCAATTTAGAGAATTTACGGTTAAAGGCTTAGGTGAATTAGTAAGCAATTTGAGTGTTTTAAAGCAATTTTAGGTTCTAATCAATTTAAATAAATAATTTTGACTCTAGATTAATAATTAGAATTTAATAAGCTTTAATTTGAGCCTAATATTGCTTAGGTTTTTAGAATCAAAAATCTCAAAATTTGTAAACCTACAAAGACAGGGGCAAAACGGTCATTTTACTTAAAAATTGCCCGAGACCACCCGAGCTTAACCAATGGTTAATCATGGCTTAAAAACACCTTTTAACACATTTTAGTGAGGTTCGGGCTAAGTCGGCACGCAATGGGTTAAAACGCATGGGCGTTTTGGTCATTTCGTACGTCAAGCTCAAAATTAGGATTCTTCTCCTCTATTAACACTCATAACACAAACAATCCCTTATTAACATCAAAACATCCCCTTGAGGACGGGTGGGGCCCACGATCCTCATTTCTGAGTAAAATAACCTCAGGGCATTTTGGTCATTTTACACGTAGAAAATTGGGGTTTGCAATACTTGCACGAATTGCTCCTAACTTCTCTTCTAACGTTATATTCCTTTATTAAGGATTGTTTGGTCTCAAATTTTATATAATATTTACCTACGGTAATTCGGTAATTCCTAATGACAGTAAAAATTAATAAAAATTGGGGCGTTACACATAGCATGTTTATGTTTATGTCATCACCTAAATACTCTAGAGCTCAAAGACTTGCCCAAGTATCACAAGTAAAGTTTTAGAAAATGGAGACATCCCAAGGAAGCAATTTCGGCCTTGTGATGATGATAATGGACTTGATATGAGTTCATCTAATCATAAATGCCCATAGCCTATGTCTTTGAATTTTTCTAAGCTTCTGAACTTAAAGAATATCATGAACAAGATTTGATGTTTTAAATCTAATTCATGAACAAATTATTTTAGCTACTGACCTCACCCACATTTGTGTGATTTTAAAGAGATTAATTGGTTTCTAAAAGAGTTTTGAGTTCCTAAATTTGTTCCAAGAGAAAACTAACAACTTATATGCATTTAAATCATGAAATTATATGATTATGTGAGCTATATCTATTTGGTTATACCTTGGTTATTTGGCCACTATATTAATTCTGTTTTATAGTATTAAAGTGTGTAAAATTATGTTTGAGTGAAGCAAGGAACGATTTAGGGAAGTTAGGAAAGAACAAGTAATTAGAAAGGACTAAAAATGAGAAGTCTAGAACACTTAGACACAAGAAATGCAAATTCTGTTCCATCATAATTGAACTTAAGAAAAATGGTTTATAAATAGTGAATATGTGTAGGAATCCCTCATAATTAGTTTGAATTGAATATAGAGCCTTAGTTGAAGACAGAATGTAACACCCTAATAATTAACCCAATACACCTAAGTCATATCTGATTAATTACTAGACTTTACTCTTTGCTTCAGTTATTTAACCATACTTTGAAAATACTTAATGAAATTATGAGCCATTTAAAAAAAAAACATGATTGAAAACGTGAGCCTCGCGTAGCGTGAACGATAATCGAGATAAAGCGGAAACCAACGGGCATATCATGAAAAACACATCATATTGGCTCCATCATATGACATCCATAATTACATAACACATAAATATTTTGTCTGGCAATAGAGTTAGGCTAGGTGTAGTCAATCAAACAAAACATAAATAGAATATGGATGGAAGAACATCCATTAACGACACCTAATAATAATAATACCCAAAAATAGGGATAGATATCTAAGCTCACGTGCAAGGTTTAGCAATACGTTTCTTCAAGAATGATAAGCTAGTTCACAAGCTCAAGTGTATCTACCAGGTGAGAGCATCAACGGAAATCATGAACATCACCTTTACTTTCTAAAGACGAGATAGAAAGAAAGAAAGAAAGAAAGAGGGAGTGAGAAACTTATAAAAGAATCTCAGTAGGGTACTCACTTCATATGCATCGTGTCATCATCATCATCCTTAGGAACCTCGGGGTTATTATGAAATAGTGAGCATGCTAAGATTCATTTATTAAGTTCGGAAATATACTTTACCGAGGTCCATTAGTTTTAATCACGCGTCTTGTAATGCATCATAAACTTAGCATGTCATATTTATAATGAACTTTTCCTATCATATATCTCATCAGCATATCATAATAACATAGCTATGCATAAGACCACATCATATTCCACATCATCATATCATAAATACTATGCATAGAAGAACATCATATTTCTCATCATCATCTCATAAATGCTATGCATAGAAGAACATCATAATCACATAATACGTTACTTAGTTCCTTTGGTGACTTAAAGTTACTTTCATCATCATTTTCCTGGGCCACCCATACTCCACCTTTTTGGGATGTAATATGTTCACTTCCTGTTTAAGTACAAATGACCAAAATGCCCTGAGGCTATTTTTACCTAATTAGGAATTTACCCAGTCTTAATGGGTCAACTCAATGTTTAAAGGGGATCATATTTGTTATGTTTGATATTCGAGGTGAAAATCTCATTTTTAACTTTCAACCAAAATGACCAAAATACCCTACTGTTCTAGGTAAAAGGTGTCATTTGAGCCCTGAAACTTTTCCAGAAAGTTTGGAATGATGTTTTTGGGTGCTTTTTGATGTTTAGTGTTGGAGGTCCGGGCAGTTTTAGTGCAAATTACCATTTTGCCCCTAGAATAGTGTACAGTGAGCCTAATGACGCAATTAAGCAAACCTAAGATATATTAGGCTCTAATCAAAGATTAATTTATTTCGATAATTAATTTAGAGTCAAAATAATTTATTAAGGATAATTAGAACCTAAGATTGCTTAGTTAAACTCTAATTGTATTCTTTAATTCAAGATTCCTAGTCATGGAATCTTGAATAGTATTTTCTCTCCAATTCCTTAAATTAGGAATTGTGTCATACCTCATTTGACTAAGATAATGAATTTAATTTGTTAATCTAGTATGACCACTCCCTAATCAAGTCTTGACATTCTTAATTACCCAATTACCTCACTTAAACACTTTCTTACAACTCCAAACCAAAACCTTAATCAAAGAAACCCCTAAACACATCACTAAACCACAATTACATGAACAATTCTTTTCCTCCCTTGGCTGCCCAATTGGCCGAATACATGGCCTAATAAAGGTGCCACATGTTGAATTTTTCCTCACTCCAAAGACTATGTCTTGCCCATACTTGTGCCCATACTCAACCATGCTTTAACCCATACTCAAAGCCATGCCTTGTAAGAGATATTTCTTCTCTCCTTCTCCCTCAAAGTGACCGCCCACTCCTCCCTCCTTTAAGCCATCCATGAGCTCTCAATCTTCTATAAATACACTAGCTTGAAAGCTCTTTGAATGTTTACACACTTGAGCAAACTTCAAGCTTTCTTCCCAAACTCAAAGAACCTCTTTTCCTCCTCCCTTGGCCAAGTTCTTCATCAAGTTTCCAAGAAGGATTTCCTTCTCTTTTCCTCTCAAGAAACAAAGCTTTCCTTCCTCTCTTCAAGACTTCTTTAGGTAGGGGTTTATTTTCCAAGTTTTGTGTGCTTCCTTTAAGGAAGAGTTCTAGTTTTTTTCTTGGTTTTTCCAAGTTCTTCTTCTCTTCTTTTATTTTCGGCCTAGAGCCTTGTGTTGAGAAAACTTTGGCTTGATGATGAGGTTTCAAGATAATGGACTTGTGATGCCATGTGAGAAACCTCTAAAGCTTGAAAATTTGGCCTTGGACCATACATGATTTAGGTTCTTCCTTTCCCTTTTCCCTCTCAAGATTTTGGTTTCTTTCTCCTTTGTTTGAACAAAGCTTGTTGAAAATGTTAAGTAGATCACAAAAGTTTTGTTAAGAAAATTAATCACATGTTTTCAAAGAGCTCTAAACTTACCTTTGCCAACCTTAAAGTTGGTCAGCGTTCTAAGAGTTTACTCTAGATTGAAGCCAATGAGCAATAAAATAAAGAATATGAGTAGTTTTATTTATGATGTTTTGTTGAGTGTTGGTGCTTTCGTCTTAGTCTACACTTATGAACTTGATGATGAAGTTTAAACCAAAGACTTCTTTGAAGACTTGGTGCTAAGAACTCTAAAGCTCATCCCCCATTTGTTCAAGATACATGTTGGGTTAGGCTAATAATGTCCCTCTAAAAATCTTGCAAGAGCTCTAGTAAAGATAAAACAAGTTGCATTCATGTTTAAGTTTATGTCTTGCATAGCATGTTTATTTTGATACCATCACTAAACTCTCAAGAACAACTAAATGAACTTGCATTATCATGTTTAATTTCCCCAAGCTTGCATTCCATGTTTACATTTCAAGTCATCACTTAAACTCAAAGATAATAATGAGGTTGCATCTCATATTTATTTTATGCACTCACTTTATTTTATAAAAGACTAAAATAAGTGCATTGCATGTTTAAGTTTATGTTATCACCTAAATATCCTAGAGCTCAAAGACTTGCCCTAAGTATCTTCAGAGGGAAACTTTAACCATGAAAAGTGGATGTGTTTTAGTATGATACAATGATGGTTTGATTTTGTAAAATGTAGGGATGATTTCAGGAAAATGTTGGAAAAATGTTTTATGAGGTCTCAAGGTGTTAAAATAACTTGGGATGTGTCAAAAATCATGTTTTCTCAATTTCATGAGTTCTGGTAATCGATTACGGCTTATGTAATCGATTACCAGAGTGGTATTGGGGTTTTTGGTTTTGTCAATCGATTACCATACAATGTAATCGATTACAAGGGCTATTCTTCGTGCCTAGAATCGGCTTTAAAACCATGTAATCGATTACCTATCTGTGTAATCGATTACTCCAAATGTTCTTCATTTTTCAAAAGATTAACCCTAAGTAATCGATTACCATCCTATGTAATTGATTACCCGTTTTTTGAACCCAGAACAAAATTTAGTCTTGGTAATCAATTACCAGGCACATGTAATCGATTACCAGAACATCATTTTAGCTCCTGAAATTATTCCAAGAGAAAGACTAGTAACTCGTATGCACTTATAACATGATTTTATGCCATTATGCGTGATGCATACTTTTGGTTTCTATCTTGTTGACCACTATATGAATTTTGTTTAGAGGAGTTAAAATGCGTAAGATTATGTGTGAGTGAAATGAGGAACAATTTTGAAGGTTAGGAAGGACTAAGTAAATAGAAAGGTTTGAGAACTAGAATCTTAAAACACTTAGACACAAGAACAATAATTTCGGTTCCAGCATAATTGAGCTTAAGGAAGATGGTTCATAATTAGTGTTTATGCTTAGGAGTTGAACCTAGGATCTTAGGCAAAGACAGAACTTAGAAAAGGGTCTAAGGTGTTTATCCTAGAATCCCTATAGTCGAATAATGATCGTGATGTTTAATCTATACAATGCTGATTGGATGAGTTAGTGAGCATAAATGTTAGAAAGAATTATAGGTAATGATCCCTTAGGTGTTATAGGATCCATAATAAAGGTCAGGATAATTGGAACACAAGTTTAAGACCCGTAAGGGTCGAAGCATAAGACACCATGAGGTAGAAGGTGTGATGTGAGTATGAGACCGAGTGGGTATACTTGTGATGTTGAGAATATGCTAATGACATGATATATGTGGCTATATGCGTGTTTGAGATATGTTGTTTGTAACACCTAATAATTAACCTAATACACCTAGGTTGTATCTGATTAATTACTAGACTTTATTCTTTGCTTCAGTTCTTTCATCATACTTTGAAAATACTTAGTGAAATTACGAGCCATTTTTTTTAAAACATAATTGAAAACGTGAGCCGCACATAACATGAACAATAATCGAAATAAAGCGAATAACGTGTAGATATAGCATGAAAAACACATCATATTGGCTCCATCATATAACATCCATAATTACATAACACATAGATAGTTTGCCTACCAACAGAATAAGACTAGGTGTAGGCAATCTAACAAAACATAAATAATATATGGATGGAAGGATATCCATTAATGGCACCTAGTAATAACACTCCAAGGATAGGGATAGATATCTGAAATATACGAGTGAAAAGGATCAAGTTCAACTACCAGGTAAAAGCCTCAACGTGATTCACGAACACTTCCTTCTATTTCTGAAGACGAGATGGAAAGAAAAAAATAGAGGAAGTGAGAAACTTATAAAAAGAATCTCAGTAGGGTACTCACCTCATGATGCATTGTGTCATCATCATCGTCCCCAGGAACCTTTAGTTTATTATGAAATAGTGAGCATGCTAAGATTGATTTATTAAGTTCGAAAATATACTTTACCGAGGTTCGTCGGTTTTAATCATGCGTCTTATAATGCATCATAAACTTAGCATGTCATGTTTATAATGAACTTTTCCTTTCGTCAACACATCATATTCCTCATCTTCATATCATAATAACATGCATAGAAGAACATCATATTTCTCATCATCATCTCATAAAATGCTATGCATAGAAAAATATCATACCATAATAGCTATGCACAAGACATGGTGCACATATTTCATTCCTTTAGTGTCCTAGGTGACTTAAAATCTTGTCATCATCATCATTATTTTCCTTGGGCCACCCTATACTCCACCCTTTTGGGAGTAATCTAGGTTATGAGCTCATACCTTACTAGTTGTCACTAGCATATACTTATCCCTTTTGATAAGTTAAAATCCCGACTCTACCCTTTTGAAAGAACGGGCTAGGGGCAAGAATCACCTTTTCACCACCTATAGTCTGATGGGTCTAAAGGATCATTTTCTCAGGATCACCTTTTCACCACCTATAGTCTAATGGGTCCAAAGGATCATTTCCTCATAAGTTTAAGTCACCATTAAGTCTTAGCATGTTATATCATAATCATCAAGATGCATGAACATTCTCATTGTTTGCAATAGCAACTATAACATGCAAGCCATGAAATCATTCAATAATATCAAATTCTCATAGGCATTACATCATCATATAACTGACATTCCAAAGCATCAAAAGATGTCATCTAAAATTCTCAGAAAGCTCCCTTAAATAACCGAACTCTAAAATTAGGTAACCTTAATTATCAAACTAATTACTTATGCATCTAAGGGATTTATTACCATCAATTATAAGCCTTAAGAACATTATTAGACTATATGGGGTAGCATAGACAGTAAGTTGTTCTTAAGGTTTTACGGTATGCTAAAAGTTACGTTTTTAACCTTTTCGTTACCCTTTCCCTATGATGCTAAAATTAATTACTAAACCAATTATGAATCATTGTCCTTTATCTAAACATAATAAAATCTGGTTCTTAAGGCCACTAAAGGTTTTGGACAGAATGCATAAATTTCATTCTCTAGAGTCCTAGAAATCTTGCTTTTCCTTTCTAGGAAGCTAATTTTATTTCTAACATGCATAGAATCATTCCTTTAGCAATAAACCATAATTATCACAACTTCAAACATATTAAACCATCATCATACAGTAGTACTAAACTCAAATTAGTGGCCGAATCATAAACCTCATATAATTGCTTGAAGTCACATTTCAAGTACACATGTGATACGGTTTCCGTAAAATATTTGTAAAACCTTAAAACTCCTTTAGAAACTAATTCTTTTTGTTAAAATTGAAAGAAGTCATAGGACTTTAGGCATTCCTCAATCATGAGGCCGTTTTATACATTGAAAGAATGTTCATGATTAAAATTTTCACTTAAGATAAAAGGAGCAAGTCTTGAGCTTTAGAGATTTAGTGATAACTAGAATTATAAACATGCTATGCAACCTCATTTTAATCTTGTCTTTATAAAGTGATAACTTGGAATTATAAACATGATGCAAGAAACTGAAGGCGTAGTCCGCATGAACCAGTGGAGGGA
This sequence comes from Dalbergia oliveri, assembly GCA_030441495.1. Lineage (NCBI taxonomy): Eukaryota > Viridiplantae > Streptophyta > Magnoliopsida > Fabales > Fabaceae > Dalbergia > Dalbergia oliveri. Next base: position 35,445,499 of record JAMLFY010000004.1, on the reverse strand, counting down.
GAGAGAATCTTAAGAAATTGGAGCTAGTCCACATGGACCCTGAAGGGAGAAGAGAACTCTTATTACATCTTATTAAGCTCCAAACTCAAGAATTTTTAAAGAATGAATTCTTTGACTCCCATAATCTTAAGGAAGCTTTAGAGTTTTTATTACCATGGTTTTGACTTTGCTTGTGATACTTGGGCAAGTCTTTGAACTCTAGGATCTTTAAGTGATGACATAAAATAAACATGTCATGCATTGATTCTTTTAGCCATTATAAAATAAAGTGAGAGCATAAAATAAATATGAGATGCATCCTCTTTATTATCTTTGAAGATTAAGTGACAACTTGAAACATAAACATGAAATGCAAGCTTGGAAATTTAAACATGAATATGCAAGTTCATTTATTCATTTTGAGAATTTAGTGATGACATAGAAAGTAAACATGGTTATGCAAGGCATAAACTTAAACATGGATGCAAGTTCATTTTATTTCTTTACTAGAGCTCCTTCAAGACTTTAGAGAAATATAAATTCAACCCAATATATCTTATCAAGACAAAGTGAAAAATACATCTTTCAAGTTCTAAACTCAAGATCTTTATTTTTACATCATAAAAACATCATTCTTTAAAGTTTTGCATCAAGTGGAATTTTCAAGCTTTAGAGGCCTAACTTGTGATGGATTTACAACCAACACTCAAGGTCCTCATCATCAAGCTATCATCATATTCCCATATAGGCCTTATGGCCGAAATGTTCAAAGGAAAAGAAAGAAGAAAATCGAATGGAAAAGCTAGAGAAAGTCCATGAAATCATCATTTTGAACCAAGAACAACACTTAGCAAAGCATAGAAATAAGCTTAAAGACAAATCCCTACCTAATTTTATTTGAAGGAAAGGAAAAGAACTTGGTTTCCTTGAGTGAAATGAAAGAAAATCTCTTTGAGAAATGGGAGAAGAAGTTTCAGCCAAGAGGAGGAAGAAAGAAAGCTTTTGGTGCTTCTAAAAACTAGAATTGTGTAAGTTATGAACTAAGGCCTCTAACACTCCTTCAAGCATGCCTATTTATAGAGATTTTGAGGCTCATAAATGGACAAAGGGAGGAGGAAAGTCTGACCAAATTTGAGGAGGAAACAAGGAAGAAAAATCATCTTGTTTGGTGGCTTAAAACATGGAATCATGTTTTCATGGTTCCTTGTTTTCATACCTTGGTTTTTGTGCATTCTTTGACAAATTTTCTAATGCATTATGGACCAAAATTTCGTGCATTACAGCCCAAGGAGGATAAAATTTGTGTGTTCCATGTATTATGTAGGTGTAGGTAGGTATTTTTGCAAATTAGAGAATTTACAATTAAGGGCTTAGGTGAATTAGTAAGCAATTTGAGTGTTTTTAAGCAATTTTAAGTTCTAATCAATCTAAATAAATAATTTTGACTCTAGAATCTAATAACCTTTAATTTGAGCCTAATATTGCTTATGTTTTGCTATACGAATCAAAAATCTCAAAATTCGCAAACTACAAAGACAAGGACAAAATGGTAATTTTACTTAAAAATTGTCTGAGACCACCCAAGCTTAACTAATGGTTAATCATAGCTTAAAAACATGTTTTAAAACATTTTAGTGAGGTTTTGGCTAAGTCGGCATGCAAATCAAGTTAAAACGGCCGGGGCGTTTTGGTCATTTCGCGCATTGAAACTCAAAATTGAGATTCTTCTCCTCTATTAACACACATAACACAAACAATCCCCTATTATCCTCAGAACATCCCCTTGAGGACGGGTGGGGCCCACGATCTCATTTTCTGAGTAAAATAACCTAGAGGGCATTTTGGTCATTTTACACGTATAGAAATTGGGTTTACAATTCTCGCACGAATTGCTCCTATCCTTTCTTCTAATGTTATATTCCTTTATTGAGGATTGTTTGGTATCGAATTACATGAAAAATTACCTAGGGTAATTCGGTAATTTCTAACGACAGGAAAATTGGGGTGTTACATTGTTGCGACAATGTGGTACATTATGCATGAGAACAAGAATGAGAAATATGAAATGAGTGAGGAGGGGTATGCTCCTAAGGATAAGAGATTTATTCGATTGAAATATTTCATGAGAATAACATGTGTTGTTGAGTTATGTGGGATAACTCAAATTTGAGGAAATTCGGAGTATAGTCGTTATGCCTGAATTTCCATCAAATTTGGACTTGAGAAAAGTTTTTGAAAAAGAATGATTTATATGTGACCTTCACACATTTCTCTTGTCAGTGAGGAAAGGAAACTTGGGGGTATGGAGGAGCCATACCGAAGCGGACAATGTCATGCTTAACCAGATGATGCATTTCGCAGACTGAGACGTACTTCTCCTGACGATGAGGAGAAGGTAAAACCGTGAGGGCATCGACATCAGCCTGCCAAAGCAGACAAAGTCATTGGTCTTAACCAGTTGATGTGTTTTAGAGAAGGAAGAAAGTCCCATGATGGGTGATTCCTTAGTCCTTACCCGTACTCTTGGAGTCGGGATTGTTATTTTTATGATTATGATTCGCTTATTAAGAAGATAAGTAAGAACTAGTGACGACTAGTTAAGGTATGAGCTCATAGCCTAGTATCAGGAGTCAATTACTATTTTTACATACCATGATGTCACAAGTTGAGAAATGAGATGCACTATTATGAGAATTAGTTAATGATGATGTGCTTTATTGGTTTGCTGCCCTATGTATTACCATGCATTCATATGTCGTATGCTGTATACATGCATTAAGATTCATTATAAAAGACATGGACCTTGGATAATTATCTTTTGCGAAAACCTCATAATGAACCTTGCATGTCTAACCTTTTTATAATAAACCTAAGGTTCCTGCGACGTTAACGATGACACTAGGATAGAGGATTTCCCTCGAGATTCTTTAGCAAGATTCTCACCCCCTCTCTTGTTTCTTTCCATTACGTCTTCAGACCGCGATGACGTCGTTCGTGATTTTTGTTGACGCGCCCGTGTGGGAACTTCACTACGATCCGGATCACCAGTCTTACCATTTCGAGGGTCATTATGTTGTACGCATTTTTGCATACATGGGACGCCCTTTTTCATTTCCGATCTTCAGCTTCCGTTTCACTCCAACCTCTCCCTTCGGCGATGATTTGATTTTTGAGAAGACGTGACCCCGTGACGAGCAGAACGCCGGGTCGACCATCGTCTTCAGTAGTGCACGATTACCCCAGTACATCCCGCGCCCGAGGCATTCGGAGACTGATCCGTCAGAGGATCCCCCTCTCATCCTTTTCGGAGGGATCTGCTCCAGTTCCCATGGATGTCGGGAAAGGCAGCGAGGATGTGACGCGGAGGCTAGCTCAACGCCCAGAGATGCGCCCTTACCGTGGGAGGGAGTAGTCATGGCTTGGGATCGATTTCTTTTGAGGGCTCTTCCATGTATTAGTTGTTTTATGTTTCCTGGACTTTATATTTCATGTTTCATACTGCAAGCTCTCCCACTTATATGGGTCTAACTTTATGCATTTATATTTCAGTGGTTGTACTAAACTATGATGATTAATATTATGATGGATGTTTTTATGATTGAGGTGTTCTTATATTGCTTTTGTATTGTATGATTTATTTGTTCTTCCGCTTTACGTTTCTTTTATATGGTACACGAAGGCTCACACTTTGGTTTACGTATTCCATTTCAAAAAAAAATTTACCTGTATTTTCCGCTAAGTAATTTCACAAATGATGTTCAAAGGAAAGTAATAACTAATAATTAATCTTAATACGTCCTAGGCGTGTTGGGTTAAATATTAGGGTGTTACATAATCTAGGTTACGAGCTCATACCTTACTACTCATCACTAGCATATACTTATCCCTTTTGATAAGTTAAAGTCCCAACTCTACCCTTTTGAGAGAAGGCTAGGAGGCAAGAATCACCTTTTCACCACCTATAGTCTGATGGGTCCAAAGGATCATTTCCTTATAATTTTAAGTCACCATTAAGTCTTTGCATGTTATATCATAATGCAACTCATCATTCATAATTATCATGACATATTCTCATATTTTATGCATAAGCATTCTCATTGTTTGCAACAGCAACTATAACATGCAAGCCATGAAATCATTCAATAATATCAAATTCTCAATAGGCATTACATCATCATATAAACGTCATTCCAAAGTATCAAAAGATGTCATCTAAAATTCTAGGAAGCTCCCTTAAACAACCGAACTCTAAAATAGGGTAACCTTAATTATCAAACTAATTTCTTATGTATCTGAGGGACTCATTACTATTATTACCATTAATTATAAGCCTTAAGAACATTATTAAACTATATGAGGCAGCATAGGCAATAAATCTTTCTCAAGGTTTTAGGCGTGCTAAAAGTTGCATTTTTAACCCTTTTTCTTTACCTACTTTCCCTATGAAGCTAAAATTAATTATTAAACCAATTATGAATCATTCTCACTTATCTAAACATAATAAAACCATATTCTTATAACTTCTAAGGGTTCTGACAGAATGTATAAATTTCATTCTTTAGAGTTCTAGAAATCTTGCTTTTACTTTTCTAGTTGCTAGTTTCATTTTTTTAGTGTTCGGATCAATCCTATACTAATTGTTACCAAATTTTTTGTGGCTAACCAATCTTAGACAGAATTATAACATACTAAAACAGATTTTCCAGTGACTAAATTTAAAGGGATCAAAAACTAGCTAAATTCTAGCTTTACGGTTGTTTTATGTAGCTAGTTTCTCTTCTAACATGCATAGAATTGTTCCTCAACAATAAACATATATCAAATCATCATTATAGGAGTACTAAACTCAGATCAGTGGCTGAATCATCAACCTCACATAATTGCTTAAAATCACATTTTTAAGTACAAGTAAGATACTAGTATCCCGTAAAATCTTTGCAAAGCCTTAAAACTCTTTTAAAAACTAATTCTTTTTGTTACTCTTGAAAGAAATTTTAGAACTAAATCAATAGCTTATTTAAAATTACTTTAGGCCTACTTTAATCATGAGGCTGATTTATACATTGAAAGAATCTTCACGATTAAAATTTTTACTTAAGATAAAAGGAGCAAGTCTTGAGCTTTAGAGATTTAGGTGATAACTAGAATCATAAACATGCTATGCGTTGATTCTTTTAGCCATTATAAAATAAAGTGAGAGCATAAAATAAATATGAGATGCATCCTCTTTATTATCTTTGGAGATTAAGTGACAACTTGAAACATAAACATGAAATGCAAGCTTGGAATTTAAACATGAGAAATGCAAGTTCATTTATTTATTCTTGAGAATTTAGTGATGACATTAAAAGTAAACATGATGTGCAAGGCATAAACTTAAAAATGGATGCAAGTTCATTTTATTTCTTTACTAGAGCTCCACCAAGACTTTAGAGAAATACAAATTTAACCCAATATATATCTTAGCAAGACAAAGTGAGCTTTAGAGTTCTTTGTGCCAAGGTTTCAAAGAGAACCTTATGGCTTGAATCTCATCATCAAGCTCAAGGAAATGGATTAAAAGATGAACATCAACACTTTTTGAAATCAATTATAATGAAAACTAATTCAACATAGAGTTCTAAGTTCAAGGTTATAACAACATCATTCCTTAAAGTTTTGCTTCAAGTGGAACTTTCAAGCTTTAGAGGCCTAACTTGTGATGGATTCACAACCCACCCTCAAGGTCCTCATCATCAAGCCATCATCCTAGTCCCATTTAGGCCATTTGGCCGAATACCAAGAGGAAAAGAAAGGAAGAAGAAATGAAAAAGCATGTGGAGGTTCATTATTTCAACATTTTGAGCTAAGAACACAACTCCTCAAAGTATAGAAATAAGTTTAGAAACTACACCCTACCTAATTTGGTTTGAAGGAAAGGAAGAGAACTTGGTTTCTTTGAGTGAAATGAAAGAAAATCTCCTTGAAAAGTTGAAGAGAGAATTTGGCCAAGGGGGAGGAAGAAAGAAAGTTTTTGGGCTTTGGAAAAACTTTGAAGTGTACAATTATGAGCAAGGCTTCTAAGACTCCTTAAGCTTGCCTATTTATAGAGATTTTGAAGCTCAAGAATGGACACATAGAGGAGGCATAGGTGGCTGATTTTAGGGAGGACAAAGGAAGGAAGAACATGTTCTTGTTTCATGGCTTAAAACATGGAATTATGTTTCATGATTCCTTGTTTTCATATCTTGAGTTTTGTGCCAAATTTGACAAATATTCTGATGCATGGAGGCACCAATAATTTGGCCATTACAGCCCCAAGAAGGAGAAAATTTGTGTGTTTTATGTATTATGTAGGTGTAGGTAGGTATCTTTGCAATTTAGAGAATTTGCAATTAAGGGCTTAGGTGAATTAGTAAGCAATTTGGGTGTTTTCCAGCAATTTTGGGTTCTAATCATTCTAAATAAATAATTTTGACTCTAGATTAGTAATTAGAATTTAATAACCTTTAATTAGAGCCTAATATTGCTTAGGTTTTGAGACCAATCGAAAATCTCAAAATTCGCAAAATACACAAAGAGGGGCAAAACGGTAATTTTACTCAAAACTCCAGGCCACCAAAGCTTAACCATTGACCAATCATAACTTAAAAACATCTTTTAAAACATTTTAGTGAGGTTCACATTCGCACGCAATTTAAGGGTTAAAAAACTTGCAAGTGTTTTGGTCATTTTAGCGTCGAAGCTCAAAATTAAGATTCTTCTCCTCTATTAACACACATAACACAAACAATCCCTTATTATTGTCAAAACATCCCTTTAGGACGGGGCCCACGATCCAAATTTTTAGGGCAAAATGACCTCGGGGCATTTTGGTCATTTTACACATATAGAAAATCGAGGTTTGCGATTCTAGTACAAACTACTCCTAACCTCTCTTCTAATATCTTATTCCTTTATTGAGGATTGTTCGGTTTCAAATTATATGTAAAAATTACCTAGGGTAATTTGGTAATTTTAAACGAAAATATAAATTGGGGCGTTACACAGAACTTAAAGGTCAAAGACGTAGATTCTAGAACCCTAATCGAATAATAATCATCATAACTAATTTATGCAATGTTGTTTGGAGGTGTTAGTAAACATAAAAATTAGAGAGAATTGCGAGTAATAATTCTTTAGGTGTATCCGAGGTTTATAATGAGCATTAGGATAATTGAAACACAAGATTAAAACCCGTAAAGGTCAAAGCATAAGATATTGCAAGGTAGGAAACATAATGTGAGTAAGTGACCGAGTGAACGAGTATGACTATGTTATACTAAAAGTGTTGATGTTATGTGCATAAGATTGTGTGAATTTATGACATAATTGATGTGATAATACGGCATGTTGTGATTGAGATGCATATGGATATTAGATGATATTGGAATGAATGAATATGTCTATATGACTTTTAAATATTTGATTAATTGAGATATTGAATGAGTTATGTGGCATGATGAAATTTGAGGAAATTCTGTACAACCATTGTGCTGTCGAATTTCCATCAAATTTGAGGGACTTAAGAAAGTTTTGAAAAGAAAGATTTTGAATGTGACATGTCAGACGCATTTCTCCTACTACCTGAGGAAAGTAAAAACGTGGGGGGTATGGTCATGGAGCCATACTGAAGCGAACAATGTCACTTGCTTAACCAGTTGATGTTTTTCAGGTTTAGATGTACTTCTCCTACTACAGTGAGGAGAAGGTAAAACGGTGAAGGCATCGGCATTAGCCTACCAAAGCAGACAAAGTCACTAGTCTTAACCGTTGATGCATTTCGGAGAAGGAAAAAGTCCCATGATGGGTGATCCTTAGGCCCTCTACCCGTACTCGGAGTCGGGATTATTGTGATTATATTACGCTTATCAAGAGGATAAGTAAGAACTAGTGACGACTAGTTGATGTATGAGCTCATAGCCTAGTTTTAGGGGTATGGTTACTATTTTTGATACCTTGATGTCACAAGTTTGAGAAACGAGAAAAAGATGTGAAGTATCTTGCTTATGAAAGAGAAAGGTTTCATGAGAAGTACATGCCCCTTATATGAGGATTAATTATTGATGACATGTTTTATTGGTTTGTTTGCATAAAGATTGCCATGCATTCATGTTTCTGGATGCTGTATATATGCATTAAGAGTCATCATAAAAGATGTAACACCCTAATAATTAACCCAATACACCTAGGAGGTCTGATTAATTACTAGACTTTACTCTTTGCTTCAGTTCCTTAATCATGCTTTGAAAATACTTAGTGAAATTACGAGCCATTTTTTAAAAAAAAACATAATTGAAAACGTAAGCCGCCTTAACGTGAATGATTTAGCAAAATTTTAAAAGACACATAGGAATTTACAAATATCACATCATAATATATTGGCTCCATCATATAGCATCCATAAGCACACCATAATACATATACATAATAACCTCACTCATACATTCCCGTCTTAAACAAATACATCAAACTAGAATACATAAGACAACATATGCACTTAAAGTAAATAACCTTAAAAGCCGAGGAGCTATCCTAAAACTAGGGTATATGATCACGCTCAAATCTATTAAGAACTTTCTACGGCCACCTTGAAATGGTGGAATATATCCTATCTACTAACGAATTCCTTTAGAAAGGGACACACGAGATGTCCTGGGCTAAGGACGCATAGATGGTCTTCGTGCCAATCTTGGCTGCCCAGTTTCCTCACTACCCTCTCTCACACGCGAGGGAGTAGGAGCAGAGCTCTCCGAATATACATGAGTAGGGGTATCCTCTGATGGATCCGTCTCAGAATACCTCATTTGAGGGACATAATCGGGAATACCATGGACAACAGATGAGGCGGAGTAAGAACGTAGCATCCTTTCATCATGTGGACGGGCGTGCTCAAAAACCATTTCGTCACCATACGGAGAAGACGGGAAAAATGATAACTAGGAACGGGGTGTGCAAATGGTCGTCCTACGAAAACAAAAACACGAACCGCGCACCTCCCTTCAAAGTGATATGAACGATGCTCTGGGTCGTAGTGAAATTCCCATGTAGGGGTATCAACATATAGGACGAATGTCCATCGGTATTCTGAAGACAATGACGGAAATAAAGAAAAGGGAGTGAGAATCTTGCTAAAGAATTCTCAGGTATCTCCTTCTATAGTGTCATCATCAAAGTCTACAGGAACCTCGGGGTTATTATAAAATAGTGAGCATGCTAAGATTCATTATTAAGTTCAGAAAAGTACTTTACCGAGGTTCGTTAATTTTTAAATCATGCGTCTTATAATGCATCATAAACTTAGCATGTCATATTTATAATGAACTTTTCCTTTTATCAACGCATCATATTCCTTATCATCATATCATAATAACATGCATAGAAGAACATCATATTTCATTTATTTAGTGCTTTAGATGACTTAAAATCTTATCATCATCATTATTTTCCTTGGGGGCCGCCCTATACTCCACCCTTTTGGGAGTAATCTAGGTTATGAGCTCATACCTTACTAGTCGTCACTAGCATATACTTATCCCTTTTGATAAGTTAAAATCCTTACTCTATCCTTTTGAGAGAACGGTTTAGGGGGCAAGAATCACCTTTTCACCACCTATAGTCTGATGGGTCCAAAGGATCAATTCCTTATAAGTTTAAGTCACCATTAAGTCTTTGCATGTTATATCATAATACAATTCTCAATTCATAATCATTCATAACATTTTCTCATTTATAGTCTTATTCTGAATAATATATATACCAACTGGAATCATGCATCCTGGAAATTCCCAGAAAGAGAGGTGGGTCACAATTGGACACGCTTAAATACTAAGTCTTTCCTAGCCAGAACCTTTCCAAATTACACTTTTACAGGAATATACTTTCTTCCAACAAGGGTAAATTTTTAAATAACAAAGAATATTTCATTATTTCATGCATAAGCATTCTCATTGTTTGCAATAGCAACTATAACATGCGAGCCCGGAAATCATTCAATGACGTCAAATACTTAATAAGCATCAAATCACTACATAGACTTATCATTTAAAACATCAAAGAGGCATCATCATAAATCCTTATCGAAAAGCCTCTTAAACAACCGAAACTCTAGAATTGGGCAACCTTAATTATTGAACTAATTAATTATGCATCTAAGGGACTTATTACCATCAATTATAAGTCCTAAGAACGTTATTAGACTATATGGGGCAGCATAGATAGTAAGTTGTTCTTAAGGTTTTACCTATGCTAGAAGTTGCTTTTAACCCTTTCTCATTATCCCTTTTCCCTATGATGCTAAAATTAATTACTAAACCAATTATGAATCATTCTCCCTTATCTAAACATGATAAAATCTGATTCTTAAGGTCACTAAAGGCTCTGGACAGAACACATAAATTTCATTCTCTAAAGTTCAAGAAATCATGCTTTTACGCTTTTTAGGAAGCTAGTTTTATCTCCAACATGCATAGAATCATTCCTTTAGCAATAAACCGTAATTATCACAACTTCAACATATTAAACCATCATCATACAGTAGTACTAAACTCAAATTAGTGGCTGAATCATGAACCTCACATAATTGCTTAAAATCACATTTTTAAGTACAAGTAAGATACTATATCCCGTAAAATCTTTGCAAGGCCTTAAAACTCTTTTAAAAACTAATTCTTTTTGTTACTCTTGAAAGAAATTTTAGAACTAAATTCGTAGCTTATTTAAAATCACTTTAGGCCTACCTTAATCATGAGGTCGATTTATACATTGAAAGAATCTTTACGATTAAAATTTTAACTTAAGATAAAAGGAGCAAGTCTTGAGCTTTAGAGATTTAGGTGATAACTAGAATCATAAACATGCTATGCAACCTCATTTTAATCTTGTCTTTATAAGGTGATAACTTGGAATTATAAACATGATATGCAAGAAACTGCGGCAGAGTCCATTGACCAGTGGAGGAGAAAGAATCTTAGAAATCTTGTAGTCCGCACTTACCTGAAGAAGAATCTTATTAAGCTCCAAACTCAGACTTCTTAAAGAATGAATTCTTTGACTCCAATAATCTTAAGGAAATTGAAAGTGAGCTTTAGAGTTCTTATTACCATGGTTCCAACTTTGTTTGTGATACTTGGCAAGTCTTTGAGCTCTAGGATCTTTAAGTGATGACATAAAATAAACATTCCATGCATTGATTCTTTTAGCCATTATAAAATAAAGTGAGAGCATAAAATAAATATGAGATGCATCCTCTTTATTATCTTTGAAGATTAAGTGACAACTTAAAACATAAACATGAAATGCAAGCTTGGAAATTTAAACATGAGAATGCAAGTTCATTTATTCATTCTTGAGAATTTAGTGATGACATAGAAAGTAAATATGGTTATGCAAGACATAAACTTAAACATGGATGCAAGTTCATTTTATTTCCTTACTAGAGCTCCTCCAAGACTTTAGAGAAACATAAATTCAACCCATATATCTTAGCAGGACAAAGTGAAAAATACATCTTTCAAGTTCTAAACTCAAGATCTTTATTTTTACATCATAAAAACATCATTCTTTAAAGTTTTGCATTAAGTGGAATTTTCAGGCTTTAGAGGCCTAACTTGTGATGGATTTACAATCAACACCCAAGGTCCTCATCATCAAGCCATCATTTTATTCCTTCTTAGGCCATTTGGCCGAAATGCTTAAAGGAAAAATAAGGAAAGAAAAACTAAAATTTTAAAGCTTTAAAACTAGTGAAACCTTCAAGTTTTAGAGGTCTAACATGTGAAGGCTTTGCAACCAACACTCAAGAACCTCATCATCAAACCATGGTCTTATCATAATCTAGGCCATAAGGCCGAAATGTTTTTAGAAGAAAAGAGGAATACAAAATCGAAATGGAAAGCTAGAAAGAAATCCATGAAATCATCATTTTGAGCTAGAAACATAACTTGTCACAGCATAAAATGAATTTAGAAACAACACCCTACCTAATTTTATTTGAAGGGAAGGAAGAGGACTTGGTTTCCTTGAGTGAAATGAAAAAAAATCTCTTTGAAAAATTGAAGAGAATTCGGCCAAGGAGGAGGAAGAAAGAAAGCTTTTGGTGCTCCTAAAAACTAGAATTGTGTAAGTTATGAAACAAGGCATCTAACACTACCTCAAGCATGTCTATTTATAGAGATTTTAAAGCTCATAAATGGCCAAATGAAGGAGCAAAGCTGCGGATTTTTCAGATGACAAAGGGAGGAAAACATGGATTTTAGACAAAGTTGCATGAAATTAAGGAATTATGTTTCATATGACATTTTGGCACTTTGTTTTAGTGCATCATTTGAGTAATAATTCTGATGCATTATTGCTCAAATAATTCGGCCATTGCAGCCTCATGGAAGAGGATTTTGTGTGTTTCATGTATTATTTAGGTGTAGGTAAGGTATCTTTGCAAATTAGAGAATTTACCTTAAGGGCTTAAGTGAATTTGTAAGCAATTTGGGTGTTTTTAAGCAATTTCAGATTTTAATCAATTTAAATAAATAATTTGGACTCTAGATTAGTAATTAGAATTTAATAAGCTTTAATTTGAGCCTAATATTGCTTAGGTTTCGCTATACGAATCAAAAATCTCGAAATTCGCAAAACTACTCAAGGATAGGGACAAAATGGTAATTTTACTTAAAAATTGCCCGAGGCCACCCAAGCTTAACCATTGACCAAACATAGCTTAAAAACACCTTTTAAAACATTTTAGTGAGGTTTGGCTCAGCGACACAAATTGAGTTAAAAAGCAGGGGCGTTTTGGTCATTTCGCGTGAAGCTCAAAATTAGGATTCTTCTCCTTTATTAATACACATAACAGAAACAATCCCTTATTATCATCAAAACATCCCCTTGAGGATGGGTGGGGCCCACGATCCTCATTTTCTGAGTAAAATAGCCTCAGGGCATTTTGGTCATTTTACACGTATAGAAATTCGGGTTTGCAACTTTCACGCTCCTAACCTTTCTTCTAATGTTATATTCCTTTATTGAGGATTGTTCAGTCTTTAATTATATGAAAAATTACCTAGGGTAATTCGATAATTTCTAACGAAAAAATTACAGGAAAATTTGGGGTGTTACAAAAGACACGGACCTTGGATAATTGCTTTTATAAAACCTCATAATGAACCTTTACATGTTACACCTTTTCATAATAAACCCAAGGTTGGGGACGTAAACGATGACATTAGGATAAGACTATCTCTGAGATCTTTAGCAAGATCTCACACCTCTCTTCTTTTTCCGTTACGTCTTCAGATTCCGATGGCGTCGTTCGTGATCTTCGTTGATACGCCAGCGGGAGGTGCACTACGACCCGAGCATCAGTCGTATCATTTTGTTGTGCTATTCGTATTTTGCGTACATGGCACCCGTCGCGCATCCAGCTTCCAGCTTTCGCTTTACTCTTACCTCACCATATGACGACGACCTGATCTTCGAAAGGACTCGACCCCGTGACGAGAGACTCGTCATGCCCGCCCTTCCGCTTTGGTGGTGCCGCTACCCCGGTACGTTCCTCGCTCGAGGCGTTCAAAGACCGACCCTCGAGGATTCCCCTACCCACATCTATTCGAAGGGATATGCTGACGGTTCCCATGGACATCGGAGAAGCAACGAGGATATGATGATGCAGCGGAGGCTAGCTCGACGCCTAGATGCGCCCACATCGATGAGGTCACGTCTATCCACCTTTCCGTTGCATACACCCGAGGAGCTCAAGTCATTGGGTAATACCTTCGAGGGACGAGGAGCGTAAGGGGTAACTTTAGCTTGGGTTTGATCTTTTGGGCTCCCTTATACTTGTTGTTATGTTTTCCTTTCTACTTTATGTTTTATGTACTAAGCTCTGCCCATTCATATGAGGGTACGACTTTATGTTTCTATCTTTCATGGATATATTAAACTATGTTATTTAATATGTTATGGCATTTGCTCTTATGGATGGATGTGTTCTTTATTGCTTTCAGTTGTATGTTTAATTTCTTTGTCGCTTTATGTTTCGCTCATAATAGCGACGACTCGCATTTTGGTTTATGTGTTTCAAAAAAAAATTTACCTGTATTTTCCTCTTAAGTAGTTTTACAAACGAGTTTAAAAGGAAGTAATAACTAATAATTAATCTTAATACGTCTGAAGCGTGTTAGGTTAAATATTAGGGTGTTACAAGTATGATATCTCAAGGTGGAGGACAAAGATGATTCAAAATTCTAATCGGTTGGTTTTGTAGATTGTGATAAGTAGAACAAGTTTAGTGAAGGAGATTTGGGGTTTTGGTGATTTTAAGCTAGGGTTTTAGAGGTTTGAAAGCAAGAATGATGGTTTGAGAAAGAACAACAGAGGATGTGAATTTTGAGGGTGCTGGTTGAAAATGATGATGATGGAGTAATACGGTTGGTTTTGTTGTATTTATCCTAAGTTTAGTGGTAGTATTTATCTAGTTTTAAGTTTTTCTTTCTTTCTTTTTGGAAAAGAAATTATATGAATGGCTAGAATTGATTTGTTAGTCAAAAAATGAACCTTAGCCACCCACTTGGCTTAAGATAGTGGCTCACTTAAACTTAGTGATTAAGTTACTTTTTCAATGTTAAAATCGCAAATCAAAATTTTACCAAACAGATGAGATATTAGCCCTCGGGTAAAATATAATAAATGAAAGGCTAAGATTAAAACTTGTTTTCCAAATTTTAATGAATGCCATCCATTTGCCCACTAAATAACTTGTATGGTGTTAAAAATCGCATATCAAAACTTTACCAAACAAGATAAATTTACCTGAGAAACTTACAATATCTTTACGTGAGTCCCAGGGCTAATATTCCTTCACCATTTGATCTAGTTCCTGTAACATCCTAGTTTTCTTTAGAAATTGATGGAGGAATAGTTAATAAGAATATTAGGATTTCTTAAAGCGTAGTTGTGATGGAACGACCGTGAGCACAAAAAAGAATAGTATTTTGCTGCTTGCAGCCCATCCTGGCAGCGAAATTTGAGATTCAGGAACTGAGGTGCTCGAAGTTAGGAAAATATGAGGATAAGGTTAGAAATGTGTGGGAATGACAATTTTATGCCTAGAATTAATTTTGGCAATATCGATTTTATCGGGTAAGGTGTTTACCCGTTCGGTGAGATTTCAGTGTGTGATTTTTAACACCGAAAGATATTTCCATCACACAAATGGATGATATCTATCTAATTAGAACATGTGGAAGGCCAAGATTTAATCTTGGAATCCAAGATTAAATCTTAGCCATCCATTTTGCTTTATTACATAAATAATTACTACTTTACATAATATCTTCAAGGCATTTAATACAAGGAAACAAGTCATCATCTTCTCCTCCAAGCCAAGAAGAAATTCGGCCAGCAAGAGAAAGAGAAGAGACCAGCCACCATTTTTGTCCTCAAGAGCTTGTTCTTGAGTTCCAAGCCCAAAAACACTAGCCTAGAGTTGTTGAAACCTCAAAGTTCTTTCATGAAACTTGTTCCACCTAATTCTCTACCAATCTAACCGAACAAAATTTCTATTCCTCATCAAACCTTGTCTTGTACCTTACACCTCACTGATATCATAGGGGTTTGAAGTTGGTTTGGAAGCTTTGGAGGAGAAGGAATCAAGCTTGGATAATCTTGAAGCCAAGGAGCTACTAGGTCACTCAAAGTAGGGTTTTAGTTGCCTTCTTTTGTCAATTTTTCTAATCTATTTTTGGGTTGAACTAGGTCTGAAATTTTTTATTGTATTGATTGATATTATGCTGATATTGATGTATTAATTTTGGTGGTGGGTTTGGATGGTGTTGGAAAAAGGTTTTTATCAAAGGAAATTGGGATGGGCCTTGGATTCCTAGTTGTCCTACAAGTAGTAATTATGCACGAATTTCCTGTATAGTTGTGGGTAATCTCATGATCTATAAAAATTATATGTTGTATTTAACATCTTAACTAACTACATGAATTTTCTTGGGTGTTGATTTTAAAGTTTACTGCTTAAAAAATCAAGAACTGAAATGTGACTGATGCTGTCTTTGTTGTTGAAACTGAAGCAATAAATTTTTCCGAATTTATTATCATAGCAATTGATTGAATTAGCCCATGAAATTTTTACACGAAGTTAATAACATATTGAAGTATCATGTAAATTTTCTTGTGCCTTGATTTCATCAATTACTAAAGATAAAAATTTTGGGAACTTGTTTGACTGAATTGGTAGCCCTTGACCACTAAATTTGTACATTTTACTAAAGTAGATATAGAGCTCTGTTGTCCTGAAATTTTTATAGGTTATTCTAGACACATTGAAGTGTCATGTAGAATTTTTGTGGTTTAAATGGCCGTTTGATATGGCAATTAAAGGTTGTACCTAGAACAGGAATTTTGCCAAGGTGTTGGAATGTGAGGGTGATTGAAAATTTATGATAGTATGATACCTATTCCAAGTCTATGGCATATGAACCCATGCTGATTATTTCAATTACTTATTCATGAGACACAAAGGAGCTTCTAATATAATTGAATACCTATTTGTAATGTAAGCATGCTTTTGAGAAAGAAGAAAAGTACATAATGCAGTTATGTAAGAAAGTAGAAAATAGTATGTATAAATTTTGCTGTTGCATGTTTGAACATATGGAAAAACAAGGCTTAAATAGGATAGAGAGGAAGGCAAAAGTAAGGACTTCCCTAGAAAATTTATAAGTCGGTAGATGTATCACTAGGATAGAACTGTGTGTGATTTGAAAATGGAAAAAATGAAGTCCGATGATCACGAATAGGAATTAGCTCATGTCCTAGCTCTATTATCCTCTGAAATTATTAACTGTAGATGCAACTCTATGTGGAATTAGGCATTCCCTATGTTAACAAATTGAGGAAAATATGTGGAATTGAACCTATGGTTGCAAATAATAGTACATGATTGATTATAGTGGTGCCATTCTAAGTTCCCATAATCCATATATTTTAGCATTGATGCCTATGATCTTTATATAAATGATTTATATGTATAAATTCCTTATCTATATTTTGTATAGTGTCTGGTGGAATTACCTATGAGAATTTTATAGTATTCCCCCTATAGCTGTATGTATTGTATTACCAGATTTAGCAGATGTCATCACTGGTATTTTCCTTGACTCGCCACAATGGGTGTGGCAGGACGACTCTGCACTTGACTCCTTGTACGCCGTAGGTTACTCCTAGTTTCGTGTATATACGTTTTTGACCGTTCCTTTAGTACTCTCGGTTTTACAGGACTTTGACCCCTTTCCCCTACGACGGAGTAGCTCTCTATATGGCACACCCTTACGTATTTGAGGTTCCACTTGCTCCACCAGGACACCCACCAAGAGATGCACCCATTTCTTCATCCTCCTCTTCAGCTCTGACCCCTTTGAGAGCCCAGATGCCCCGTGGAGGCGAGGTCATCGCGTCGATGGCCAACGCTTCTGGAGGAGAAGGCGAGATCTTCAGAGACTCTTGGCATGTACATAGCAGGAGTATAGTGATAGGGCTTTACCAGCTTGCAACCGATGTACTATTAGTTTTCTTTTGCTCGTTGTATCCATATGATATTTCGTCTGGCTTAATATTTGAGCAGGTTAGGTATCAGGAGGGACTAGCCTCATTCACACAAGTTCTTGACTAGTTAGGGGTTGTTTCGTTGGCTTTTTCTTTTATGATGTATATATTGCAACTGAGACATGATGTTCATATATGTGAACATGGTTGAGGAAATATATGTGTCAAAATTTCCTTATTACTGTATATTTCAACTAGGATAGATCATAAACATCAGGAATACTTTACTAATTACTATGTCAATACTCAAGTAAAATGTAGTACTTAGGGGTGTTATAGTTCCCTAGCCCCGAACACCTTGCCTCTTCTTCAATGTTACTATTTATCTACAGGCTTCTAAAATCACTATTCATGCTTAGCCCAAAATTTTTGTTTTAACTCGTCCATTGGCCGTTTTCATCATTGCTAAGCTTAGATTTTTGAAATTCTCACTAATAAAATTCAAATTAATTTTTGAATAAGTTTTAGGGTGTTATACTCTCTCCTTTCCTTATCTATTGGGGACCATTTCCTCTTTTAATATTTGGTGAGAGACCCTAGCCCCTTTTGCATTTGCTGATGGACCAATTACGATTCCTTTACACCACTATTAAATACAATTCATTTCCATGTTCAGTTCGGCTTTATTACTACTGCTCACTACTTCCATTCTTTTTGTCT
This sequence comes from Dalbergia oliveri, assembly GCA_030441495.1. Lineage (NCBI taxonomy): Eukaryota > Viridiplantae > Streptophyta > Magnoliopsida > Fabales > Fabaceae > Dalbergia > Dalbergia oliveri. Next base: position 35,427,235 of record JAMLFY010000004.1, on the reverse strand, counting down.
TGACAGATACTAAACATATCCTTAGTACTATTATGAGTTTAACATAGTCACATTACCAATTTAATGATCCATGTGTGTTTTTCTACTAAATATTACAATGCAAAATAATATCTCATTTTATGATAACATAAATGATCATATGAAAACTTTTAAATTTTAAGAGATTAATCTATCCCTGTTATAGATGTCTGTGTCAAATTTGAGCATTTACTTAACAAAAAAAAAATTAGAAAATTTGGAGTCCGTTTGTGGCTGGGCAACGAGGATCGTGGATGGAGGTTCATCGGGGATTAGCAATTGCGTTATATCCCAACTTAGCAACCAAAAAATATAGAGGGGAAAAAAAATTGAAAGAACCCACAACACGCATAGAAACATTGACTAGGAGTCTAGGACCTACCCTAGGCCTGTTCGGTTACAAGCGGAGCTCCGAATGATGGGCTCGGGTCTTTCCTCGAGACTCTATGGCAGGCTCTAATACCTTCCTCCCCAGCCGCCATTCCAACCGTTCCTGCCCACAGTGGCTGTTCATGGCATCGCCACCGTAGCCGCCGCCGACACCACCGCCATCGAGATTGAGATCCTCTACCCGCATGTGAACGCTCCCTGCTCAATGACCCTCTCTTTCAGAGCCTCAAGAGCTTTCGCCACACCAGCCATAGCCCTCCAAGCGCGCTTCCTCTTCCCCTTCTGCACAACATCCACCCACTCCCTCGCCTCGGTTCCCGAGACCCATTGCCGAGACCTCGTGTACGACGCCGTTCAAGACGACAACAAGCCTTCCGTTGTGTCTGACCAGTTCCGCGCGGCGGTTGCTGAGCCCGAGTCGCTCGTTCGGGTCCTTAACTCTGTTCGCGACCGACCCGTCGCCGCCCTGCGGTTCTTTCGGTGGGCCTTGGGTCAGCCCGGGTTCAAGGGATCTGAGCTTGTGTTTGCTGTCATTCTCGAGATCCTCGCGCGGAACGGCTTGATGAGGTCCGCTTATTGGGTCATGGAGAAAGTTATTGCGGTGAAAATGGACGGCGTTATGGATGTCCTGGTTCGTAATGGGCGTGCTTCTTCCGAGGTATCAGTTAAGCTTCTTGATTTGTTGCTTTGGATTTGCACCAAGAGATCGATGCTTGAGAAGTGCTTGTTGGTTTTCTACAAGATGATTCACAACGGGTTGTTGCCTGATGTCAAGAATTGCAATAGAATTCTTAGGATGCTTAGGGATAGGAACATGGCGAGCAAGGCTAGGGAGGTTTATAGTGTGATGGTGGAGTGTGGGATAAGGCCTACAACTGTTACTTATAATACCATGTTGGACTCGTTTTGTAAGGAAGGGGAGGTTAAGCAAGCGCTGGGGCTTTTGTTCGAGATGCAACAGAGAGGATGCTATCCGAACCAGGTAACCTACAATATTTTGGTGAATGGTTTGTCTAACAAAGGGGAGTTGAAGCAGGCCAGGGGGCTTATTGAAGAGATGTTGAGATTGGGGCTTAAGGTTTCGGCTTATACGTATAACCCTTTGATTCATGGGTACTGCAAGAAAGGGCTGCTTGAAGAAGCATCCAGTCTTGGAGAGGAGATGTTGAGTAGGGGAGCTTGGCCTACGGTAGTGACCTACAACACATTAATGTATGGTCTTTGCAAGTGGGGAAGAGTGAGTGATGCTAGGCAGCTGTTATTGGTTATGGAAGATAGGAATCTGATGCCGGACGTAGTTTCATATAACACTCTAATTTATGGTTACAGCAGGTTGGGCAACATAGGGGAGGCTTTCCTCTTGTTTGAAGAGTTAAGAAACAGAAGTCTTGTACCCACTGTGGTGACCTACAATACGCTTATAGATGGTCTTTGCAGGTTGGGGGACTTGGATGGTGCTCGGCAGCTCAAAGACGTTATGATTGAACAAGGGCCTAATCCTGATGTATTTACTTTTACAACTCTTGTTAGAGGATCATGCAAGATGGGAAACTTGCCAATGGCAAAGGAACTATTTGATGAGATGCTTCGTAGAGAATTGCGGCCGGATCGTTATGCATACATAACTCGCATTGTGGGTGAATTGAAGCTTGGTGACTCATCTCAAGCTTTTGGTATGCAAGAAGAAATGCTAGCCAAAGGCTTTCCCCCTGATTTGATCACTTATAATGTCTTTGTTGATGGGCTCTGCAAATTGGGCAGTTTGAAAGAAGCTAGCGAACTTGTGCAGAAAATGCTCCATGATGGACTTGTTCCAGATCATGTAACATACACTAGCATTATCCATGCTTACTTGATGGCTGGGCATCTTAGGAAGGCTAGAATAGTGCTCTATGAGATGCTGAGCAAAGGGATATTTCCTTCGGTTGTCACTTATACAGTTTTAATTCATTCATATGCAGTTAGGGGGAGGTTAGAGCTTGCTATTATGTATTTCTTTGAGATGCAAGAGAAGGGTGTGTATCCAAATGTGATCACCTACAATGCTTTAATAAATGGGCTTTGCAAAGTGAGGAAGATGGATCAGGCGTACAATTTTTTTTTGGAGATGCAAGCAAAGGATATTTTTGCAAATAAGTATACATACACTATTTTAATAAATGAAAACTGCAACATAGGCCATTGGCAGGAAGCTTTAAGGTTGTATAAGGATATGCTTGATAGAGGTGTTAAGCCTGATTCTTGCACACATAGTGCACTATTCAAGCATCTAAACAAAGACTATAGATTGCATGCAGTTCAGCTTCTTGAGAATGTAATTGGTGGTGGCGAATAAACTTTTGATGTAAAGCTGAAGGATTGATTATTTGTTATTTGCAATTTGGCATTCCCACAAGGCTATGCTGAGACAATCCTAGATTTGGGGTTGCATTGTGAGGTGAAAATTTTCCCAGATGCAATCATACAAGTTTATCTTTCTGTCATGGTAAGTAAGAATTCCAGTTTTTCCTTCAATAGGTGATGCCTTATGCAACTTGTGTATTCCTTTGTCCTTGATACATTTCTAAATTCTAATTTGTCACAGGAAAGATGTCTGTCGGTGATGACTAAGGGAAAACTTCAACTGTTTGCATTTTTCACCAGTTACACCCTTTGACTAGGTAACCCTTGGAAAAGTATGTGGATTTAATTGATTAACATTCAACGATCTGTGACATTATGCTGCAAAGGCAAGAGGGACACATATGAAGCTCAGTTCTCTATCAAGATATTTCAAATAAATTTTTGACAGAGTCATACACCATTTTTTCATTCATTGTTCTTTCTCTTTTGTGGGGAAGAGGAAAAATTTTGATGGGATGGTGCTATTCTTTGCATGATGTTGTGGTTATTATTTGTAAGCCTAGTGGTACAAATTTTGTTTTCCATTACCACTTGTATAAAGGAAAGTAAAAGTTTGACCTCCTCTATACTTGTTAACAAATGAACGCACAACAACTTCCTCAACATTTTCTTTCACCTTGCTATTCACTTGCCTTTTTCAATAATAAATTTACCTTTATTCATTGCAT